>CM072169.1:21733712-21914349 GCA_036850595.1 Rhyacichthys aspro
AGCCTGTTTAGACCTGATTCTGTCGGAGATAGTCCTGGTTTAGACCTGGTTTAGACCTGGTTTAGACCTGGTTTAGACCTGTTCAATCCTGTTGTTCACAGATCGGAGCAGAACTGGCATCACACTCACCTCCAGTCCATCTTTAAGGTCTCTACAAGGAACATTCTTTTATATCTTTGTCAATCACGGCTCTGTCCTGCTCCCCAGACCTAGACCTAGTTTAGACCTGGTTCAGACCTGGTCCAGACCTGGTTCAGACCTGGTTCAGACCTGGTTTAGACCTGGTTCAGACCTGGTCCAGACCTGGTTCAGACCTGGTTCAGACCTGGTTCAGACCTGGTCCAGACCTGGTTCAGACCTGGTTCAGACCTGGTTTAGACCTGGTTCAGACCTGGTTCAGACCTGGTTCAGACCTGGTTTAGACCATGTTCTGTCTCTGTTCCAGCGTCTGGAGGAGAACATTGTGACTTTTGTCAAAGATGAGCTGAAGAGGCTTCACAGGGTTCTGGACTCAGATTACCCAGAATCCTTAGAGAGTGAGGAGGATGAGGAGCAGAGCAGCAGAGAGGCGTTTCTGAAGATCAGCCTGGACTTCCTGAGGAGGATGGAGCAGGAGCAGCTGGCTGAGCGTCTGCAGAACAGTAAGACACAGTCATCACTTCATCGATCGAATCCAGGCTGAGTGGACGTGTGAGTGGTGTGTTCATTTGAGCAACTATAACAACATCAGGTAATTCACAGGTAATAGTTTCATAGAAAGACAGAGCAGGTTAATACACACCTGGATAATACACCTCTGTAAAGCACTGTTATTCAGTAACAACACTTACCTGGACCTGGTGCTTCACACTGAACCCTCTCCAGGAGACCCAAGTCTAATCCAGAGAACCTGGCCCTAGACTCTCTCTAAAGGCTCCAGCTGCAGCCGGCTTCACTCTGGACTCACGTTCCATTTGTGTCTTTAGGGACGTCTGGGTCGCTCTGTCAGCAGAAACTCAAGTCCAGTCTGCAGCAGAGGTTCAGCTGTGTGTTTGAGGGCATCACTAAAGCAGGACACCCCACCCTCCTGAAGCAGATCTACACAGAGCTCTACATCACAGAGGGAGGGGCTTCAGAGGTCAACCAGGAACATGAGGTCAGACTCATCGAGACCACCTCCAGGAAACCAGACAGACCAGAGACAGCCATCACATGTGAAGACATCTTTAAAGGCCCAGCTGACACAGATGGACCAATCAGAACAGTCCTGACGAAGGGAGTGGCTGGCATCGGGAAAACGGTGCTGACTCAGAAGTTCAGTCTGGACTGGGCCGAAGGCAGGTCCAACCGGGACGTCCAGCTGCTGTTCCCGTTCACTTTCAGAGAGCTCAATGTGCTCAGAGACAGACAGTTCAGCCTGGTGGGACTGCTGCACCACTTCTTCAGTCAATCTGCAGGACTCTGCAGCTTTGAACAGCTCCAGGTGCTCTTCATCTTTGACGGTCTGGACGAGTGCAGACTTCCTCTGGACTTCACCAAAACCCAGGTCCTGACCGAGGCCACAGAGTCCAGCTCAGTGGACGTGCTGCTGGTAAACCTCATCAGGGGGAGCCTGCTTCCGAACGCTCGCCTCTGGATAACCACGCGACCCGCGGCGGCCCATCAGATCCCGGCCGAGTGCGTCTCCATGGTGACGGAGGTCAGAGGGTTCACCGACCCGCAGAAGGAGCAGTACTTCAGGAAGAGGTTCGGAGACCGGGCCGACACGATCGTCTCCCACATCAGGACGTCCCGCAGCCTCCACATCATGTGCCACATCCCGGTCTTCTGCTGGATCACTGCCACAGTCCTGCTCCATGTGATGGAGACCAGAGAGAGACAAGAGCTGCCCCGGACCCTCACCCAGATCTACATCCACTTCCTGGTGGTTCAGGCCAAAGTCAAGAACCTCAAGTACGACAGACGCTCTGAGACGGACCCTCACTGGACTCCAGAGACCAGGAAGATGGTGGAGTCTCTGGGAAAAGTGGCCTTTGAGCAGCTGCAGAAAGGAAACCTGATCTTCTACGAGTCAGACCTGAGCGAGTGTGGCCTGGACGACGCTGAGGCCTCAGTTTACTCTGGAGTGTTCACACAGGTCTTTAGAGAGGAGCCAGGTCTGTACCAGGACAAGGTCTACTGCTTCGTCCATCTGAGCGTCCAGGAGTTTCTGGCTGCTCTTCACGTCCATCAGACCTTCTTTAACTCTGGAGTCAATCTTCTGATCGAAGATGACGCCTACGCTTCCCACGACTCTGAGGCCAGTCTGTTTTACAAAGCGGCCGTGGAGAAGTGCGTCCGGAGTCCAAACGGACACCTGGACCTGTTCCTGCGCTTCCTCCTGGGTCTGTCTCTGTCGACCAATCAGAGCCTGCTCCGAGGGCTGCTCTCTGAAACAGGAAGTGGCTCGGAGGCCAATCAGGAGACAGTAAAGTACATCAAGAAGAAGGTGAGCGAGGACCTGTCGACGGAGCGTATCCTGAACCTGTTCCACTGCCTGAACGAGCTGAACGACCGCTCTTTAGTGGAGCAGATCCAGCAGAACCTCAGGTCTGGACTGTTGGACGCCAACAAACTGTCTCCGGCTCAGTGGTCGGCTCTGGCCTTCATCCTTCTGTCCTCGGACCGAGACATGGACGTGTTTGACCTGAAGAAGTACTGCGCCTCAGAGACGGCTCTGCTCAGGCTGCTCCCGGTCGTCAGAGCCTCCTCCAGAGCCTCGTGAGTCCGACAGGTGTGTGTGTGTGTGTGTGTGTGGACAGGTGTGTGTGTGTGGACAGGTGTGTGTGTGGACAGGTGTGTGTGTGGACAGGTGTGTGTGAGGACAGGTGTGTGTGAGGACAGGTGTGTGTGTGTGGACAGGTGTGTGTGTGGACAAGTGTGTGTGTGGACAGGTGTGTGTGTGGACAGGTGTGTGTGTGTGGACAGGTGTGTGTGAGGACAGGTGTGTGTGTGTGTGTGTGTGTGTGGACAGGTGTGTGTGTGGACAGGTGTGTGTGAGGACAGGTGTGTGTGAGCACAGGTGTGTGTGAGGACAGGTGTGTGTGTGGACAGGTGTGTGTGAGGACAGGTGTGTGTGTGGACAAGTGTGTGTGTGGACAGGTGTGTGTGTGGACAGGTGTGTGTGGACAGGTGTGTGTGTGTGTGGACAGGTGTGTGTGTGTGTGTGGACAGGTGTGTGTGTGGACAAGTGTGTGTGTGGACAGGTGTGTGTGGACAAGTGTGTGTGTGTGTGTGTGTGTGTGTGTGTGTGTGGACAGGTGTGTGTGTGTGTGTGTGGACAGGTGTGTGTGAGGACAGGTGTGTGAGGACAGGTGTGTGTGGACAAGTGTGTGTGTGTGTGTGTGTGTGTGTGTGTGTGTGAGGACAGGTGTGTGTGAGGACAGGTGTGTGTGAGGATAGGTGTGAGTGAGGACAGGTGTGTGTGTGTGGACAGGTGTGTGAGGACAGGTGTGAGTGAGGACAGGTGTGTGTGTGTGGACAGGTGTGTGAGGACAGGTGTGTGTGAGGACAGGTGTGAGTGAGGATAGGTGTGAGTGAGGACAGGTGTGAGGACAGGTGTGTGTGAGGACAGGTGTGTGTGAGGACAGGTGTGTGTGTGAGGACAGGCTCAAGGACAGGTGTGTGTGAGGACAGGTGTGTGTGTGTGTGTGTGTGTGTGAGGACAGGCTTAAGGACAGGTGTGTGTTTTCAGACTAAGTGACTGTCATCTCTCGGAGAGGAGCTGCTCGGCTCTGGCCCAGGTCCTGGTTCAGTCCGGTCTAAGGAACCTGGACCTGAGCAACAACGACCTGCAGGACTCAGGAGTGGAGCAGCTGTGTTCTGGACTGAAGAGCGCCCCCTGCAGACTGGAGACCCTCAGGTCAGGTCCTGCTCTTCTCTGTGTTTCCTGCAGCATTAGTTCAGAACTTTATTCTGGTGCACCTGGACTGGACCTGGACTGGACCTGGACTGGACCTGGACTGGACATGGACTAGACCTGGACTGGACCTGGACTGGACCTGGACTGGATCTGGACTGGACCTGGACTGGACCTGGACTGGAGCTGGACTGGACCTGGACTGGACCTGGACTAGACCTGGACTGGACATGGACTAGACCTGTACTGGACCTGGACTGGACCTGGACTGGACCTGGACAGGACCTGGACGAGACCTGGACTGGACCTGGACCGGGACCAGGACCGGACCTGGACCGGACTAGACCTGGACTGGACCTGGACTAGACCTGGACTAAACCTAGACCAGACCGGGACTAGACCGGGACTAGACTGGAACTAGACCTGGTCCTGGTCCTAGTCCTAGTCCTAGTCCGGTCTTGGTCCTGGTCCGGTCCCGGTCCTGGTCCTGGTCTTGGTCTAATGCTCTGGTCCTGGTCCTAGTCCTGGCTCTGGTCCCGGTCCAGTCCTGGTCCAGTCCAGGTCCTGGTCCTGATCCTGGTCCTGGTCTAATGCTCTGGTCCTGGTCCCAGTCCTGGTCCAGTCCTGGTCCTGGTCTAATGCTCTGGTCCTGGTCCTAGTCCTAGTCCTAGTCCTAGTCCTAGTCCGGTCTTGGTCCTGGTCCGGTCCCGGTCCTGGTCCTGGTCTTGGTCTAATGCTCTGGTCCTGGTCCCAGTCCTGGTCCTGGTCTAATGCTCTGGTCCTGGTCCTGGTCCTGGTCCTAGTCCTAGTCCTAGTCCTAGTTCTGGTCCTGGTCCGGTCCTGGTCCTGGTCCTGGTCCTGGTCCTGGTCCTGGTCCGGTCCTGGTCCTGGTCCGGTCCTGGTCCCGGGCCTGGTCCTGGTCTAATGCTCCGGTCCTGGTCTGTCCTTCAGCTTGTCTCTGTGTAACCTGACGGTGAAGTCCTGCTCGGCTCTGGCCCAGGTCCTGGTTCAGTCCGGTCTAAGGAACCTGGACCTGAGCAACAACGACCTGCAGGACTCAGGAGTGGAGCAGCTTTGTTCTGGACTGAAGAGCGCCCCCTGCAGACTGGAGACCCTCAGGTCAGGTCCTGCTCTTCTCTGTGTTTCCTGCAGCATTAGTTCAGAACTTTATTCTGGTGCACCTGGACTGGACCTGGACTGGACCTGGACTGGACCTGGACTGGACATGGACTAGACCTGGACTGGACCTGGACTGGACCTGGACTGGACCTGGACTGGACCTGGACTGGACATGGACTAGACCTGGACTGGACCTGGACTGGACCTGGACTAGACCTGGACTGGACCTGGACTGGACCTGGACTGGACCTGGACTAGACCTGGACTGGACCTGGACTAGACCTGGACTGGACCTGGACTGGACCTGGACTAGACCTGGACTGGACCTGGACTAGACCTGGGACCTGGACCTGACCGGCGGACCTGGACTCCTGGACTGGACCTGACTCCTGGCTAGCCTGGACTGGACCTGGACTCAGACCTGGACTCGCCTGACTAGCTGGCTACCTGGACCTGGACTGACCTGGACTGGACCTGGACTAGACCTGGACTGGACTGGACTAGACCTGGACTGGACCTGGACTGGACCTGGACTGGACCTGACCTGGACTAGGACCTGGACTAGACCTAGACTGGACTGACCTGATGACCTGGACTGGACCTGGACTGAACCTGGATGCCTGGAGACCTGGATACCTGACTACCTTTTTCTCAGGTTTTATTCTGTTTTTCTCAGGTTATTGTATTTTTTCTCAGGTTTTATTCTGTTTTTCTCAGGTTTATTGTGTTTTTCTCAGGTTTTATTCTGTTTTTCTCAGGTTTATTGTGTTTTTCTCAGGTTTTATTCTGTTTTTCTCAGGTTTTATTCTGTTTTTCTCAGGTTTATTCTGTTTTTCTCAGGTTTATTCTGTTTTTCTCAGGTTTATTCTGTTTTTCTCAGGTTTATTCTGTTTTTCTCAGGTTTTATTTTGTTTTTCTCAGGTTTATTCTGTTTTTCTCAGGTTTATTCTGTTTTTCTCAGGTTTATTGTGTTTTTCTCAGGTTTATTGTGTTTTTCTCAGGTTTTATTCTTTTTTTCTCAGGTTTATTGTGTTTTTCTCAGGTTGTCTGGGTGTCTGGTGACAGAGAAAGGCTGCTCGTCTCTGGCTGCTGCTCTCAGCTCAAACCCCTCACATTTGTCAGAGTTAGACCTGAGCTACAACAACCTGAAACCGTGTGGAGTCCAAGTGCTGTGGACTCTGCAGCGAGACCCTCGAACGAGGCTGAGCACGCTGAGGCAGGTTTAAATACAGCGCATGACCTCAGCAGGTCTGTTCCAGTTCTAACATGTTCTGTGTGTCAGGACGGAGCCTGATGGACAGTGGTGGATGACTCCAGGTTTATCCAAATGTAAGTCTGTCCTCGTCCTCAGCAGCGCCCTCTTCTGGACACGTCTCAAAACGCTCTTTTATTCAATTCTCTGATTCCTGCAGAAGCTCTGGTTTATTCTGAAAACTGGGCATAAGTCTCAGTCAGATCTTAAGATCTGCAGTAACACTGTCTGGGATTACATGGTCTGGTTTAGTCCAGTCTGGTCTGGTTTAGTCTGGGATTACATGGTCTGGTTTAGTCCAGTTTGGTCTGGTTCTGTCTGGGATTACATGGTCTGGTTTAGTCCAGTTTGGTCTGGTTTTGTCTGGGATTACATGGTCTGGTTTAGTCCAGTTTGGTCTGGTTTTGTCTGGGATTACATGGTCTGGTTTAGTCCAGTTTGGTCTGGTTTTGTCTGGGATTACATGGTCTGGTTTAGTCCAGTTTGGTCTGGTTTAGTCCAGTTTGGTCTGGTTTAGTCCAGATTGGTCTGGTTTTGTCTGGGATTACATGGTCTGGTTTAGTCCAGTCTGGTCTGGTTTAGTCTGGGATTACATGGTCTGGTTTAGTCCAGTCTGGTCTGGTTTAGTCTGGGTTTACATGGTCTGGTTTAGTCCAAAGGAACTGCTCGAACTGTTTCTGTTTTGAGCCCGGTCTCACTCAGTCTAAACCCGGTCTAACCCAGTTTCTCTCGGTCTAAACCCAGTCTAAACCCTTCTCTCTCAGTCTAAACCCAGTTTCTCTTGGTCTAAACCCATTCTAAACCCGGTCTCTCTCGGTCTAAACCTGGTCTAAACCCGGTCTCTCTCAGTCTAAACCCAGTCTAAACCCAGTCTACACCCGGTCTCTCTCAGTCTAAACCCGGCCTAAACGTGGTCTAACCTGGTTTCTCTCGGTCTAAACCCGGTCTCTCTCAGTCTAAACACAGTCTAAACCCGGTCTCTCTCGGCCTAAACCCCGTCTAAACCTGGTCTCTCTCGGCCCAAACCCAGTCTAAACCCGGTCTACACCCGGTCCAAACCCGGTCTCTCTCAGTCTAAACCCGGTCAAAACCCGGGCTCTCTCAGCCTAAACCCGGTCTCTCTCGGTCTAGACCCAGTCAAAACCCGGTCTCTCTCGGTCTAAACCCGGTCCAAACCCAGTCCAAACCCGGTCTCTCTCGGTCTAAACCCGGTCCAAACCCGGTCTCTCTCGGTCTAAACCCAGTCCAAACCCGGTCTAAACCCGATCCAAACCTGGTCTAAACCCAGTCTAAACCCGGACTAAACCCAGTCTAAACCCAGTCTAAACCCGGTCTAAACCCGGTCCAAACCCGGTCTAAACCCGGTCTAAACCCGGTCTCTCTCGGTCTAAACCCGGTCCAAACCCAGTCTCTCTCGGTCTAAACCCGGTCCAAACCTGGTCTAAACCCAGTCCAAACCCGGTCTAAACCCAGTCTAAACCCGGTCTAAACCCAGTCTAAACCTGGTCCAAACCCGGTGTAAACCCGGTCTCTCCTAGACTCCTGTGAGCTGACTCTGGACCCCACCACGGCCAACACTGAGCTGAAGCTGAGGAGGCAGAACCAGGAGGTGGTGTTTGTGGAGGAGGAGCAGCCGTACCCGGCCCACCCGGCCCGGTTCGACTGGTACCCGCAGGTTCTGTGCGGTTCTGGTCTGACGGGCCGTTGTTACTGGGAGCTGGACTGGAGCGGAGGCGTGGCTGTGGCGCTGAGCTACGGTCGCATCCGGCGCCGAGGAGACCACCGCAGCTGCGTGTTCGGCTGGAACGACCACTCCTGGAGGCTGTGGTGCTCCGAGGGACGGTACGAGCGCCGCAACTGCGCCACCTGCTGCTCATTTGGAGCTCTGCAGTTTGTCTAAGTTTTGATTGATGGGTTTAAGTAAGATTACAAATGTGTTATAAGTGGATTTCAACAGGTTTTAGATGGATTTGAGCCGGTTCTAGTCGTTTCTGAACTGGTTTTCCCTGGTCTCTCACAGGTATGCGGTCTGTCACGACTCCAAACAGCTGGTCCTGGCTCTGGCCCCGAGTCGGTCTTCGGGTCGGGTCGGGGTCTACCTGGACTTTCCCTCGGGGTCTGTGTCGTTCTACGAGGTCTACGCCGGACTCAGGCTCCACCTTCACACGTTCCACGGCCGCTTCACCGAGGCCCTCGTCCCCGGCTTCGGCTTCGGACTCAGGTCCTACGGGTCCAAGGCCTCCATCTGCGGACAGTACTTTGAGATCCTGAACCGGGACTAGACCGGGACTGAACCAGAATTAGTGTAGACCAGGGTTAGTCCTTGTTAGACCCACTATAGTCTGGTTCTGTTCCAGTTTTAGATCACACTTACATTTAGATCTATTTAAATCTTTTAGGTTAAGACCTGTTTTTTCTCAGACTTTGTGACTCATGAAAATCATAATAAACTGCTCTTGGTTCAGTCGGTTCTGTCGTGGTTCAGGTCAACACTTCCTGTTCCATGTTTTTATTTAGATGCTATTCCTGCAGATAGTTTGATAATGTTATTCTTTTGGAGGTTTATTCTGTTATAATTGTTCATAGATTGAGCCTGAACCCTGTGTCGGTCCTGGCTAAAGCCTGGGGAGGGTCCAGACTAAAGCCTGGGGAGGGTCTGTTCTGATCACCTCTGACGCGCTGTTTTTGTTCTTGTTCTGTTTCAGTGTTTTATGCTTTGCAATAAAAATTAACGTTATTCCTCAGTGAGCTGTGCCTCTATTATAGCTGTGGAAATAATTAAAGAATTTTTTCTTTTCGCAGAAACTTTAGTTTTACTGGACTGTGAATGAAAGGCTTTTAAAAGACATTTAGATTTGATCGAACCGTCGCGTTTATGGTTGAAGACCGAGCAGAGCAGAAACAGAGCAGCGACGGATCTTCTGTTTCATGTAGCAACCAGTAATAGCCACTAGGAGGCGGTAATGCACAACACAGCCGCCACTAAAGAAGAAGAAGAAGAAGCTGAAGAAGAAGCAGTGTTGTTAGCAACAGTTGTAGTTTCTGTACAGCGAAATTTCTCAGTTTTTATGCAGGTTTATGTCCTTTTTCACGCAGAGCGCCTTAAAATGCGGTAACAGGCGAAATTTCCTTTTAATAAAACCAGTTCATATGGTGTGTCTGGGTTTATTCGCCTTGACAGAGTTTGTTCCAGCCGGAGCGGGAACTTTAAACTAAGTTAGCTTCGGTTAGCCGCTATGCTAACTGGCACACAAACTTAAACTATAATATAATAAAAGTGATGTTCCATCAAAACCCGGGTCAGTCCCAGGCCCTGTCCGCCTCTCTCTGCTCGGACACCGGAGACGTGCTGATCCGCTCCACACGCGCCCAACTCCGGCTTCAGAGACACGAACCAGCACCGCTTCAGAACCCCGACCCCTCCGCTGCTCAGCGCCCGGGCACAGCGCTTCCTCAGCCGGGTAAGATTCCACAGTCCCTCCGCTGAACTGGAGCTCCCCACGAATACCGCTATAAAGACGAACCTTGAGTTTAGACCTGGTTTAGTCTTGGTTTAAACTTGATTTAGACCTGCTTCAGACCTAGGTTTAGGTCTTGAGTGGACTCCACAGATGAAGTCCTCAATTCAGACCTGAACCTGGTGAGACCTTGCTTAGACCTGTTCTAATCCGTGTCTAGTCCCTTTAGTTCCCTCCATCAGGACTTTTTTTGTGACATAAACTCATGAGGTTGGACTTCATCAGCAACTAGGCCTTTATCTAAAAACAATAACATTTATGATTTATTAGGGATTAAACTGGAAAAAGCATGGGTTTATCAGTAAATAAAGAACATTTGTGTAAAATAATGTTTCTTTATGTTTAACATTTTGTTGAATTTGGTCGAGGAGCAGAAATCATTGTGTTCAGTTGATGACTTTAAAGACTGGTCGCTCCGGTGTTTCCTTCTGATGTCCTTCCACATGACGCAGAGGTCAGAGCTGATTGGTCGTCTCTCTGTTTACCTGACAGGTGAGGAGGAGCTGAGGACGATCCGATTGGCTGCTGGAGGTCGAGGGGCGGGGCTAGAAGCGCTCAGACAAAGGTGAAATCTCTGACTATAATAAGAGCGACTGAGCAGCGTAACCCTAGGATACCATTATTAATTATAATTATTAAAGCAATGATAATATATTAATATGCAGTAAATAGGTTTTTGACTCACATCAGACTTTATTAAGTTATATTTTACTTGAGTTTGTCTTTTACTGCTTTAGATTCTAACAGCGTCTGTTCTCTGTGTCAGGTCTCAGAGCGCCCCCTGCAGGCGGCAGGTCAAAGTCACGCTGCTGGACTCCCACAATGCACTGGGACAGGTCCCCAGCTCCCAGAATGCACCGGGGGCTCCACAGGTGAACTGACCAGTTTCAGAGCCGGTCTTTATCTGAACAAATCGTTTCATGAAGAGTTGTGTTTTTAAGACGTTAAAGCAACACTAACTTTTAAACTCCAAATATGGAGCCAGAGAATCACTGAACCCTTTATACATCATAAAAACACAGCTATAATCCAACTCTCTGAGGGGTTTTTGTTCATATTTTTCATATTGTCTTTGAATTACCTCACCTACTGTACCTACATTTTTGTGATTGTGAGCCCCTCTGTGACTATTGGCCCTGTTTTGTCCATTCTTCAGTGGGACATGCTCGCAGACGGAGTCCAGAGGCTGCTGCACAACGACAGGTAAGTCCACATAGACCTCCCTCAGACCAGATCAGTCCACATTATTATTGTTATAAATATTTATCTAGAGTCATATTTCTCTTCTGCTTTAAACATTCCTTTTGTAAAAAGAGGTTTGTTTAGAAATGAACCTGTGTGTCTTTATTAAACTCTTTAACGGTTTTGCCAATTTCAACCATTCAGTCTCTCCAGAGTCTCCACGGAAACCAGACTTGTCTGTTTTTCAGATTTATAATTTTCTTTTGTAAAAGTGTGTAGTGTAAAGCGTGATGTCACTATGTAACAAAACATAGTGTGCTTCATTCAGGGGGCGGAGCCTGACGGAGGAGACTCTGCAGAGACTGGAGACACTCCACAACCAGCAGCTGGCCCTACAGGTGAGTCTCTACCTGAGCACACACCTGCCTGGTCTAACCCTGGTCTAACCCCGGTCTAACCCCGGTCTGACCTTGGTCTAACCCTGGTCTAACCCTGGTCTAACTCCGGTCTAACCCCGGTCTGACCCCGGTCTAACCCCGGTCTAACTCTGGTCTAACCCTGGTCTGACCCCGGTCTGACCCCGGTCTAACCCCGGTCTAACCCCGGTCTGACCTTGGTCTAACTCTGGTCTAACTCTGGTCTAACCCTGGTCTAACTCTGGTCTAACCCCGGTCTAACCCCGGTCTAACCCCGGTCTAACCCCGGTCTAGCCCCGGTCTGACCTTGGTCTAACTCTGGTCTAACTCTGGTCTAACCCTGGTCTAACTCCGGTCTAACCCCGGTCTAACCCCGGTCTAACCCCGGTCTAACTCTGGTCTAACTCTGGTCTAACCCCGGTCTAACTCTGGTCTAACTCTGGTCTAACCCTGGTCTAACCCTGGTCTAACCCCGGTCTCACCCTGGTGTAACCTCGGTCTAACTCTGGTCTAACCCTGGTCTAACTCTGGTCTAACTCTGGTCTAACCCTGGTCTAACCCTGGTCTAACTCTGGTCTAACTCCGGTCTAACCCCGGTCTCACCCTGGTCTAACCCTGGTCTAACTCTGGTCTAACCCTGGTCTAACTCTGGTCTAACCCTGGTCTAACTCTGGTCTAACTCTGGTCTAACCCTGGTCTAACCCTGGTCTAACCCTGGTCTAACCCCGGTCTCACCCTGGTGTAACCTCGGTCTAACTCTGGTCTAACCCTGGTCTAACCCTGGTCTAACTCTGGTCTAACTCTGGTCTAACCCTGGTCTAACCCTGGTCTAACTCTGGTCTAACTCTGGTCTAACCCCGGTCTCACCCTGGTCTCACCCTGGTCTAACCCTGGTCTAACTCTGGTCTAACCCTGGTCTAACTCTGGTCTAACCCTGGTCTAACCCTGGTCTAACTCTGGTCTAACCCTGGTCTAACCCTGGTCTAACTCTGGTCTAACTCCGGTCTAACCCCGGTCTCACCCTGGTCTAACCCTGGTCTAACCCCGGTCTTGGTCTGATCAGAACCAGTTGCTGGACTCGGCTCTGAGGACGGTGATGAGACCTGCTCCACAGACTCCGCCCCTCACTCACCTGGGCTCAGGTAACCACTCACCTGTAGACCTACTGGACCCAGTAAAACCAGACCAGAACCTTAGCCTTGTACTATATCCTCAGATCCCAAAGCCACGCCCACTGCTGCGTTCACTGCGGAGACCGGACCTGTCGCCGCGGAGACCGGACCTGTCGCCGCGGAGACCGGACCTGTTACTGTGGCCACGCCCTGCTGCTCTGAACGACCAACAGAGAGAAACAGGTGAGGACTAAACTAGGACTAAACCAGTACTAAATCAGGACTGAACCAGGACTAAACCAGGTCTAAACCGGTTCTAAATCAGGACTGAACCAGGACTAAACCAGGTCTAAACCAGGACAAAACCAGGACTAAACCAGGACTAAACCAGGTCTAAACCAGGACTAAACCAGGTCTAAACCAGGACTAAATCAGGACTAAACCAGGTCTAAACCAGGTCTAAACCAGGTCTAAACCAGGTCTAAACCAGGACTAAACCAGGTCTAAACCAGGTCTAAACCAGGACTAAACCAGGACTAAACCAGGACTAAACCAGGTCTAAACCAGGACTAAGCTAAATAGAATCAAACTAGAATCCTCTAAATGTACATTTTCATTTACCTTTTTCTATTTGTCTTCAGTTTGTTTTCGGCCAATCAGAACGCAGAGGAGGCAGCGCTAAGAGCCAATCAGATTCTGAGGGAGATGAAAGCTCTGCTCTCGGTTAGTTTCAGGAAAAAAAGACAACTTTTGTAATTTGTGATAATATTTTATCACAATTTTGTTAAGATTTGACATCTGTTACTAATATTCTGTTATTTTTGTGTCATTTTTTGTACAATTGTGCCAAGTATTCATTTCCTTGCATTTTAGATTTTTTTTTGTCTTTTTTCTTTTGTCACGTTATGTTTTTAGATTTTTTGATGGTTTCATGGTGTTTACAACATTTGTTCCATATTGTTTGGTGTGTTTTTTCAGTTTGATTTTGCTTTTTGATGCATGTTTCCAAGAACCAGGTCTAAACCATTGAAACTTTTACTTGTTTCTTTCAGCAGCAAGAAGAATATGAGAAATCCTCTACTACTGGACCAACACTGTCTCCTTCCAAAGAAGACAAGTCCAAGTCCAACAAAAACCTCCAGAACCGGACCAGACCTCACAGAGTCTCACCTCAGTCCAATCGAAACCTGCAAAATAGATCCCAATACACCAAAAAACGGACGAAAACCCTGCAAATCCAACCAAACTCAGTCCAGTCCCAACAAAACCCATTTCAAAAAACAAAATACTCACAAAATCCACTTGAATCTCAAAACAAGGCCCAGTTCCAACAAAATGACCATCAAAACCACATTGGATACTTACAAAACATGATCAAATCTCACCAAACCCACTTAGAAACCCAGCAGAACCAGGTCCAAATCCAGTTGGACTCTGAAAACCAAGCCCAGTCCAAACCGAACTTTATCGAGAACCAACAAAACCAAACAGAAACTGACCAGAAGGAACAAACTAAGCCTTTTTTTCACCAAAATGAGACTGAAATTCAACGAAAACAGACAGAACAGCAGCAAAATGGAAACAAAGATCATGAAAACTACATCGAATACTTACAGAACAGGATTAAATCTAATCAGAACCACTTAGAATCCCGGCAAAACCACTCAGAGATCTGCCAAAACTCAGTGGAAAAAACAAAAAATCATACGCAAAGTCAAACCAAGTCTGTATTTCAACAAAATGAGACAAAAATACAAAGAAACTGGGCTCAGAGCGGTCAGCAAACGGCACAAAATGGTGTCCGGTCCGACTGTGGTCCTGTTCTGAGGTCTGGGGGTCGGTCGGCTCTGGACGAGGCGGGAAAAGTTCTACGTCGAGTTCAGAGACAAAAGAAACTTCTGGAGGAGAATCTGGAGTCTCAGCTCAGAGCCAGAACCGGAGAAGTTCTACACTGTCAACTGGACGCTCTGTCGCAGAACAGGTGAAAACAGACCGGAACCGGACTGATCTAGACTCAAGACTGGACTAAACCAGCTCTGATGTACAGCTGTGGTTTTAGGAGTGTAAATAAACCCTTATAATTTCTGTGTTTGAAGAGACTGGACTGATGAGGTACGCATCAAGAAAACAGTGGATTCATGGATCAGCATTTTAACCAGTGACATCCAGGTAAAAGGTTTTAGATGGATTTAAACAGGTTTTAGATGGATTTGAACAGATTTTAGATGGATTTGAACCGGTTGTAGATGGATTTGAACAGGTTTTCTGTGTTTTTTCAGGAGGAGATGGAAAAGGCTTCAGTCAAACCAGTCTTTGTAGGGACCAATAGGAACGCAGCCGACAGGAAGAGCTCCGCCCCCTCAGGCCGAGGGAGGCCACTGAGCACGCTCAGAGTGACAGGAAGTAGAACCACGAACAACAAAAACAGACCTGCTTCAAAACCGGTCTGAGTCTAACAAGTCCTGGTTCTGACCCGGTTTTATCTGGTTCTGACCTGGTTTTATCTGGTTCTGACCTGGTTTTATCTGGTTCTCAGGCTGTGGACCCGGACTCGTACCTGACTGGTCTTTATGGCAGAGCGCCTCACGATGGACTGAGGCGGACTCTGAAGAGGAGTCCGTACCTGCGTCTCAGCTCACCTGTCTCACCTGTGTCACCTGACCGACACAAACCCCGCCCCCGGATCGTCGAGAGCGTCCGAGGTCAGAGGTCATTCCTGTCAATCAAAATGTCTTCTTCTAAAAAACAGACCTTCTTAGACCAGGGTTAGACCAGAGTTAGACCAGAGTTAGACCAGAGTTAGACCAGGGTTAGACCAGAGTTAGACCAGGGTTAGACCAGGGTTAGACCAGAGTTAGACCAGAGTTAGACCAGGGTTAGACCAGAGTTAGACCAGAGTTAGACCAGAGTTAGACCAGGGTTAGACCAGAGTTAGACCAGGGTTAGACCAGAGTTAGACCAGGGTTAGACCAGGGTTAGACCAGGGTTAGACCAGGGTTAGACCAGAGTTAGACCAGAGTTAGACCAGAGTTAGACCAGAGTTAGACCAGGGTTAGACCAGAGTTAGACCAGGGTTAGACCTCAGATGGACCTAATTTAGTCTCCGTTTTTTCCTATTTGATACATTATCATCTCTGTTTTTCAGGAGTAAAGCTGAAGTCCTGTAAGACTCAGACCAGTTCTTACTCAGACCCTGGTCCTGGCTCTGGTCCTGGTCTGGTCCAGTCTCAGTCTGGACCGTGTTTCCCAGCAATGGCCATTCCTCTCGGTCAGTATTTAGGACCTGTTCTGGCCTCTTCAGTGTTTGTTCTGTGTTAAACCATAAATACTGAACAAATGAACCACAGGTCGACCCAGAATAGACTCCTCCCACAGAGCTCAACAGGAAGTGACATCACCATCCGAAACCCAGCCTGAACAGGAAGTGACATCATCGCCCAAAGCCCAGCCTGAACAGGAAGTGACATCTTCGCCCAAAACCCAGCCTGAACAGGAAGTGACATCATCGCCCAAAGCCCAGCCTGAACAGGAAGTGACATCATCGCCCAAAGCTGTCATGAAACAGGATGAGCCTCTGCCTCAGGTGAACATCTGCAAGCTAAAATCCAACTAAAGCCTTTTCAAATTCAACCAAAACCTGTCAAAACCTTATAAAACCTGTTTGAATCCATCTAAAACCTGTTTGAATCCATCTAAAACCTGTTCAAATGTTAACCCGCTGTGTTCTATCCCTTTTTTACAGAAATCAGAAATGGCTCCTGTGTTGACCTCAGTCCACGTCGTGCAGTCGGCTCCAGAGGAACAGGAAGAGGAGGAGTTCCCGGGGACACACTTCCTGTCTGTGGCCGACCTCAGCCAACAGGTAAAACACACCTGGAGTCAGACTGTTCACTTCAGCTGAACATGAAACGAGATGAAAACTAAACTCATGATGTTTGTTTAGAAGGGTTTTATGATGTTTGGAGGATATTTTAATGTAGCATGTTTTTAATAAGGACTACATTGACATCACCTGGTGGAGTGCATACCACATACTACAGAGACCCAGGTTCTACTTTACCTTTAAAAATATATCTACATAAACCAAATCCTCTCTGGTCCAGTCTGAGTCCAGCGCTGAGCTCCAGGAGAAGGACCTGCTGCAGCTTGAGGGAAGTCCAAGTCCAGGTCCAGTCCAGTACCAGGGTCCACTGTTTCCTCCACAGGCTCCGGCCCCAAATCCAGTCCAAGACCAGGCTCCAGACCTCAGCCTCTACACAGACGCCCTGCAGAACCGGCTGGTCCAGTGGTAAGTCAGGACTGAACCAAAACTGAACCAGGACTGAACCAGGACTGAACAGGACTAAAGCAGGTCTGGTGTTTTCAGGGTGGAGCAGCAGCTCATGACGAGGATGATCTCTGAAATGTACCATCGTCCACCCTCTGACCCCACCCACAGCAAACCCTTCGACCAATCAGAGCCCAGCAGAGCCTCGGGCCTAGGTGAGTCCAGACTGTCCCGTCAGAACCAACCCTAGTCCTGTCAGAACCGACCGTAGTCACATCAGAACCGACTCTGGTCCATCAGAACCGACCCTGGGCCTGTCAGAACCAACCCTAGTCCATCCAGTCTCCTCTTCTTCTGTGGTTTTGGCTCATTTCTTCTTCTGCTGTTCCAGCAGGAGGAGACTGTGATCTACAGCTGCAGGTCGACTCTGGACTCTCTCTGGACCAGGACCTGGTTCGGAGCCTAGTCCACGAAGTCCTGACTGAAACTGTGGCTCTGTTTCTGGGATCAAGAGAGTTTCAGGAAACTCAGACTGAACCAAAACCTGGGCCAGAACCAGGACCAGGACCAGAGTCCGAACCAGGTTTAGAACTGACAGAACCAAAGCCTCAGGAGGTAAACCTGTACAAATCCATCTAAAACCTGTTCAATTCCAACTAAACCCTGTCCAAACCCTTTTCTGTTCCAGATCTTGGTCCCAACTCCTGAACCAACTCCGGTCCACAGCCCGACTCCGCCTCCTGTGCCTCAGACTCCGCCTCTTTCTTTAGTGACTACTCCCCGGACCACGCCCCCTCCCTCTGATTTGCCCAGCCTGAAGGAGGACCCGCCCCCTGAGCATGTAGCCACGCCCCCCCAGTCCCCGGTCACATATCCCAGCACTGCGCCACCATTGGTTCAGGACACACCACAGCAACAGGAAGAGCAGCCGGTGTAAGTGAGAGGCGACCATATTTGGGCAAAAGGGTGGAGCTAGTGTAGAGCTGCTAGAACAGGCTCCACCTTTGAGATCGTGAACATCAAGGCCTTAAAATATTTGGAACTTGGTTAAATGTTAGAACGCTTTGACCCCGACTCAGTCTCAAACTGTGAAGCTTGACTTTTCCAAATCCAACTATAACCTGTTGAAATCCTGTTTCTCTGCAGTGAGACCAGTGTAGACCCAGAGAGACCTCCAGAGTCCAGTCCTGGTCCTGAGCCCTGTCCTTCCTCCTCCTCCTCATCTGACTCCTCCCCAGACCACTCCTCTTCCTCCTCTTCTTCCTCAGGCACCAGTCGAACTCTTCCCAAACACATCTCAGAAGGAGAGCTGCTGCTGAGCCTCCACCGACTACAGGCCGCACACGGTAACAGCCCCACACCTGCCGGGGGACACTGGGGGACACTGGGGGACACTGGGAGACACTGGGGGACACTGGGGGACTCTGGGGGATACTGGGAGACACTGGCACTGGGGACACTTTTAGTGTTGGGGACACTGGAGACAGTGATGATAATAGTTAGTCTGGAGGCCTGTGGTAGGTTAGTGGGGGACACTGGTAAAGCAGGGCTGAACCAGAAACCAGGACTGAACCAGAACCAGGACTGGACCAGAACCGGACTGACCAGGACCAGGTCTGGACCAGCACCAGGACTGAACCAGAACCAGGACTGAACCAGAACCAGGACTGAACCAGAACCAGGACTGAACCAGAACCAGGACTGAACCAGAACCAGGACTGAACCAGAACCAGGACTGGACCAGAACCAGGACTGAACCAGAACCAGGACTGGACCAGAACCAGGACTGGACCAGAACCAGGAATGGACCAGAACCAGGACTGAACCAGCACCAGGACTGAACCAGAACCAGGACTGAACCAGAACCAGAACCAGGACTGGACCAGAACCAGGACTGGACCAGAACCAGGACTGAACCAGAACCAGGACTGAACCAGGACTGGACCAGAACCAGGACTGGACCAGGCCTAACCCGGTCTCTGTTGTGTCAGTTCCAGAGGAGGGCTGCAGTTTCTCCAGTTCTCTGCAGGAGCTCCAGGAGATGGTGAGAGAACTTTATTTCTCTGAACAAAAGCCAGAGCCAGAAAGAGATGATTTTTTAATTGATTACTTATTGATTTGATCCTGCTCTTTATTTACAGTCTCACAGTTCTTTTCTATCGTTCTGTCAGTTTGGAGATGTTCATGTTTAAAGTTTATAGACTTTATATTTGACTCATGGAGCAAGTTTAATTTTATGCTTTTTTGACTTTTACTTTGTACTCTGTGTGTTTCCTGCAGGAGTTTGACCCGCCCAGTGAGGGTCAGGTCAGAGGTCACAGCATCTTACTGAGCGTTCTGACGAAGCTGCAGCAGAGAGAGCCCCGCCCACAGCCTGAGGTAAACCATTCTGATTGGTTTATACTGATCTAACTGACTCATACTGGGACTAAAGCTGACCTCTGACCCCTGCAGGGCTCCTGGGGGCGGGGCTTAGAGGAGGAAGAGGAAGTGAGCGCCGGAGAGGTCAGAGACATACCGACCAAAACGTCCAGGAACGCATCACCGGGACAAATCAGTCCATCAGCAGGTGAGACCGGGTCACCAGAAATACACCAGAAATGTACCGGAAATACACCAGAAATACAACAGAAATATACCAGAAATATACCAGAAATACAACAGAAATATACCAGAAATACAACAGAAATATACCAGAAATACACCAGAAATATACCAGAAATACACCAGAAATACAACAGAAATATACCAGAAATACAACAGAAATATACCAGAAATACAACAGAAATATACCAGAAATACACCAGAAATACACCAGAAATATACCAGAAATACACCAGAAATATACCAGAAATATACCAGAAATATACCAGAAATACACCAGAAATATACCAGAAATATACCAGAAATACACCAGAAATGTACCGGAAATACACCAGAAATGTACCGGAAATACACCAGAAATATACCAGAAATACACCAGAAATATACCGGAAATACACCGGATATACACCAGAAATATACCAGAAATACAACAGAAATATACCAGAAATACAACAGAAATATACCGGAAATACACCGGAAATATACCGGAAATACACCGGATATACACCAGAAATATACCAGAAATACAACAGAAATATACCAGAAATACACCAGAAATGTACCGGAAATACACCAGAAATGTACCGGAAATACACCAGAAATATACCAGAAATATACCAGAAATACACCAGAAATACACCAGAAATACACCAGAAATACACCAGAAATGTACCGGAAATACACCAGAAATGTACCGGAAATACACCAGAAATATACCAGAAATATACCAGAAATATACCAGAAATACACCAGAAATACACCAGAAATACACCAGAAATACACCAGAAATGTACCGGAAATACACCAGAAATGTACCGGAAATACACCAGAAATACACCAGAAATATACCAGAAATACACCAGAAATATACCAGAAATACACCAGAAATGTACCGGAAATACACCAGAAATGTACCGGAAATACACCAGAAATATACCGGAAATATACCAGAAATACACCAGAAATATACCGGAAATACACCAGAAATGTACCGGAAATATACCAGAAATACACCAGAAATATACCAGAAATACACCAGAAATGTACCGGAAATACACCAGAAATATACCAGAAATATACCAGAAATACAACAGAAATATACCAGAAATACACCAGAAATATACCGGAAATACACCAGAAATATACCGGAAATACACCGGAAATATACCAGAAATACAACAGAAATATACCAGAAATACACCAGAAATATACCGGAAATACACCAGAAATATACCGGAAATACAACAGAAATATACCGGAAATACACCGGAAATATACCGGAAATACACCGGATATACACCAGAAATATACCAGAAATACAACAGAAATATACCAGAAATACAAAAGAAATAATAAGAAATACAACAGAAACATGAAAAATATAACTAAATAATAATAATAAATTAATACATAATAACGAAATATGAGAAAAATATGAGACATATACGAGAAATACAAAAGAAAAAGACGAGAAGTAAGAAGAAGACTTTTTTTATTTGAGGCACTGATTATTGCAGAGTCACTGTAAAAACGACGGTGAATAGTCCAGTCTGAACCGTGTCTAAAACCTGGTCTCATTGGCTCCAGCTCATTTACATCATTTATTCTTGTATTTAAATGTTTATTCATGTGAAACAGTTACGGCTCTTGGTCTTTTCTCAGGAGAGGTTTTAGACTGGACCAATCGGAGCGAGCTGAGTGTGGGGCTGCTGACCTCTGACCTCCACATGGACATGACCCTCGACCTGACACAGGTGACTTATTTATGTCCATATTTTAGGAGGAGAATGAGATGGATCACCGTTCTCCTCTGGTTCTGTCTCCAGACTCAGGCACAGCGCTGCGTTCTGGGCCTGGACCTGAACCAGGAGCCCCCCAGGGACCAGGAGAACCAGGAAGACCAGGAAGACCAGGAGAACCAGGAGGACCAGCAGAACCAGGAGGACCAGCAGAACCAGGAGGACCAGCAGAACCAGGAGGACCAGCAGAACCAGGAGGACCAGCAGAGGAAAGGTGAGAAGCTGCTCTTGGAGAATCTGTGTAATAATACTTGTGTCCAGCAGAGGGCACTGAGTCTCCACTGAAGCCTCTGACAGATCTCAGTCAGAAAACAGCTTCATTATAATCTCATAATTAAACCATAGTATGTCTTTTATTAAACTACAGACAAATACAGCAGACCATCAGTTTAAAACAAAGATTTAGGACCAACACTTTTACCTGAGAAAACCAGGACGGAGCAACCTAAAACTGAGGTAAAAGAGCACTCTAGAGCGCCCCCTAAAGGCCAGAGGGAGTATTAAGAGCTGGGGTATCGATATTATATTGTTTTAAAAAATACTGATATAGCTCTGAATACTCAGCCCCAGATTGGCCACTTAGCCCCGCCCCGTTTCAGATAAGCACTTCTGATTGGTTGAGGTGACAAACAGATTTGAATGTGAGGGGTTCAGACCCACTTCACTGAGAAACAAATGGGTCAAACAGTGGCTGGTCGTAGACTTAATGTCACTCTGTTTATTGCTGCTGCCTCTGAACGGATTGAACGTGTAAATTACTCTGGGTTCCGTCGCCGTGACGACCGCCTCCGAGTGGCGTTGGAGCGTTACCGTGGAGACGGTGTGGGAGTGTTGCCGTGGAGACGTTCAGATCGAGAAAGGCCTTCAGGCAAAGTCTTCTGTTCACATCTTTTGACATAAAATACACCACTACAGCTCTTTATCGAGTCTGAACCAGGTCTGAACCAGGTCTGAACCAGGACTAGACCAGGACTAGACCAGGTCTAAACCAGGTCTAAACCAGGTCTGAACCGGGTCTGAACCAGGTCTGAACCAGGACTGAACCAGGACTGAACCAGGTCTGAACCAGGTCTAAACCAGGTCTGAACAAGGTCTAAACCAGGTCTGAACAAGGTCTAAACTACAGTGGTCTATAAACTGAAAACATTTTTTTTATTCTACAAAGAGACACAAATGGTTGTGCACCTGCTTCTTTTATTTGCATTATATTATTTAAATGTTAAACTGATTTAGTTTTGTTTTTTTCAGCTGACGGTGAAGATGGAGGAAGAGGAGTGATGAAGATGGACGTGTTTGTGCCGTTAATGAAAACAGAAGAAGACAACGCAGCAGAGACAGACTCCTCCAGCGACGTGTTCTGAGAAAAATCTGAAAAAATAATGAGAAATCCCCAGATTTCAGAATTTAACAGAATTTAACGTTGCCGTTCTCTTCTGTTTGTGATATCTTTTTTTATGTTTTTAATAAAGTGTTTATAAAGTCTTTTCTGAACTGTTTACCTTTTATCCACTAAACCACACCACTTCAGACAATTATAAAAACACAAATACTCACAAAAAGTGTCAAAGGAAAAGCCGACAAGAAACGACCAGATGCTGCTCCTGAAACAACTGAAATAAAAATGACAAAAGAGGCACACGGACCTGGACTAGACCTGGACCGGACCTGGACCGGACCTGGACTAGACCTGGACCTGGACTAAACCTGGACCGGACCTGGACTAGACCTGGACTAGACCTGGACCTGGACTGGACTTGGACTAAACCTGGACTAGACCTGAACTAGACCTGGACTAAACCTGGACTAGACCTGGACTAGACCTGGACCTGGACCTGGACTAGACCTGGACTAGACCTGGACCGGACCTGGACTAGACCTGGACCTGGACTGGACTTGGACTAAACCTGGACTAGACCTGAACTAGACCTGGACTAAACCTGGACTAGACCTGGACTAGACCTGGACTGGACCTAGACCGGACCTGGACCGGACCTGGACCGGACCTGGACCGGACCTGGACTAGACCTGGACCTGGACCTGGACTAAACCTGGACCGGACCTGGACTAGACCTGGACTAGACCTGGACCTGGACTGGATTTGGACTAAACCTGGACTAGACCTGGACCTGGACCTGGACTAGACCTGGACTAGACCTGGACCGGACCTGGACTAGACCTGGACCTGGACTGGACTTGGACTAAACCTGGACTAGACCTGGACCTGGACCTGGACTAGACCTGACCTGGACCTGTGACCTGAACCTGACCTGACTAAACCCTAGACCTGAACTAGACCTGGACTAAACCTGGACTAGACCTGGACTAGACCTGGACTGGACCTGGACCGGACCTGGACTAGACCTGGACTAGACCTGAACTGGACCTGGACTGGACTAGACCTGGACTAGACCTGGACCCGGACCTGGACCGGACCTGAACTAGACCTGAACTGGACCTGAACTGGACCTGGACTGGACCTGGACTAGACCTGGACTGGACCTGGACTGGACCTGGACTAGACCTGAACTGGACCTGAACTGGACCTGGACTAGACCTGAACTGGACCTGGACTAGACCTGGACTGGACCTGGACTAGACCTGAACTGGACCTGGACTAGACCTGGACTAGACCTGGACTGGACTGGAGCTGGACTAGATCTGGACTAGACCTGGACTGAACCTGGACTAGACCTGGACTGGACCTGAACTAAACCTGGTCTAAACCAGATCTGAGCTGCAGGGGTCAGAGGTCACTGTGGGGTCAAACCTCTTCAGTCTGCCGTCTGTTATTGATCTGTTATTGATCTGTTATTGATCTCTTATTGATCTGTTATTGATCTCTTATTGATCTGTTATTGATCTGTTATTGATCTGTTATTGATCTGTTATTGATGGTTCATTGATGAGGTATTGATTAAAGGCTGTGGAGTTAATGAGACTCTTCAGCTGCTCATTCATAAATAACACAAAATTTACCTTCAAACTTTTAAATATCAAAGTTGTTTTTAACCCAATGTTATTTAAATTAATTTAAAGTATTTCTGTTTTGACTTTGGTTTGAACAGGTTTAACAGACGTCCACACAAACGAAAACACAAATCCATCATGTTTTATTTCATCTCTGAGCGGTTATTGTTTTTATTTTTTACATCCTGTTTTCTAAAGATTTTCTTCTTTTCGGGGTCTGTCTTTTATTAAAACAATCCCATTTCTTCAACAGAAAGTCTCTCATCAAATTTGTTTCATTTCTTTTGTCTTTTCACTTGTGTTTCTGTCCTTGTTTTCTTGAAGTGGATTACGTCAGGTTCACATTAAACTTTATCGTCATGAATCTGGAGAATGAGCAGGGTTTTTATGAGAAACAGCTGAAGGGCAGAGGGTCATGTGACAGGGTCATGTGACACAGTGAGTAATGGCTGCTGTGATTTATTTCTGCTGCTGAAGGAGAATCAGGACAAAAACTGGGAAAGGACACACAGTAAAGCTCACGCTGCACGTGACACAGGATCGTTTTAGTCCCAGTCTTTTTAAAGCAGCATTGATTCGTTTCCTCAGGCTGCAGGAGTCTGTGTAATCCTCCTGTTCTTCTGAAGTGGACTGACTCTGTTCAGAGATGGATCTGAAACTCAACTTTAAAATCACTCACAGCTTTAGGACATTTTCTGTTTTTACAAAATGGACACTAAAGCTTCCAGCTTTCCTTTTCAGCTTCTGACACTTATTTTACGCGAGATATTTCTAGGTCTCATGAAACACAGGTCGATGTCGTCTGTCTTCTGTTTTTGTTCAGTCCTTTGAAGCGATCGTTATTGTGATACTACTACCACTAAAGAAGTCAAACTGAATTGAAAATATCTGAAGCTGAAGAACAGAATGAGCAGCTTTACTTTAGTTCAGTTTTGACCACGTTTTTCTCCGTTCCCGTCTCTTTGTTGTGACTCCAACACAAATGAATGAGGTTTGTTTGAGACCCAAAGTCCGTTCGGCTCCTTTTATATAAAAACCTCTGGGACTCCTGACCTTCAGTTCCATTTGATCCTAATGTTTTACTCAGTATCAACAGAATAAAAACAAAAAACAATAAAACCTCACACTTCATGATCCTCATTTTAAATCTATGTCAAAACGACCTAAAGACTGTGTTTTGAGCAGGTTCCTTCGGTGAATGTCCCAGAATCCTCCTCTGTTCAGTTTCTCTCTGAGTGAGCTCCAGAGACTGAGCTGTCAGTGAGATGGATGGATCTGGGTCTGGGTCTCAGGAGGGTCTTTCTCAGAGGGTCTCAGTGAGTTATGTGCTGCGGTGGTTGTTTCAGTGGAACCTGGAGAGGGCTGGTTCTGAACAGTCGTCTCTTTAAAGAAACAAGAAAATAAGGTGATAATATTTAAATTATCTGTGGTTAATGTTGTTGGGGCTGAAGGGAACTCTTTTTAGTCCAGCCTCTTGAGCAGAACACAGTATGTAATGAAGGTGGTTTGAATAAAAGACACAAAGAACAGTTGAAATCCACTTTTACTGAGGCAGTTTTACAGACATTCGACCATTTATACGGAACCCAGTCTGAGCTGGTTTTATAAAACCAACAGAACAGAGAGTTTAAACCTGGATCAAACACAGATATGGACAGGTTTAAGTTCATAAAGTTAATAAAAAAGTTGTAATAAATATAAAAGAACAGTCTTGAAGCACAAGAATGAATAAGGCTTTGAATAAAAACATTCAGCAAAACTTCTACAGAAGCAGAACCAGACCAGACTGGTTCAGGTCTGGGTCTGGTCTGAGTTTGGGTCTGGGTCTGGTCTGGGTTTGAGTCTGGTCTGGGTCTGGGTCTGGGTCTCTGTCTAGTCTGGGTCTGGGTCTGGTCTAGTCTGGGTCTGAGTCTGAGTCTGGGTCTGGGTCTGGGTCTGGGTCTGGGTCTGGTCTGGGTCTGGGTCTGGGTCTCTGTCTAGTCTAGTCTGGGTCTGGGTCTGGGTCTGGGTCTAGTCTGGGTCTGGGTCTGGGTCTGGGTCTGGTCTGGGTCTGGGTCTGGGTCTAGTCTGGGTCTGGGTCTGGGTCTGGGTCTGGTCTGGGTCTGGGTCTGGGTCTGGGTCTGGGTCTGGGTCTGGTCTGGGTCTGGGTCTGGGTCTAGTCTGGGTCTGGGTCTGGGTCTGGTCTGGGTCTGGCGGTCTAGTCTGGGTCTGGGTCTGGGTCTGGGTCTGGGTCTGGGTCTGGGTCTGGTCTGGTCTGGGTCTGGTCTGGGTCTGGGTCTGGGTCTGGGTCTGGGTCTGGGTCTAGTCTGGGTCTGGGTCTGGGTCTGGGTCTGGTCTGGGTCTGGGTCTGGGTCTGGGTCTGGGTCTGGGTCTGGGTCTAGTCTGGGTCTGGGTCTGGGTCTGGGTCTAGTCTGGGTCTGGGTCTGGGTCTAGTCTGGTCTGGGTCTGGTCTAGTCTGGGTCTGGGTCTGGGTCTGGGTCTGGGTCTGGGTCTGGGTCTGGGTCTGGGTCTGGGTCTAGTCTGGGTCTGGGTCTGGGTCTGGGTCTGGGTCTGGGTCTGGGTCTGGGTCTGGGTCTGGGTCTAGTCTGGGTCTGGGTCTGGGTCTGAGTCTGGGTCTGGGTCTGGTCTGAGTCTGGGTCTGGGTCTGGTCTGGGTCTGGGTCTGGGTCTGGTCTAGTCTGGGTCTGGGTCTGGGTCTGGGTTTAATTTTCTCATGAGGCTGGAGCTGCAGCCAATAGAGTTTAACCTGAAGAAAAGGGGGTGGGGCTCCTTCAACAGGAACAGGAAGTGACACGTCAGACTGTGGTCATGAGTCTGAAGGAGCCCGACCTCATCCGTAAAATCCTCCGCTTCAGATTCTGAGAGGCTTTTATTCTGACGTACGCTTTACTCGGCTGTTTCCTGCCTCTTCCTGTTTCCTCCTCCTCACTTCCTGTTTCCTCCTCGGTGACTTCCTGTTGCTCTTCGCTGTCTCCGAACAGATTGGTGGAGCAGTCGGACCGGTCCCCTCTGATTGGACGCCTGGAGGTGGGCTCGTGTGACATCACAGCTCGGCCGGCGCGTGATTGGCCGAGTTTGGATCTGGGTTTAACTCTGTGGCGGTGAGTCAGCGTTTTCTCTGAAACAGAAAGAAACGAGACAGAATTAGATTCGAGACAAAAAACTGTGACTAAAGACCAGAAAAAGGAGGGAAACGATGCTAAAAAGACATTAAAATTGGTTTAATAATTAAGGGTAAAAGCCTAGGACCCACCTGTCGTTCTTACAGACGCTCTCTCCTCATCGTCGTCTTCGTCCTGTTTCGTTTTTCTTCTTCTGTGTTTGGTTTTCTCTCGTCTGGATCCATCTTCACTAACTTCATTCCAGACCCGAGTCCTGGTTCTGGTCCTGGTGCCGGTCTTTCTCCGTCCGCCATCTGTGGTTCGTCCTTCGTCCTTTTTCTGTCCGTTCGTTTCTCTCAGATCCCGCTCTCGTCTCGTTTGGTTTCGTCTCTTTGGTTTATTTTCCAAAGATGAAGGCTGTTGATTTTCTGGAGACAGTTTTGGAATTCCCGTCTCCTGGAATTCTGTCAGAAAAGTGGAATAATTAGGAAGAGGATTGGTTTTCTCAGAGTAATGGCTTCTTTTGGTTTTGCTGGATTTTCTTTTCAAATGAGCCTTATTTTCTGTTGAGCTGGTTTTGTAGTAATCGTCCAAATAACTGTGTTTGGTTTTACTCCGACTGGATTTCTGCTTTAAATAAAAATCATAGTTGTTTTGTTTCACATTTATTTCACTCAGTTTGTAATTCTGGCCAATTTCTTCAAAGTTTTGTCTCATTTTTCTTTGTTCAAATCCACTCAGGGCTGGTCCAATCTCAGCTGATTCCTGTTGTTTTGGAGACAAAATGGCCACCTCTTCTGTGGCTCGTGTTTTAGCTTCATTTGACTCAAGATAATCCTCTGAATTGTTAAGGACTACTTCGTTTTCATTCGATTTAAAATTTGGACAGATTTCTGAAGAGTTTTGGATCATTTCTCTTGCGTTAAATCCGTTCTGGAGTTTTTCAGAAGGTTTGACTGTCTGACACAAAATGGCCGCCTCATCTGTCGTTGAAGAAGATTTAAACGAGACAAAAGCGGCGCTGGACGGTTTTGGACTGAGACTGGTTTGTCGCAGAAGGTTTTTGGTTGGGTCCAGGTTGGTCCTGGGTTTGATGGATCTGAAGGTTTGCGAGCGACGCTGGAGCAAAGACCAGATGTAGTCGTCCAGACGTTTCTCAGGAGCTTTTCCAGAAGAAGACGCTGCAGAGGATTGTGGGAAAGATGACGAAGGAGAGGAAGAGGAGGAGGAAGAGTGAGGAGCTGAGAGAGAGCGACGAAAACAAGACCAAGGGAAGGAAACGCTTCA
The DNA here is from genome assembly GCA_036850595.1 of Rhyacichthys aspro. Lineage (NCBI taxonomy): Eukaryota > Metazoa > Chordata > Actinopteri > Gobiiformes > Rhyacichthyidae > Rhyacichthys > Rhyacichthys aspro. The sequence goes on from CM072169.1 coordinate 21,762,213, forward strand.
GACTGAGCAGATCTGAAACAGAGAAGAACAGGTCTCAGTCCGGGTCTCAGTCCGGTCTCAGTCCGGGTCTCAGTCCGGTCTCAGTCCGGGTCTTAGTCGGGTCTCAGTCCGGGTCTCAGTCCTGGTCTCAGTCCTGGTCTCAGTCCTGGTCTCAGTCGGTCTCAGTCCGGTCTCAGTCCTGGTCTCAGTCGGGTCTCAGTCCGGGTCTCAGTCCGGGTCTCAGTCCTGGTCTCAGTCCGGTTAGCAGCTGGTCTCAGTCGGTCTCAGTCGGTCTCAGTCCTGGTCTCAGTCGGTCTCAGTCCTGGTCTCAGTCCGGTCTCAGTCCGGTCTCAGTCCGGGTCTCAGTCCTGGTCTCAGTCCTGGTCTCAGTCCGGTCTCAGTCCGGTCTCAGTCCAGGTCTCAGTCCGGTCTCAGTCCAGGTCTCAGTCCGGTCTCAGTCCAGGTCTCAGTCCAGGTCTCAGTCCAGGTCTCAGTCCAGGTCTCAGTCCGGTCTCAGTCCGGTCTCAGTCCGGTCTCAGTCCAGGTCTCAGTCCGGTCTCAGTCCGGTCTCAGTCCTGGTCTCAGTCCGGTCTCAGTCCTGGTCTCAGTCCGGTCTCAGTCCTGGTCTCAGTCCTGGTCTCAGTCCTGGTCTCAGTCCTGGTCTCAGTCCTGGTCTCAGTCCTGGTCTCAGTCCTGGTCTCAGTCCGGTCTCAGTCCTGGTCTCAGTCCTGGTCTCAGTCCTGGTCTCAGTCCGGTCTCAGTCCTGGTCTCAGTCCTGGTCTCAGTCCGGTCTCAGTCCCAATCCAGCGACAGTTCAGTAACAAATGAAAACTAATGTTGTTATAATGTTAAATAATATAAAAAGTGATGACGTGAACTGATTTCATTGATTAGTGTTAGAGACTAGACTGTCCCGGTTCAATCTGGACTGTCCCGGTTCAATCTGGACTGTCCCGGTTCAATCTGGACTGTCCCGGTTCAATCTGGACTGTCCCGGTTCAATCTGGACTGTCCCGGTCCCGGTTCAATCTGGACGTATGGACACTCCGACACAGAAGGGTTTGGTACATTTTAGGTCCATTATTTTTTCTCAGAGTCAACTATTGTGATTTTTCAGCTGCTTTTCTGAGAGAAAACCAGGTGAGTATTTACCTGTGGCTGTGGGTGGGGCCTCTGTGGGTGGGGCCTCTGTGGCTGTGGGTGGGGCCTCTGTGGAGGGGGGTGGGGCCTCTGGAAATGTGGGCGGGGCATCAGTGTCCAGTGCAGAGCAGAGGCTGAAGACAGAGTTGGACAGAGATCCAGACGCAGCATCACTCAGATCATAGAACCCTGCAGAGACCAGCGAAGAACCATCAGAACCAGGACCATCAGAACCAGGACCAGCAGAACCAGCAGAATCAGGACCAGCAGAACCAGAACCAGCAGAACCAGGACCAGCAGAACCAGCAGAACCAGGACCAGCAGAACCAGCAGAACCAGGACCAGCAGAACCAGAACCAGCAGAACCAGGACCAGCAGAACCAGGACCAGCAGAACCAGGACCAGCAGAACCAGCAGAACCAGGACCAGCAGAACCAGAACCAGCAGAACCAGGACCAGCAGAACCAGCAGAACCAGGACCAGCAGAACCAACAGAACCATCAGCTTAGATCACATCTTAAGGTCTCTTTTTTCACAGATGCTTAAGATTCTAAATAGTGAAAAACCAGGTCATGGACTTTTACGTTTGGCTCATTTTGTAAAACCCTGGCTCCACGACACAAGACAAAAGCAGCGTAAACGAGTCTCGTACCTGAGCTGGGTCTGCTGTCGGCCTCAGGAGGGTCCGGAGGGTCAGGTGTGTCCGGAGGCTCCCGAGGGTCAGGTGTGTCCGGAGGCTCCCGAGGGTCATGTGACCAGTCTGAGTCCAGTCGGAGCCGGTGGATCTGTCGGTCGAGTCCTGTGTCTTGGCTCCAGTTCTGCAAAAAAACAGGAAACAAGAAATAATGCTGAGGTTTGGAGCAGGTCTGAGCAACACAAGTTGAGCTCATTGTGAGTTCGTGGACTAATATTTAAGAAATGTCATGTTTTAAACTAAATGATTTTCTCATCAGTTGAAAACCTTCTGTGTCTGTTTCCAATGAACGAGTGAGACTAATAAAGAATCCTCGACCTTAATCCTGTTAAAGTGATGATCACGTCCTGGAAACATGTGGAAACAGAGGCCGGTTTGTGCAACCGAGTCTGGTTCAGGAGAAAACCCTCGTCATGTGCTGCATTCCTCTGGGTCTGGGTCTGGTCTGGTCTGGGTCTGGGTCTGGGTCTGGTTTGGGTCTGGGTCTGTGTCTGGGTCTGGTTTGGTTCTGGGTCTGGGTCTGGTTTGGGTCTGGGTCTGGTTTGGGTCTGGTCTGGGTCTGGGTCTGGGTCTGGGTCTGGTTTGGGTCTGGTTTGGGTCTGGTCTGGGTCTGGTCTGGGTCTAAGTCTGGGTCTGGGTCTGGTTTGGGTCTGGGTCTGGTCTGGGTCTGGTCTGGGTCTGGGTCTGGGTCTGGGTCTGGTCTGGTCTGGTCTGGGTCTGGGTCTGGGTCTGGTCTGGGTCTGGGTCTGGGTCTGGTCTGGGTCTGGGTCTGGGTCTGGTTTGGGTCTGGGTCTGGGTCTGGGTCTGGTTTGGGTCTGGTCTGGTCTGGGTCTGGGTCTGGGTCTGGTTTGGGTCTGGTCTGGTCTGGGTCTGGTCTGGGTCTGAACCAGGTCTGGACTCACCAACTGTTTCTTCAGCTGGATGTTTTCCTCCAAAACCCAGTCCTGGTTCTGGTCTGAGTCACAGTCCTTTGGGTCTAGGGCGGTCCGGACCAGGACTTCCTTTGGGTCTAGGGCGGTCCGGAACAGGACTTCCTTTGGGTCTAGGGCGGTCCGGAACAGGACTTCCTTTGGGTCTAAAGCGGACTTTACAAGGACTTCTTGACAGATCCGTCTCTGGTGCAGGTCTCGGAGGGACTTCAGAACCAAGTCCAGATGCTCGTGCACGTGAATCCTTGTGCACTCTGAGGTCCCGCCCACAAACATTAGACCTGTTAAGTCCAGGTGCAGACCAGATCTGGGTTTAGTCCAAGATAAATCCATTTAAAGTACAGCCAGAGTCCAAATCCAGTTCTGGATCTGGTCCTGGTCCTGGATCTGGTCCTGGTCCTGGTCCTGGTCCTGGTCCTGGTCCTAGTCCTAGCCCTGGTCCTGGTCCTGGTCCTGGTCCTGGTCTGGTCTAGGTTCGGTCTCATCAGTGAATCTGAGTAAAAAACAGAACATATTCATTTGTTTCAGCAGCAAATTTTAAAATGTACAATCCAAAAATATGAGCAAATAGAATCAAAAAGTCTTTTGTTTTGTGCAGGAGCCATTTTGTTTCTGTTGTTGTGCTGCACCTCTGCCACTATGAGGCGCTCTGCCCCAGGACTTACCTGTGGCAGGTGTAAATGTGGTGTTATTTCATTTGTGTCGGAGGACCCACAAGGACCAAGGATTACAATGAAACCATAAAATGAGATTCATACTAAATCTGTCACAGACAAAAACCAGGAGCAAAAACAGAACAAAAGAGGAATCCTTGCACTATTTTTACGTATGAGATCTATTGTTTAGAACTAAGGTTCCAAAAACTGGGTCAGGACCCAAAAGTGGGTTGTCAGAGATTTAGTTTAATAATAATGATAATAAAAAAAATCTCAGTAATTTTAAAATACAGTCAAATATTTGTAGAACGTTGTAGGTAATAATGAAAAAAAAAAGTCTGCTTTTGTAAACTGGTGATGGTCAGAAGCATTAAAAAAGAATATGTGAATAAGGACAAAAAATAAGAAACAAAATTAGAATAAAAATGTATAAAATTGTAGAGAACACACAAAGGAAAAAATAACTAAATGACTCAGTATTTAAGCCTCGTATTTTCTTCAGAAGAAAAAATAATAAAACACAGACTTTAATGCCACATTGTAAAATAAAAGGGATTTCAAATGTGAATTTCTCATAGTTAATGTTTATAATGTAATGTTTATATATATTATAATATTATATAGAAGTCTGGATGAGTTCTGCAGCAGTGAGTCCAACAATGGTATTAATATTATTTTGATTTGTGTTGATTTAGAGACAGAAAGAAGTTTGTGAATGAATGCTCTAAATAAATAAATAAATAAATGTGAAAGGATCTGTTTTTGAGGCTTTTTTCAGAGACAGTCTCAGATAAAAACTGCAGCAGATCTGAGACACATACCTTCTGTGGTCCGTGAGTCTGGTCCGGATACATCCGTGCCTTTTTAAACCCAAGTATAATCCAGATTTAATCCACACATTGATCCCAGACCCGGTCCCGTTAGAACCAGGAACAGCTCCAGAGTCCGCCCCGAGTCTCCGCGCTCAGTGAATCCGACAAACGAGCCTCGTACTCGGACTGAAGCTGCGCGAGATGCCGCTCCTCACGGTGCTGCTCCAAACCACGCCCCCTCCACTGCATCTGACTCCGCCCAATCCGTCACAACAACCAAATAAGGACTACCGGTTCTTGTGGCACCCTTTCATAATAAGAGTGAAAGGTAAAGCAGCACTGATAAAATATGATGCACAAACATATTAATGTTTTATGTTTTATTATTTCAATAATATTCTTTACTTTGACTAACAAAATAAGTGCACCACTTCCTGCACAATCCTTTCAAAATAAGAGTTGTGTGCTGTACCAAAGCACAGAGCAGAGTGGTTAGCGCTCCTGCTTCACAGCAAGAAGGTCATGAGTTTAAATCCCGGCCGACTCTAAACATCCTTGGATTATTGTGAGGAGTCTGTCCTCCCCGTGTCTCCGAGGGTTCTCTCTGGAGTCTGTCCCCTCCGTGTCTCCGAGGGGTCTCTCTGGAGTCTGCCCTCCCCGTGTCTCCGAGGGTTCTCTCTGGAGTCTGTCCTCCCCGTGTCTCCGAGGGTTCTCTCTGGAGTCTGTCCTCCCCGTGTCTCCGAGGGTTCTCTCTGGAGTCTGTCCTCCCCGTGTCTCCGAGGGTTCTCTCTGGAGTCTGTCCTCCCCGTGTCTCCGAGGGTTCTCTCTGGAGTCTGTCCTCCCCGTGTCTCCGAGGGTTCTCTCTGGAGTCTGTCCTCCCCGTGTCTCCGAGGGTTCTCTCTGGAGTCTGTCCTCCCCGTGTCTCCGAGGGTTCTCTCTGGAGTCTGTCCTCCCCGTGTCTCCGAGGGTTCTCTCTGGAGTCTGTCCTCCCCGTGTCTCCGAGGGTTCTCTCTGAGGCTGGCCCCCCCCGTGTCGGGGGGGGGTTTTCGGGGGGGGCCCCCCCCCCCGCCGGGGGGGGCCCTTGGGGGTGGTCCCCCCGGCCCCCGGGGGTCCCTCCGGGGTGTCTTCTCCCCCCGGGCGGGGGGGGGGGGGCGGGCGCCGCGCGCGCGCGGGGGGGGGGGGGGGGGGGGGGGGGGGGGGGGGGGGGGGGGGGGGGGGGGGGGGGGGGGGGGGGGGGGGGGGGGGGGGGGGGGGGGGGGGGGGCGGGGGGGGGGGGGGGGGGGGGGGGGGGGTTCTCTCTGGAGTCTGTCCTCCCCGTGTCTCCGAGGGTTCTCTCTGGAGTCTGTCCTCCCCGTGTCTCCGAGGGTTCTCTCTGGAGTCTGCCCTCCCCGTGTCTCCGAGGGTTCTCTCTGGAGTCTGTCCTCCCCGTGTCTCCGAGGGTTCTCTCTGGAGTCTGTCCTCCCCGTGTCTCCGAGGGTTCTCTCTGGAGTCTGTCCTCCCCGTGTCTCCGAGGGGTCTCTCTGGAGTCTGTCCTCCCCGTGTCTCCGAGGGTTCTCTCTGGAGTCTGTCCTCCCCGTGTCTCCGAGGGTTCTCTCTGGAGTCTGTCCTCCCCGTGTCTCCGAGGGTTCTCTCTGGAGTCTGTCCTCCCCGTGTCTCCGAGGGTTCTCTCTGGAGTCTGTCCTCCCCGTGTCCCCGAGGGTTCTCTCTGGAGTCTGTCCTCCCCGTGTCTCCGAGGGTTCTCTCTGGAGTCTGTCCTCCCCGTGTCTCCGAGGGTTCTCTCTGGAGTCTGTCCCCTCCGTGTCTCCGAGGGTTCTCTCTGGAGTCTGTCCTCCCCGTGTCTCCGAGGGTTCTCTCTGGAGTCTGTCCTCCCCGTGTCTCCGAGGGTTCTCTCTGGAGTCTGTCCTCCCCGTGTCTCCGAGGGTTCTCTCTGGAGTCTGTCCTCCCCGTGTCTCCGAGGGGTCTCTCTGGAGTCTGTCCCCTCCGTGTCTCCGTCCAAACACATGTATGCACAGGTCAATAGACAACTCTAAAGTATCCCTAGTGAATGGTTGTCTGTCAATGTCTGTCTATAACTGTCCACTGTCCAGAGTGTACCCCGCCTCAGGCCCAAAGCTGCTGGGATAGGCTCCAGCCCCGCGACCCCAAATGGGACTATGCGGTAGAAAATAAATGAATGAAATGAATGAATACTGTACCAAACCTAATAAAACATCACTTTTGTTGCCAGATCAACAGATTTCAGTTTTATTTTGACCAAAGTGGATATGAATAAAACTGGACCAAGGCAAATATATTAAAGTTGTCAAAATGAGCTCAAACATTCTTTAAACAGTAGATTTATTGAGTTAGTGTCATTAAAATGGATCCAAATGGATTGATCAAGAACAATATGTAGAGACTGTGCAATGACAATTATTTAATTAAACGCTTATTGACTTTGAATGAACACAATCTCAATCTCTATCTTTTCTCCAGCGCCGCCCGGAGGTGGACTCAGGGAGGTACAGCTTTAACAGAAGAGAGCCTGGAGCACAGCCTGCAGGGGGCGCTATAAGCCTTTTAATCACATTCCTGCAGGATTGGACTTTGGTTAGACCCAAATATCACGATCACAAATTAAAAATAAAGCGAAACAGCTGTTTGCATCAGATAAGATTATTGCAGATTTTAAATACAGATGAATTTACACCAGAACTCACGGTTTTGTAACATCTTTGCTGTTGCTAATGTATTTTCTATAAGTTCTGAGGGGGTTTTTACTCCATAAAGTTTTTTATTCCCAGGTCTGTCTGAATGTTCTTCTCCGGTTGACTCTAAACTGTAACTTTTAGGCCAGTAAAAAGTCAGGAACAATAGGCTAAACTAACTAAATACATAAATAAATAAAAAGACGAACATAGACTAATGTTGTTTTTTGATGTTTAAAATCAAAATTTCCATTGTGTAGTCGGAGTAAAGTTTATTTATTAATCTATTATGATACATTTACAAAAAGAAAGGACCATTTTATAGCATGTATTTATCTATTTGTTCATCCATTCATGTATTTATTCTGCCTACTGCTCATTTAACACAGACTTTGAGCGTTAGTTTGAACCTTAAGCTTTTATTGTGAAGAGTGGTCGTTTCCGGTGTGCGTTTGTAGTCTTTAACGGCTGCAGTTCTGTAGTTCTCACTGGAGTCCTGCACTTGTCTCGGGAGGAGTCGTGAGAAACCAGCTCAGAGTTCAGCTCAAACCGAACCAGAACCGAACCGCCTCCAGTTCTGGTCCCGCGGGATTCGAACCGAACTCTGCTCAAAATGGACGCGTTTTCGTGACTTTACTCGACGTTTTTTCCTCAAATATTTGACTTTTCGTGCTCTCTCGATGGGAATGCTGTTGTTTTCCGGCGGAATGAAGGGATAAGCTGGAGTTCGACCAAAATGAAGCTGTTTTTATGGATTTGGTTCGTTTTTCTTCACAAACAGAAATCTGCGAAAGCGAACGGTGAGTCCCTCCGGAACCACTCTCAAAAAATGATCAAATTCAAAACTTTTGGGTTTGTTTACCAGAGAACGAACACCAAACAACTTATGTAAAGACTTTAAATCAATTAGGGGGTGTTTAGTTTTAATTCGGCGAGTATTTCAATCAAAAAACTAGAATTTATGTTAAGTTTCGTTTAATTTATTTTTAAAATCCTCAACCAAGTTCACATTCAACAGATTTTTTTATTTAAGTAAATGTAACACTTTTTTAACGACTTTTGGTCAAAAAAAAATAAATAAAAAAATGGCCTCAGAAACGACAAACAATTTATTCAACAATTGTTTTCCAAAAATAAAAGTCTCGTGAATTCAAACAATATCATCAATGAACTGAAGGTCAATGCTTTGATTTGAAGATGTGTTTAAAAGCCAATTTACTGTTTTAAGTTTTGTTTAAGTTTTGACGGCTCTAATTTACAGAAATGTTTAATTGTCACTAACTTACTAAATATTAACTGAAAAGTTCAAATCCTCGTTTGTTTCGAAAACTTGAAGCTCATATTAAATGCAATACTAGTCCTTGCTTTTACATTTGCTTTAAAAGCTTTTAAATGTTGAAACCTTAACATTAAGCAACATCTAAAGCTTAAATAGTGACATTCATTCAATCATCTGAGACACATTTATCCTATTTTTGAGGCATTGATCTGGTTTAAAACCATCAATAACCCAATATTAAACTTGTGTTGTCGGTTTTGGCTGCAGTGTTAATGTCTGAAGCTGAACTGTGCTTCTCGTTAAATTCAGGTCAGTTGGTGGTAAACACTTGGCTGAGGCTGGTGCTGGCTGTTACTGAGGAAACACACAGGAATCTCACTCAGTCTTTAGTTTCCTTTCACTGAACTCCATCAGAAAAACTCCTCGTTTAAGCCCCTCGTGAAACAGAGCGTCACTGTTCTACCACCGCACTCATCGCCTTGAATCACTTTTAAAATAAATCTGAATTTAGATTTTAGAAAGCCGAATTCACTGAAAAATATGATCTGATTGTCAGACAACAGCAGGAGTTTGTCAGAATTATCTTGTGATTTTTGGAGTTGTTTTCTGGTTTTGTAAATGGAGTTTGGTGAAGCTGAGGTAGAGTTAAGAGTTTGAGTTGTTTTGTGTTTTTATAGTGTATTTTTATTAAGATTAATGCCAGTGTTGTCAATTAAAGCTCATTATACATGCCTCAGGTCAAAAATAAATAGATAATAATAAATGTAATATAACAGTGACATGGATTAATGCTGTGGTTCTTGAACCATTCTCGACAACGGTTTATTTTTCAGACTGAAATTAAAAAATATAACCAGCAAATCAATGTTTTTTTTTTCTTACAACAATAAGGTGTAACCCTGGCTTTACCACAGTCTTAGTTGATATTTAGTCCTGGTCTAGTCCTCCATGTGATGGACGTTTACGTTTTGAGTCTAAGTTTTAACCTAAAAGTGAAAGCTTGGTCCAAAGTCTGTCTCTATAGAGATTTAAATGATCACAATATTCAACAGAGAAATCACAAATGACTGGCTATTTTCTGCACAATATCACAGTATCAACAGTTATAATATCTGTAAATACTGGAATCACAATAACGATGGATATGTACTCAATTTTTGTCAAAATAACTCTAATTTTGCTGATTTTGTGCAGCTCTAATAATAATACATGTAACACTAGTTATTTATTTATAGTTTTTCTTTTACAATAAATATTTTAGTCTGAGTCACTCATTGTAAACAACATTTCCCAGAAAACATTTATGTTACATCACTGACATCATCGCTGACATCATCGCTGACATCATCGCTGTGGGAAATGATGTCATGATCAGGGAGGCAGCTGATTGGCCGAGGCTGAGGCTGGAGGACGACAGATCGATGTCAATTTAATACTGATCTATTTATAGATCATCTCTGATTCTGCAGCAGTTAATGCAGCGTTTCCCATGATGCTTTGAGGCTGTAGAGTTAAGGCAGCGTTTCCCATGATGCTTTGAGGCTGTAGAGTTAAGGCAGCGTTTCCCATGATGCTTTGAGGCTGTAGAGTTAAGGCAGCGTTTCCCATGATGCTTTGAGGCTGTAGAGTTAAGGCAGCGTTTCCCATGATGCTTTGAGGCTGTAGAGTTAATGTCCGAGGCTCAGAGCTGAGCAGGGAACAGTAAACAGATTCATTCAGGACCAGTTCAGTCGGACTTTATGGGTCTGAGGGTTGGACTTTACAGGATTTAGAGACTTGCAGAGTAAGACCACCTTAAAACTTGTGCCCCTCATATTTCATGATATTTATCTCTAAATGTAAACTGTTTTAACTTTATAAAATGTAAAACTGTAGGAAAAATATATATAAAAAAGGATTAATCCGGTCTAACCCCGGTCTAACCTGGTCTAACCCGGTCTAACCCCGGTCTAACCCCGGTCTAACCCCGGTCTAACCCGGTCTAACCCCGGTCTAACCCCGGTCTAACCCCGGTCTAACCCGGTCTAACCCGGTCTAACCCGGTCTAACCCGGTCTAACCCCGGTCTAACCCCGGTCTAACCCGGTCTAACCCGGTCTAACCCGGTCTAACCCGGTCTAACCCGGTCTAACCCCGGTCTAACCCGGTCTAACCCGGTCTAACCCGGTCTAACCCGGTCTAACCCGGTCTAACCCGGTCTAACCCCGGTCTAACCCGGTCTAACCCGGTCTAACCCGGTCTAACCCGGTCTAACCCGGTCTAACCCCGGTCTAACCCCGGTCTAACCCGGTCTAACCCGGTCTAACCCCGGTCTAACCCCGGTCTAACCCCGGTCTAACCCCGGTCTAACCCCGGTCTAACCCGGTCTAACCCCGGTCTAACCCCGGTTTAACCCCGGTCTAACCTGTCTCTCTGCTGCAGGGGTCTGGTTCTCGAGGCACCCTCAGAACCAGAGTGTGTCTCAGGGGAACGCGGTGAGACTGGGTTGTGCCGTCCAGGGTTTGGCTGAACCCGACATCGTTTGGAGGAAAGACCGGACCCGACTCTACAGCACGGACCAGATGTTCCTCAGCCTCGGAGAACTGCACTGGGAGACCTTCTACAGGTAAGACCGGGTTAGACCGGGTTAGACCGGGGTCAGATGGTCCTGGTCTGGGTCTGGGTCTGGGTCTGGTCCTGGTCTGGTCCTGGTCTGGTCCTGGTCTGGTCCTGGTCCTGGTCCATGACTTTCTTAAATGAGAACGATGTTTGGAGTTTTTCTATAAATAACCTGATATTTCCCATAATCCCCTGCTGCTTCTGTGAAGTGTGAGAATGTGACCGTGTTTAATCGGCTTTAGATTCCTGACTCCAGACCGGGTCCAGACCAGGTCCAGACCGGGTTCAGACTTCAGACTGGGTCCAGACCGGGTCCAGACCAGGTCCAGACTGGGTTCAGACCAGGTCCAGACCGGGTTCAGACTTCAGACTGGGTTCAGACTTCAGACTGGGTCCAGACCGGGTCCAGACCAGGTTCAGACCGGGTTGAGACTTCAGACTGGGTCCAGACCGGGTCCAGACCAGGTCCAGACCGGGTTGAGACTTCAGACTGGGTCCAGACCGGGTTCAGACTTCAGACTGGGTCCAGACCGGGTTCAGACTTCAGACCGGGTCCAGACCGGGTTGAGACTTCAGACTGGGTTCAGGCTTCAGACTTCAGACTGGGTCCAGACCGGGTTCAGACTTCAGACTGGGTCCAGACCGGGTTCAGGCTTCAGACCAGGTCCAGACTGGGTCCAGACCGGGTCCAGGCTTCAGACCGGGTTCAGACCGGGTTCAGGCCGGGTCCAGACCGGGTCCAGACCGAGTTCAGACCAGGTCCAGACCGGGTCCAGACTTCAGACCGGGTCCAGACTTCAGACCAGGTTCAGGCTTCAGACTGGGTCCAGACTGGGTTCAGACCGGGTCCAGACTTCAGACCGGGTCCAGACCGGGTCCAGACTTCAGAACGGGTCCAGACATCAGAACGGGTCCAGACATCAGACCGGGTCCAGACCGGGTTCAGACCGAGTTCAGACCGGGTCCAGACCGGGTCCAGACCTGTGGTGGTATTTGTGGTGTGGTTTGTTTCAGTCTGAAGTCGGTGCAGCAGCAGGACGCAGGACGTTACTGGTGCGAGGTCGAGTCGGACGGAAACACTTTCACCTCAGAACCCGCCTGGATCACAGTGGAAGGTAGGACTGCACTACCCACAATGCACCGGGAACTCAGCACACAGAACCTGATCTGAGCTGGTTTTACCTGGATCTGAGCTGGTTTTACCTGGATCTGAGCTGGTTTTACCTGGTTTTTCTCAGGTGTGCCTCACTTCGTGCTGGAGCCTCAGGACCTGTCCTCGTTTCCCGGTGAAGCCTTTAATCTGTCGTGTGCCGCAGTCGGACCTCCAGAACCGGTCCAGGTTCTGTGGTGGGTCGGAGGAGAACAGGTCGGGGACCCACAGCCCTCGCCCTCAACGCTGCACCTGCCAGGTCAGGACCGGGGTCAGGACCGGGGTCAGGATCAGGATCAGGACCGGGGTCAGGACCAGGACCGGGGTCAGGATCAGGACCGGGGTCAGGACCAGGACCAGGGGTCAGGACCGGGGTCAGGACCAGGACCAGGGTCAGGATCAGGACCGGGGTCAGGACCAGGACCGGGGTCAGGACCGGGGTCAGGATCAGGACCGGGGTCAGGACCAGGACCGGGGTCAGGATCAGGACCGGGGCCAGGACCAGGGGTCAGGACCGGGGTCAGGACCAGGACCAGGGAGGTCAGGACCGGGGTCAGGACCAGGACCAGGGTCAGGGGTCAGGACCGGGGTCAGGACCGGGGTCAGGATCAGGACCGGGGTCAGGACCGGGGTCAGGACCAGGACCGGGGTCAGGATCAGGACCGGGGTCAGGACCGGGGTCAGGACCAGGACCGGGGTCAGGACCAGGACCGGGGTCAGGACCAGGACCGGGGTCAGGACCAGGACCGGGGTCAGGACCGGGGTCAGGACCGGGGTCAGGACCGGGGTCAGGACCAGGACCGGGGTCAGGACCGGGGTCAGGACCGGGGTCAGGACCGGGGTCAGGGCCGGTGCAGGTTTAGGTTTGACACGTGTCCCAAGGTTCAGGGCCGTACCCGAGATCTGAGACGCACCGAGGACAGTGACAGGGCTTTAGGACAGATCTGCAGGTCCTGCCCCGGCCTCAGGGGGCGCACTTGTTCATGTTCTGTGTGTTTCAGGAGTCAACAGCAGCGTGAAGTTCTACTGCGAGGCCAAGAACACCAGAGGGATCTCTGTGTCCAGAACCGGCACCGTCCACATCAAAGGTCAGTCCACAGGGGGCGCTGTTACACTTCCTCACAATGTGTTACTGCAGTCTCAGTTTGTCTCAGTTTGTCTCAGTCTGTCTCAGTCTGTCTCAGTTTGTCTCAGTCTGTCTCAGTCTGTCCCAGTTTGTCTCAGTCTGTCTCAGTCTGTCTCAGTCTTTCTCAGTCTGTCTCACTTTGTCTCTGTCTCAGTCTGTCTCACTTTGTCTCTGTCTCAGTCTGTCTCAGTTTGTCTCTGTCTCAGTCTGTCTCAGTCTGTCTCACTTTGTCTCTGTCTCAGTTTGTCTCAGTCTGTCTCAGTCTGTCTCAGTTTGTCTCAGTCTGTCTCAGTTTGTCTCAGTCTGTCTCAGTCTGTCTCACTTTGTCTCTGTCTCAGTCTGTCTCAGTCTGTCTCAGTCTGTCTCAGTCTGTCTCAGTCTGTCTCAGTCTGTCTCAGTCTGTCTCACTTTGTCTCTGTCTCAGTCTGTCTCAGTTTGTCTCTGTCTCAGTCTGTCTCAGTCTGTCTCACTTTGTCTCTGTCTCAGTTTGTCTCAGTCTGTCTCAGTCTGTCTCAGTTTGTCTCAGTCTGTCTCAGTTTGTCTCAGTCTGTCTCAGTCTGTCTCACTTTGTCTCTGTCTCTTTGCTCGGTGCAGTTCTGCCGTTGGCTCCGGTCGATCTGAAGCTGCTCGACGTCGACGACAACAACGCCACCTTCTCCTGGAAACAGAGCTTCAGTGGACACTCTGCGCTGTCCTCCTGCTCCGTACAGGTAACCCTCACCTGAGACTCACCTGAGGACAGCAGGGACAGATCTTCACCTCTACCTGTCGCCCTCAGGTGTCCGGCCGTCCTCCTCGAGCCTCAGATCCTCCTCGGATTCAGGTCCAGGTCCCTCCAAACCTGGTCTCAGTGTCCGGCCTCAGGAGCCACTCCAACTACAGCCTCAGAGTCTCCTGCCGCAACGAAGTGGGACCCTCCCCCTTCTCTGATTGGCTGCACTTCAGCACACCTGAGTCAGGTAACCCGCCCGAGTCAGGTAACCCGCCCGAGTCAGGTATAGCGCCCGAGTCAGGTAACGCGCCCGAGTCAGGTAACCCGCCGGAGTCAGGTAACCCGCCCAAGTCAGGTAACCCGCCGGAGTCAGGTATAGCGCCCGAGTCAGGTAACCCGCCCAAGTCAGGTAACCCGCCGGAGTCAGGTATAGCGCCCGAGTCAGGTAACCCGCCGGAGTCAGGTAACCCGCCCAAGTCAGGTAACCCGCCGGAGTCAGGTATAGCGCCCGAGTCAGGTAACCCGCCCAAGTCAGGTAACCCGCCGGAGTCAGGTATAGCGCCCGAGTCAGGTAACCCGCCCAAGTCAGGTAACCCGCCGGAGTCAGGTAACGCGCCTGAGTCAGGTAACCCGGCCGAGTCAGGTAACCCGCCGGAGTCAGGTAACCCGCCGGAGTCAGGTAACGCTCCCGAGTCAGGTAACGCTCCCGAGTCAGGTAACGCTCCCGAGTCAGGTAACGCTCCCGAGTCAGGTAACGCTCCCGAGTCAGGTAACCCACCCGAGTCAGGTAACGCTCCCGAGTCAGGTAACACACCTGTAACTAAACCAGGTCTAACCCTGGTCTAACTCAGGTCTCTCTGTTCCAGTGCCGGTGGCAGCCCCCAGGAACCTGACCTTTGACCTGTCAGAGCGTCAGCTGACCCTGCGGTGGGTGGGGCTGAAGGAGGCGGAGCTTCAGGGGCGTCTGCAGGCCTACAGGCTGCAGTGGAGTCTGGGAGGAGAGCCGCAGGTTGGACCTGAACACAACACAAACATAAAAACTGCTTTAGGCTCAGCTTCAGAGGAACTCTCCAGTTCAATCAGAGGTCAGAGGTCAGCAGCACTTTGCTGTGACCTCTGACTTCAGGCAAAGACATAATCAAAGATACACTTTTTCATTGTGTCGAGCATCTGCCTCCAAACAATCCTGAGTTTAGAATAGTGATATTTTATTAGCCTCTGTGTAATGTCTCTGTGGTGCGTTCAGGGGCCTCTGTGTAATGTGTCTGTGGTGCGTTCAGGAGAATCTGTGTAATGTCTCTGTGGTGCGTTCAGGAGAATCTGTGTAATGTCTCTGTGGTGCGTTCAGGAGCCTCTGTGCAATGTCTGTGTGGTGTGTTCAGGAGCATCTGTGTAATGTCTGTGTGGTGCATTCAGGAGCCTCTGTGTAATGTCTGTGTGGTGTGTTCAGGAGCATCTGTGTAATGTCTGTGTGGTGCATTCAGGAGCCTCTGTGTAATGTCTGTGTGGTGTGTTTAGGAGCCTCTGTGTAATGTCTGTGTGGTGTGTTTAGGAGCCTCTGTGTAATGTCTGTGTGGTGTGTTCAGGAGCATCTGTGTAATGTCTGTGTGGTGTGTTCAGGAGCATCTGTGTAATGTCTGTGTGGTGTGTTCAGGAGCCTCTGTTGTTTAAAGAACCCGGAGCGTCTCTGTCTGGTCCAGGCCGGTTCCTAAACGCCTCGTTCCAGGTCTCGGCCTGCACCTCTGTGGGCTGTGGGCCCTGGAGCCGACCGGTCCTGGTGCTGCCCGCCTCAGGTGAGAACCGGGTCTGGACTGGACCGGACCTGAACCGGACCTGGGACCGAACCTGGACCGGACCTGAACCGGACCTGGGACCGAACTTGGACCGGACCTGGACCGGACCTGAACCGGACCTGGGACCGAACTTGGACTGAACCCAGACCTGGACTGGTGTAATGCTTTATTGTGTGTGGTCCTAGCTCCGGGGGCGGCCCCCAGGAGCCACCTGTGGGTGGGGGTCCTGCTGGGTTTGCTGGGGGCCTCGGTGGTGGGTCTGATGCTGGGGGCAGGGGCCCGACGCCGAGGGAAGGAGACGCAGTTCGGGTACGGCCTTCATTTTAAGGCTTTTCAGTTTTGTTCATTTTGAATATTCTCAGTTTCATTCACGACTTTCAGCATTTTCTAAATTTATTATGTAAATGATCATTATTGATTTTTATTATTATTCAAAATAAAGGAAACGTGATTTGTGAGTTAGGTTCATGGCTGTGTTTCTGCTGCAGGTCTGCGTTCAAACCCATCGGAGCCGACAGTCTGGTCTCTTTCAGCGCCGCTCGATCCTTCAACAGAACCGAGCCTCACGAGTCCAACTGTGAGTCAGGTTCATCACAAACTAAACCCACTCAGATAAACACACACATCGGAACAGAAACGGGTTTTAGATGGACTTGAGCAGGTTTTAGTTGGACTTGAGCAGGTTTTAGTTGGACTTGAGCAGGTTTTAGTCGGACTTGAGCAGGTTTTAGATGGACTTGAGCAGGTTTTAGATGGACTTGAGCAGGTTGTAGTCGGACTTGAGCAGGTTTTAGTCGGACTTGAGCAGGTTTTAGTCGGACTGGAGCAGGTTTTAGTTGGACTTGAGCAGGTTTTAGTCGGACTTGAGCAGGTTTTAGTCGGACTTGAGCAGGTTTTAGTTGGACTTGAGCAGGTTTTAGTTGGACTTGAAAGGTCATATGTTCTGAAGCGTTGTTTACAGGTGACACTCAGACCTGTATTGACACACGGCTCTCACCTGTATTTACCTGCCGCAGGCTCCGCCCACTGCTCTAGGTCAGTTTCAGCTTCTTGGTCGAGTTAATTGGGATTTTTTTTTAATGATTTGAGTTTAAAGCAGATAGTGATTCTGTATAAAATAATAGATTGTAGGGTTTTGTCTGATTCTGGATCAGACATGTTCCACTGGGTCCAACGAACACCTTTATTCTTCATGTTCTTGTTCTTGAGGTGGAACAAAGTTAGTTCTGACCTGGACATTTCATACTTCTCCAGAAACTCAAGCAGAACTCCTCACTTTTCTGCATTAACCACGCCCACTTCACATTTCTGACCAATCGCACAACAGTCCTCGAACGCCACACGAGAAAAATGTTCAGTCAGTGTGTCTCCCTCTAGTGGACAGTCTGGACAGTGTGTCTCCCTCTAGTGGACAGTCTGGACAGTGTGTCTCCCTCTAGTGGACAGTCTGGACAGTGTGTTATTGTGTGTCTCCCTCTAGTGGACAGTCTGGGCGTCAGTGAGGAGCTGAGGGACAAACTTCAGGACGTGTTGATCCCAGAGAGACTCCTGACGCTGGGACACGTCCTCGGGAAAGGTAGGCCCTTCCCTTTCTCCACAGATTCTGCTTTTTTCCGCAGTGGTTCTGACTTGATTCTGACCCGGTTCTGACCAGATTCTGACCCGGTTCTGACTTGGTTCTGATCCGGTTCTGACCCAGTTCTGACCAGGTTCTGACCCGGTTCTGATCTGGTTCTGACCCGGTTCTGACTTGGTTCTGACCCGGTTCTGACCCGGTTCTGACCCGGTTCTGACTTGGTTCTGACCAGGTTCTGACCCGGTTCTGACCCGGTTCTGACCCGGTTCTGCTGACTCGTGTTTTTGTGTTGAATCCAGGTGAGTTTGGTTCTGTTCGTGAAGCCGTCCTGAAAACCGAAGACTCTCTTCAGAAAGTGGCCGTTAAAGTTCTCAAAAGTGAGTAATACTTTCCTGTTTTTGTTCCAGAAATGTTCCTGCTCTGTTTTCGATGTCATCTTTAGTTGATTTGTTTGTCTTGGTTCACATTAATAAACTTAGTTAAAATGTTTACATCTGTTTCGTTAAATGAACAACACAAAGCTCAGGCTAATGTTGGTTTTTCTTTTTCTTCGTTGCTGGTTCAGACGGCCTCACATTAAACATATCTTTCATTATGTTATATATATGTAGATAATTGATGTAATAATCAGCCCTGACTCAAGCACCTCGTCGTCAGTGTGAGTTAAGTGTTGTTGTCGTCTGTAGCCGACATCACCTCGTCCTGCGACATCGAGCAGTGTCTGAAGGAAGCCGCCTACATGAAGGACTTCGACCACGCCAACGTCATCCAGCTCATCGGTAAAAACACGCAACCGGACAAACCCAGTGACTGTGAAGAACTAAATCCATTCAAAAAATTAACTAATCGCACAAACTTGTCAACTTTTAATAAACACTGAAACTTCAGTTTAACAGAAGGTATTTAACTTTATTTTGAATCGTTTAACTTAGACATTGTGTAGCAGGTACATTAATTAATACATTAATAAAATAAATTAGCATGTATCCACCAATATAAACATTTTCATATAAATATTGTTATTGTTACGTCTGTTATAATCATTTCATTTAATCCAAGTTTTTTACAGTAAACCACGTTCTGCTGAAAAAGGCTTTATTCCCGGCTCTCGTCGCAAACACAGAACGTATGAGGTTTACTGACTGGTTCTGTTCCGACCAATAGGAGTGAGCCTCCACCGTCGCCCGGGGCAACGGCTGCCGGTGCCGATGGTGGTTCTGCCGTTTATGAAACACGGAGATCTGCACACGTTCCTTCTGCTGTCGAGGCTCGGAGAACAGCCCTTCGTAAGAACCACGGCACCTACACCTAGAACCCACCTAGTCCGGGTCTAGACCGGCTAGAACCCACCTAGTCCCGGTCTAGACCGGCTAGAACCCACCTAGTCCCGGTCTAGACCGGCTAGAACCCACCTAGTCCGGGTCTAGACCGGCTAGAACCCACCTAGTCCCGGTCTAGACGGGCTAGAACTCACCTAGAACCCACCTAGTCCCGGTCTAGACCGGCTAGAACCCACCTAGTCCCGGTCTAGACCGGCTAGAACCCACCTAGTCCGGGTCTAGACCGGCTAGAACCCATGTAGTCCCGGTCTAGACCACCCATTGGATCAGACCCCGGTTTAGTCTGGTCTAACTCAGGTCTCTGTCGGTTCCCAGACCCTGGAGCTCCGGACCCTGGTGAGGTTCATGCTGGACGTGGCTCGAGGAATGGAGTACCTCAGCAACAAGAACATCATCCACAGAGACCTGGCAGCGAGGAACTGCATGTGAGCCCAGACCCGGGTTAGACCTGGTTTAGTCCTGGTTTAGACCCGGGTTAGACCTGGTTTAGTCCTGGTTTAGACCTGATTTAGACCTGGTTAAGATGTAGGTTAGACTTGGGTAAGATCCGGGTTAGACCTGGGTTAGACCTGGGTTAGACCCAGGTTAGGGTTAGACCTGACCCTAACCACATTAAAGTCCGGTTACAAATGACACAAAATGGCCGCCAAGAACGATCCACAATGTTGTTTTTTTTGTGGCTTTTAAGCGAACCTTTCAGAACATTATATTCCAGTAATCTGTCTGAACCTGGTTCTGTCTGATCCTGGTTCTGATCCTGGTTCTGATCCTGGTTCTGGTGCAGGTTGGATGAGAACCTGGGGGTCTGCGTGGCGGACTTCGGTCTGTCCAAGAGGATCTACAGCGGGGACTACTACAGACAGGGCTCCGTGTCCAAACTCCCGGTGAAGTGGATCGCTCTGGAGAGCCTCGCCGACAACGTCTACACCACCCAGAGCGACGTGGTGAGAGCTAAAACCACACAGAACCATACAGAACCAAGACAGAACCATAATAGAACCACACAGAACCAAGACAGAACCACACAGAACCATACAGAACCAGAACAGAACCATAATAGAACCACACAGAACCAAGACAGAACCACACAGAACCATACAGAACCAGAACAGAACCATAATAGAATCATACAGAATCATAATTGAACCACACAGAACCAAGACAGAACCACACAGAACCATACAGAACCAGAACAGAACCATAATAGAATCATACAGAATCATAATTGAACCACACAGAACCAAGACAGAACCACACAGAACCATACAGAACCAGAACAGAACCATAATAGAATCATACAGAACCATAATAGAACTACACAGAACCAAGACAGTACCACACAGAACCATAATAGAACCACACAGAACCAAGACAGAACCACACAGAACCAGAACAGAACCATAGAGAACTATATTAGAACCATAATAGAACTACACAGAACCAAAATAAAACTATAATAGAACCATACAGAACCATAATAGAGCCATAGCAGAACTACACTGTACTGTATATGTGTGTTTATACATTTGTGTTTTGCGTGTGTTTTTTATACATGTGTGTTTTGCATGTGTTTTTATACATGTGTGTTTTGCGTGTGTTTTTATACATGTGTGTTTTGCGTGTGTTTTTATACATGTGTGTTTTGCGTGTGTTTTTATACATGTGTGTTTCTGCATGCGTGTGTTTTTTATACATGTGTGTTTTGCATGTGTTTTTATACATGTGCATGCGTGTGAGCAGTGGGCGTTCGGCGTGACCATGTGGGAGATCATGACCCGAGGACAGACCCCGTACCCAGGAGTGGAGAACTCTGAGATCTACGAGTACCTGATCAAAGGAGAACGACTGAAGAGACCCTCGGACTGTCGGCCCGACATGTGAGAACCGACACAGAACCGCTCCGAATAACCCCGGACTGAACTATTTGTTCCTCAGTTACGAGCTGACGTTCCGTGTCTTTATATTTATTTGTTCCTCAGTTACAAGCTGACGTTCCGTGTCTTTATATTTATTTGTTCCTCAGTTACGAGCTGACGTTCGTGTCTTTGTTCCTCAGTTACGAGCTGACGTTCCGTGTCTTTATATTTATTTGTTCCTCAGTTACGAGCTGACGTTCCGTGTCTTTATATTTATTTGTTCCTCAGTTACGAGCTGACGTTCCGTGTCTTTATATTTATTTGTTCCTCAGTTACGAGCTGACGTTCCGTGTCTTTATATTATTTGTTCCTCATTACGAGCTCCTTTCTTTTTTTTTTCTTTCTCCTTCCTATTTTCCTTTTTTTCCTACTTTTCCTAATTCTTTCCTATGATGTTCCGTCTGTCCCAATTTTGTTCCTCATTACGAGCTGACGTTCGTGTCTTTGTTCCTCAGTTACGAGCTGACGTTCCGTGTCTTTGTTCCTCAGTTACGAGCTGACGTTCCGTGTCTTTGTTCCTCAGTTACGAGCTGACGTTCCGTGTCTTTGTTCCTCAGTTACGAGCTGACGTTCGTGTCTTTGTTCCTCAGTTACGAGCTGACGTTCCGTGTCTTTGTTCCTCAGTTACGAGCTGACGTTCCGTGTCTTTGTTCCTCAGTTACGAGCTGACGTTCGTGTCTTTGTTCCTCAGTTACGAGCTGACGTTCGTGTCTTTGTTCCTCAGTTACGAGCTGATGCACAGCTGCTGGAGCCCGGTTCCCAAGTGCAGGCCCAGTTTCTCGGAGCTGGTGTCTCAGCTGCAGACTCTGTGGTTGAGTCTGGACTCGGTCTCGTCTCAAAAACCTCTGCCGCTGCTCTACGTGAACCTGCAGGATGAGGGGGCGGGGCCTAATGAGCGAGGGGCGGGGCCTGACTCACCTGTTGCCTGGCAACAGCAGCAGCACCAGGACTGGATCTCAGTGGGATCTGGAGCCGCTCTGGCCATCGGCGGGGACTACAGGTCCGACTAAGACCAGGTTTAGACCGGAACTCAAAGGATTTGAACAGGTTTTAATTGGATTTTAACAAGTTTTAGTTGGATTTGAACAAGTTTTAGTTGGATTTGAACAAGTTTTAGTTGGATTTGAACAAGTTTTAAATGGATTTGAACAGGTTTGAGATGGATTTGAACAAGTTTTAGTTGGACTTGAACAAGTTTTAGTTGGACTTGAACAAGTTTTAGTTGGACTTGAACAGGTTTTAGTTGGACTTGAACAGGTTTTAGTTGGATTTGAACAGGTAAAATAAGACTGAAAATAAAACCATCTAAAAACGGGTCACACATAAATCTACAATAAAAACAAACCTAAGAACAATGTAAAATGTGAAAATCTGACTCAGATCCAACTGAGTTTGTGCTAAAAGCTGAAGTTAACGTGTGTCCTGTTCAGGTACATCATGGGGCCGTGTGTCGAGGACGAGAGGACGGACCGAGACGAAGAGGACGACGCCGTCATCAACGTCTGAGACTCAGCTGAGTCTGAACTGAACTGAACTGAGAGCTGCGTCCACACTGTCCCCAGACCTTTATGAACTGATGTTTCCACAGCCACGTCCTCGGATCAGACCCTCTGAGGGTTCTGAGGGTTCTGAGAGTTCTGAGGGTTCTGAGGTTCTGAGAGTCCTGAGGGTTCTGAGAGTCCTGAGAGTCCTGAGGGTCCTGAGGGTTCTGAGAGTCCTGAGAGTCCTGAGGGTTCTGAGAGTCCTGAGAGTCCTGAGGGTTCTGAGAGTCCTGAGAGTCCTGAGAGTCCTGAGGGTCCTGAGGGTCCTGAGGGTTCTGAGAGTCCTGAGAGTCCTGAGGGTCCTGAGGGTTCTGAGAGTCCTGAGAGTCCTGAGAGTCCTGAGAGTCCTGAGGGTCCTGAGGGTTCTGAGAGTCCTGAGAGTCCTGAGAGTCCTGAGAGTCCTGAGAGTCCTGAGGGTCCTGAGGGTTCTGAGAGTCCTGAGAGTCCTGAGAGTTCTGAGAGTCCTGAGAGTCCTGAGAGTCCTGAGGGTCCTGAGGGTCCTGAGGGTTCTGAGAGTCCTGAGAGTCCTGAGAGTCCTGAGAGTCCTGAGAGTCCTGAGGGTTCTGAGAGTCCTGAGAGTCCTGAGGGTCCTGAGGGTCCTGAGAGTCCTGAGAGTCCTGAGAGTCCTGAGAGTTCTGAGTCGGACTGAGCAGCTCCTGAAGCCCTTCGTCCAATGGATTTTTGTTTAAATATAAGAAATAATTTCACTGATCAGAAACAAGGAAATAAAGAAATCCAGTCATCAGAACAGTTTGTAGGGATCCGTTCTAGTGGATCATACACTGGTCCCGGTCCTGGCCCTGGCCCTGGTCCCGGTCCTGGACTTGACACAACTAAAAACCATTATTGTTACATGTTTTTTAAAGTCAGTTCTGCTCTTATATTAAAACACATTCATATCTGAGAAACAAATCTAAACTACAACAATTACATTTAACAAAAAAACATCAACATTTAAACATGTTTTTATTCTTTTCATTTTGGTTTCTTCAAAAATAACAGATGAATGAATATTTTGTTAGTGCTGTAATTTATTTTCAGAGAAAGCAGATTAACTGATAAAAACAGGTAAAAAGGATTCTGCAGATTCTTTTTTCTTCGTCTCGATCAAAACAACTCACATTTATTTTTAAAACAAATTAAAAACAGAACTTTTATTTCCTTGTTTCTGACAGAACATGTAACACGTCGACAGGAATCTAACAAACGGTGCTTCTCTTTTTAAAACTTAGAACAAATACTTCTAGTTTTTTTTATAGATTTAAAGTGCATTTCTATGAAAACAGCAGTTTCCCCTGAAGCCTCTGTTTTTGTGAAGAGCTGGGTTTAAAACTGAAAACTGCTTTTGTTTGAGGCCAGTTTTTTATCAAAATGACATAAGCTCAGTTTTATTCTGACATTAACTCATTTTTTAATGTTTTATGTGCAGTTTTCTAAAAGAACAACAGAAAGTTTTCAGTCGAGACACAGTTTCACTCACTTTATTAAAAAGTCTTAAATATTTCATTGTTCTTTTTGTATCATCTCAGACTGAAGTCACGTGACGTAATCGCTGCACAGAGAGGATAATGTTTTTAACTTATTGTGATGAAAGATGCTGGAAGAATGTATCAGAGTAAATTAAAGTCATATTGGATCATATTTAATAAAAATATTGTCTGTTTTTTCTTTGTGTATTTTCTGTAATAAATGTGCAATTTATAAAGTAACATTTTCTTTTCCCTCCAACTTAAGATTAAAGATGAAAACATACTTTCAATTATTTTTTTTATTTTTTTTTGACAAAGTTAATACTTTAACACATATTTATGAATGTGTTTTTATTTTTTTGAAAAATGTAATCAAATTCACTTTGTGTAATTTTTTTTTTTTTTTACAACAGTAAAATCTAATGGTTTTTCATTCTTGAAAAAGTTTAAAAAAAAGAAAGAAAGAAATGGCCATTTGAAACTGTAAATATTAAAACTGTTCAGAATCAAGAGATCACTAACCAGTGTCCTTCCTTGGTTCAGATGAACCCCAAATGGAACAGGCTTCCAAGTGCACGAGCGCGTCATCGAGAAGTCCCGCCTTCTGCGTACACCTGTTTACATTCACACCCGCGGGAGGAAGTCTACAGTGGAAAGCCCAAGATAGAAAAATTGCTTTTTATTTGACATTTTATGAAAATAAAGGTGGAACGGGAGAAGGAGCAGAGGCACCTTGTGGCTCGTTACCGTCGGAGGTTGTAGCGCCTGGACAGGTACGTAAATGTGCTGTTAATAAAGCTAATTAGCCTCACAAGCTAGCGCCTGTCAGCTGCAGAACTCATAATACCAGGCTCTACCAGGCTAAGACCACCGACTCTACCTGCTGGGACAGCTACAATACTTATTATTAATAATAACCATAATAATAGTTTAATGATCAATGGTAATGCAGTCCTCTGAAACAGATCTCTCTTCTCATGTATGATTTCATTTACCATTTACTTTAAGTATCGTTTGTTTTACAGTAAGAGTGTTTATTTTAGAGAATATATCAGATCAATGAACAATAAACCCTACTCCTTTCTCTGTTGCTCAGGTCTCCTATTACTTGATTTGTAAGTGTCCTGCAGCATTTCTTTCATGGGGAAGACATCAGAACAGAGGGACATTCAACGTTGTGTTTTATATGTTTCATGTTTGTATACCTCATTTGAGTATATTTTATATGTGAATTTGCATTAAATTATCAAATTACTGAATTTTGCGTGCAACTATTCTGTGCACATCACACAACTACTTTATTAGTTTTATGAGCAAAATACAAACAGACTAAAAGCCAGATATTAAGAGGTAATTTTATTAGATTTATTTCAACAAATACAAATGAAAATATATGCCCAGCTGCTGGTAAAGCGGTCCTTGGTGGATCCATGAGTCGATGAACGTCTCTAATTCCTTCGTCCCTGCAAAACTACAAAATGAAAGTATTCCTTTTTATAGGTTTTGATTCTCGAATGAAATGAACGAGATCAAATAAAATGAAAACAGGCTTTTTAAAAAGCTTATTAAACACTCGTAATGTAACTTTTCACTGTACAGAGAGGGGCGGCACCTGCTAGCTACCGGAGCTACTAGCAGCGATAAATGACCGCGCTAAAAATAGCTCAAAACTGCTTTTTACACAACAGGGTGAAAGCACTATTTAAATACTTTGCCCCGCTATTTTTTTTAAATAAGCGGCGCGGTGCATTATGGGCAATCTTCGGCCGGCGAAGGCACCGAAGGAACCACAGATGTATCCTTGGTGTTCAGGCCCTACGGAGGACACATGCCTCGGTAGGCGGTGAACACTGGAACACACCTTCGGCAGCAGGTGATGACGTCTTCGACTTTGAGAAACACCTGTAATCTAAATAAAAGCTTGAAAGATTATTAAATATCTTCTTTTATTTAAGACAGGATTTAGTGTT
Source organism: Rhyacichthys aspro (assembly GCA_036850595.1). NCBI lineage: Eukaryota > Metazoa > Chordata > Actinopteri > Gobiiformes > Rhyacichthyidae > Rhyacichthys > Rhyacichthys aspro. The sequence continues at coordinate 21,787,579 of CM072169.1, forward strand.
AAATTCAGTTTAAAATACAATTTCTTGTTTCATAAAAACAGTTTTATAAAATTATTATTATTTTGTTTATTATTAAAGGTGTCAAAAATAGTAAATAGCAAATGTGGAACATAAACTTCCCAACAACCTGAAAACTGGACACACCTGACAGCATTTACTGCTGCCCATAAAGTCAAAATAAATGAAGACCCATAACATTATGAACCTTTATTATGTTTCGTCACACATTGTTTACAAAGTTGTACAAAAATTGTGAAAGTCCTTAAAAAAACAAAGAGGAGCAGCAACAGTCGACTGTTAACAAAAACCCCCGAAACAAATGCGACCTTTTCAGGCAAACAATAGACTTTTATTTTGAAACATCTATAAACACTTCCTTTATTCAAACATTCCTCTGTTTTTATTAGGGTCTGATATAACTAAATACCATCTTCTTATCACTTTATTACATGACAAAGTTTAGACATGGTTCTCTGAAAACAGGACTAAAACAGGACTAAACCAGGTCTAAACCAGGTCTTGTCACACATAAAGACTTGGTTGGATCCAGTTCATGTAAAAACTCAGGCACAATATATTTTTATGATAAACAGATCATTTCTGAGGTGACATTTTAATGTAAAAAGTGCGTAACTAATCGTCGCCAGAGCCACAGGTCGCTCTAGCGCCACCTTCAGTTCATCTGGTTTTGAAGCGTCTGATTGGTTCAGGAGCAGTGGCCCCTGGAAAACTGTGAAAACATATCAGATTAAATACTTGTGATATCTGCACCTGAATTTTGTTGTATATTTTTGTTCTAATCTAATGCACACTTAATTTTAATCAAGTTAATTTTTGGATGATTTAAAACTTAAACAAATCTCTCGATCATAAATCCTTTAAACCACACTCAGGACAAACTCTGACTGGGCTGAAGGTGGCGCTATAGAACTGTGACCCTTTAATCTCATAGTGTTTTTGTTTTAAACGACTGTCAACCAATCAGAATCAGTTTCCGCAGTGACATCACGTGGTGGGCGGGGCTCCCTTCAGCAGCTTCGGCATCGGTCTCCAGGCCACGCCCCCTGAGCTCTGATCGGACGACTCTTTGCTCACCGCGTCGCCGTCGGACGCCTCCAGAGAAGCCCCGCCCACTTTGACCAGAGGAGGCGGGGTCAGGACTGAGCTCCGGCTCTGATTGGACAATTCGCTCTCAGTTAAATATGTGGCTTCTTCAAGAGCCCAATCTTTGTTTTCGGCCATTTTCAGAGAGTTTTCTGCCAAAGAGACCACAGCAGAGTTTTGGGTCTGGTCCTGGTCCCGGTCCTGGTCTTGGCTCTCGTCCCGGTCTTGGCTCTGGTTTAAAAAGGCGATCTCGTTCAGCAGCGTGGCCAGAGTCTGGTTTTCAGAGCTGGGGTCTGGATTTGAAGGCCCTGATTGGACAAGTGGTGCAGTGGGAGGGGTCTGGGACTGAGTGGGCGGGACTGTGGCGTCAGTGGGAGGAGGGGGCGGGGTTGAAGCAGGGGCTGATGGGAGCTGTAGTTGTGGAGGAGAAACTAGCTGCAGCAGGTTTAAGTTTCCAGCTGAAAAACAAAAAGAGAGACTGGACTGTCAGAAACTGAACTTTAAAACAATAAATTAAACGTTAGCTGTGAATTAATTGGAGATTAACTTTTAGTGTGACTTTATTATATTTTATGATATGTGACAAATCTCAAGTTACTTAAAGAAGTCACAAGATACAGAATTCAGTTTCACATTGTTGTTGTTTTTGAGTCGAGACTGAAGCAGATCTGAGAGAGATGAGTGTTAGCAGAGCGCCGTTAGCACAGAGTCGTTAGCAGAGTGTCATTAGCAGATCGTTTTTAGCATAGAGTCGTTAGCACAGAGTCGTCAACATAGAGTAGCAGAGAGAGTTAGCAGAGCGCCGTTAGCAGAGTTACAGTGACACGCTTCACCTGAGAGGCTAGTGATGTTTAACGGTGCGCTGCAGGTAAACAGCTCACCTGTCGAGGGGCGGGGCACAGAGGTCAGAGTGGGGAGGTTCAGGGCCACGGTTCTCACGGCTGAGAGAGAAAAACATGAAAGTACAACAGAATCAGAACATCAGAAAAACAGCTAAATGTGAAGTGAGACACTGCAGTGGGATGGTGTCGGGTTCTTACCTGGACTCACAGTCTGCAGCATCGAGCTCAGGGCCAGGACCTGTTGCCGCGGTAACGCCTGCCCCGTTAAGAGTTGCCCCGGTAACGCAGCAGATCCCATCATGAATCCGGCAGGAATCACCGTCTGAAGTGAAGCAGCCGCTGAAATAAAACCAACACATTCAACAGGAAGTTCACCTGGAGACAGACTCTGATTGGCTGGAGTCTCACCTTCCGTCTGGCTGTGGGCGGAGCCTGTGCTGGTCCTGCTCCGTGATAGGATGTTAGGGACCGTTCTCTGTCGCAGCGGAGCATTCTGGGAAATGAAGACTTTAATGGGAGACGGGGGTGGGGCTTTGGAGGGAGATGATGTCACGGTCTGAGGGGGTGGAGCTTTGGAGGGAGATGATGTCACGGTCTGAGGGGGTGGAGCTTTGGAGGGAGATGATGTCACGGTCTTAGGGGGCGGGGCTTTGGAGGGAGATGATGTCACGGTCTTAGGGGGCGGGGCTTTGGCGGGAGATGATGTCACGGTCTTAGGGGGCGGGGCTTTGGCGGGAGATGATGTCACGGTCTTAGAGGGCGGGGCTTTGGAGGGAGATGATGTTACGGTCTTAGGGGGCGGGGCTTTGGCGGGAGATGATGTCACGGTCTTAGGGGGTGGAGCTTTGGAGGGAAATGGTGTCGCGGTCTGAGGGGGCGGGGCTTTGGAGGGAGATGATGTGCGATTGGTTGATCTGAGCAGGTCACTTTCACCTGAAACAGAGACATATTTAGAACTCATTTAGTCCTCATTAAGACCTGCTTTGGTCCTGGTTCAATCTTGGTTCAGTCCCGGTTGAGTCCCGGTTGAGTCCCGGTTGAGTCACGGTTCAGTCCCGGTTCAGACCCGGTTCAGTCCCGGGTTAGTCCTGGTTTTACCTGATTTCTCGGAGACCTCTCTCTGGAGCAGGGCTCGGTCTCGTCTCAGTCGGAGGCTCTCGGTCTGGAGCCTGAGCGACTGGGTCTGAAGTGAGGACAGTTCTGCACAAGCCTGAGTCACAGAGAAAAGATGAAGCAACACTGAACACAGCACAGATTCCTCCAGAGCCTCTGGTTCTCTCTGTATCATAATTATAAAATATATTATTGTTTGGTAGAATGTCCAGCCGTATTTTATCTCTGATGATGTGATTGTTGTTCCACAGATGAAGAAAACAAAGTGTCTACAAATTATTGAAAATATGTTAAGGATGTCTCAAGATACTTTTACTTAAACATGTACAAGTTTTTACTGAAAAGATTCAAAAGCATTCGCAACCAACTGCACATTATTTAATTCATTCCAAAAGTGAGCACGGGTCTGAGTGAAAACAGTGATGTGAGTGTTACCTGCTCGAGCAGCAGCAGTTTCTCTGTCGCTGTCACGTCCAGAACTGAACCCAGAGCAACGAAGGCCTTCTCCTCTTCATCAGGAACAACTCCAGCCCTAAACATAACAAACATAATAAACATAACAAACATAATAAACATGACAAACATGACATTCATCCTGGTCGTTCTCAGTCGTGTTGACCACTTTTCAGTTTAATAAAGGAACAAAGTGTTAATGTGAACCAGAAATGGACTCAGGTCCTGGACTCAAGTCCTGGACTCGGACTCAAGACCAGTCCCTGGCCACATTTTGAACCGACTTCTCAGACACAGACTTGGACTCGGACTATAACTGGTCCTGGTCTTACCCTGAGTCCAGGTCTTTAATGATCTTCTTCAGAAGCTGTTGGATCTTCTCGGCGTCGCTCAGTTCTTCAACCTGTCGATGACCAATCAGAACAGGTTTAATGAGAGCAGGTCCTAATCCGCCCGGTAACAGAGGAGCCAGAATCTGACGCTCTCACCTGATTGGCTGGAGACGCTGTGACCTCACGGACCGGGACCTGATCCGAGTCGCTAAGTAAATCGATGACCTCCAGGAGCTGGTCTCCTCGATTCGTCAGTGAGTCTTTTCTCCTGCGTCTTTCCTTCAACAAACTCTGACTTTCATCTGAAAAACACACAGAAATGTCTGCTTTAATTTAGATCTTCCATAAACTGACTTCACTTGTGTCCAGCAGGGGGCGCAGTTAAAACAAAAGCACAAAACCTAAAAGTATACGTCACCTTTTAAAAGTTATGTTCAGCTAATGTGAGTTACAAATAAAAAAACATGATATAATTAAAATAACTTCCTAACTATTCATCTGAAATAAATTTTAATGAGTTATGGAGACTTTTCTGAAACAGTCGAGGTCCAGACCTGAGCCTGAGGCCAGTCGCTTCATCAGCAGGTTCCTGGTGGTCTTCAGTTTGGACTTTCTGGATCTTAGCATCTTCTCGGAGGACTTCAGCTCCTGGATCTCAGCTGTGGCCTGGAACCACCAAGACCACAGAGACCGGACTCAAAACCAGAGACAGAGCAGGAATAAGGACTACAACACAAACAAACCCAGGACTAAACCAAGACTAAACCAAGACTAAACCAGGACTAAACCAAGACTAAACCAAGACTAAACCAGGACTAAACCAGGACTAAACCAGGTTTAACTCTAACTAAACCAGGACTAAATTAGGTCTAAACTGAACTTAACCTGTTTCATTAACACAGAATTAAAGCTGGACTAAACAAGGTCTAGACCAGGTCTAGACCAGGTCTGACCTCTGACCTTTTGGAGGATGCTGATCTTGGACGTCCGGTCGGGGCTCAGGCCCAGTTCTTTTCTCAGAACGTGGAAGAGTTTGGAGAGGTTCCATCGGCGCCGCTGCTCCAGGAGGTTATGGATCTACAATTAAACACAGCTCTGTTTATTTTATTCAATTTTAGAATTATACTGAATTAAATAAATAATGTATAATGTAAAAAACTATGTCTTTTATAAAACAAAACTACCTAAAAACTTAATTAAAAAAACAAACAAACAAAAAACTACAGAAAAATAAGAAAACTGACAAGTTTAACTTTAAGGCCACTTCCTGTTTCTTTCTGTATTCACACTGTTTTTCGTTTCTTGATTTTCCATTTTGTGACCATGTTCAGGTTTTTATTTCTGTTTTTCTGATAAACCTGTCATTCACTTACTTCCTGTTTGATCTTCTCGTTCTCGTTGCCGCTGCTGTAGTCCGATGAGTTTTCTGTTTCTCCGCTCGATGAATCCACCACCACAACTTCACTCTTCCTCTGTTTACTCTGCGTCGTCTCGGCTCCGTCCACACAAATCAGGTCCAGGTCGTTCAGATCCATGGCAAGCTCCACTTTGGGCTCGTCTTCAGCCGTTTTCACTTCTTTTGTGATGTTTACTGCATTAACGGTTGATTTTGTTGAATTTACGACAGATTTAGGTGAAGTGGACGCGAAAGACATTGCTTTTGTTGCAGAAATTCCAGGTTTTGAAAACTTTTCTGGAATTTTGATGAGCACTTTTTCCATTTTGCTTTTCCCAGGAATGATTTTAAAAGACAAGGCTCCTGTTTTTGGAGTCTGCAAACTCGATCCAGACGAAACGTTGAAAGACTGGAATCCTGACAAACCAGAGGAGGCGGAGCTTAAAGACACAGACGATTTAAAAGAAGCTGATTGGTTCGAGACGACCGACTGAGGAACTGGGAACAGAAGGAAAACAGGTGTTAGATGGATTTGAACCGGTTTTAGTTGGATTTGAACAGGTTTTAGTTGGATTTGATCAGGTTTTAGTTGGATTTGATCAGGTTTCAGTTGGATTAGAACAGGTTTTAGTCAGACTCACCTGATGGTGTCTGTTCTTTATAAAGTAACACATTGCTGTTGTTTATGGGTTTCACTGGGAGCGGGATCAGCTGGACCAGTTTTCCGTCTGGTTTTCGGAACAAATGGAGTCCGGACGAGGCCTGAGGCAGAGTGACCGGACGCAGAGTCAGCTTGGACGGACTCTGGGCGGTCTGGGGCCGGACTGGGGCGGTCTGGGGCCGGACTGGGGCGGTCTGGAGTGACGGGGCAGCGGGGCCCCGGGGCAGGACCAGGGTTTGGAGCCGGGGAACAGGGGGCAGGAGGTGGACTGGGTTCGGACCTGGGACCTGGATCATCAGGACTTGGGGTGGATTTGGAGGAGGACGGACCGTGACCTGGAAACCTGAGACAGAAAGACAAATATTAATAAGAGCTCTTGAGAAAATGAGAGAACCCTGTGCTCAGGGTCCTGGGACACGCACGGAACGGGTTTTAGTTGGATTTCAACAGTTTTTTTTTTTTTTTAGGTTTTAACACTGTGAGCTGCAAGGTCTGTAAGAGAGTAGTTTTACCTGAAGGTGGAGCAGAACCAGGACCAGGACCAGGACCAGAACCAGGACCAGGACCAGAACCAGGGTCAGAACCAGGACCAGGACCAGGGTCAGAACCAGAACCAGGCTCAGAACCAGGACCAGGGTCAGAACCAGAACCAGGCTCAGAACCAGGACCAGGACCAGGGTCAGAACCAGGACCAGAACCAGGCTCAGAACCAGGACCAGGGTCAGAACCAGAACCAAGGTCAGAACCAGAACCAGGCTCAGAACCAGGACCAGGATCAGAACCAGGACCAGGATCAGGATCAGGATCAGAACCAGGACCAGGACCAGGATCAGGATCAGGACCAGGACCAGGGCCAGTTGAGCCTGTGATGAAACTGGCTCCAACACTCGCCGAAGAACTTGTACTGTTGGTGTTTGTGGAGGAGGCGGGGTTTGAGAGTCCAGGTGAAGCAGAGGTCAGAGGTGAAGCAGAGGTCAGAGGTGAGGCTCGGTCCTGAACCCGAATGACTCCACCCACTCGACCCGTCAGATACGCAGCCAATCGGTTCGCAGGATGAAGAGCTCCCATTTGACCCAACTGCACCTTCGCCATCGGATACAGCTTCCCATTCACCTGAAACATGGGTTCAGAGGATTTGAACAGGGTTTGGAAGGTTTTCTTGTTGGGTTTGGAGGCAGGGGTTTTCTTAGGTTTAGGTCTCAGGTTTAGTCCAGGTTCTTGCAGGTTTAGTCCAGGGTCTCTCAGGTTTAGTCCAGGGTCTCTCAGGTTTAGTCCAGGGTCTCTCAGGTTTAGTCCAGGTTCTCTCAGGTTTAGTCCAGGGTCTCTCAGGTTTAGTCCAGGTTCTCTCAGGTTTAGTCCAGAGTCTCTCAGGTTTAGTCCAGGGGGTGGGAGGGGGGGTGTGGGGGGGGCCAGGTTTAGTCCAGAGTCTCTCAGGTTTAGTCCAGGTTCTTGCAGGTTTAGTCCAGAGTCTCTCAGGTTTAGTCCAAGGTCTCTCAGGTTTAGTCCAGGTTCTCTCAGGTTTAGTCCAGGTTCTCTCAGGTTTAGTCCAGGGTCTCTCAGGTTTAGTCCAGGGTCTCTCAGGTTTAGTCCAGGTTCTCTCAGGTTTAGTCCAGGGTCTCTCAGGTTTAGTCCAGGTTCTCTCAGGTTTAGTCCAGAGTCTCTCAGGTTTAGTCCAGGTTCTTGCAGGTTTAGTCCAAGGTCTCTCAGGTTTAGTCCAGGGTCTCTCAGGTTTAGTCCAGATTCTCTCAGGTTTAGTCCAGGTTCTCTCAGGTTTAGTCCAGGGTCTCTCAGGTTTAGTCCAGGTTCTCTCAGGTTTAGTCCAGGTTTAGTCCAGGTTCTCTCAGGTTTAGTCCAGGTTCTCAGGTCTTTACCTGAACTGAGTGGTCTCGTCCCGGTCTTCTCGTGTCCACAGACATAAACCCTGCGGGACTGAGGCCTGAGAGAAAAGGCAGAGCTAAACTCTCATCTGTGAACTCTTCATCGTCTGTCAGCTCCTCTTCCTCCTGAAGTTCCGCCCATTCATCACGAAGCCCCGCCCCTTCCATCTGAAGCTCCGCCCCTTTCACCTCAGACTGAACACATACACACACATACACGTTTGTTTAGCACACATCCTGAGGGAGTGTCCTCAGAGTGTCCTGGTGTGTACCTGAGCCTGAGCAGGTTCGTCCTCGTCTTCGTCCACTTCTTTCTGCCAGTCCTCCAGCTCCTCCTGAAGCTTCTGCTGCAGGAAAAACACAAACCACAAAGATGGAGGTAACGAGATGGTAAGGCTCAAAACAGAGATGGAAAACAAAAGGAATGTTCAATACAACTGTAAACCTGGGAGAGTGTCATTAAACTCAGGCTTTGTCTTGAACTATATCATGTTACATTTTTGAGGCAAAGAGAGAAACTTAAACGACAGAGTCTTGTTAATCCTTCAGCATCTCTCTCTGTCTTGTATCCACCGCTCTTTGATTTAATCTTAAAACACTTTCAATGCCAATGTCTCTCTGAGCTTTGGAACCAATAAATAGTACTTCTGTTCTGTCCTGGTGAAAAGCACAGATCTGACGGTGGATTTATCTACATTTTTGATAAAACTGTATGTGATAAAGATAAACTGACATTTACAGCTGAGTTCTTCTCACTCACCTGTTTCTCCTCTCGTTGCTCTGCCTCCTCCCTCCTCTCCTGTCTCCTCTCCTTTCTCCTCGTTCCTGGAGTGGAGATGTGAACTTTGACCTCTTCGCAGGGTTTCCGTCCCGCTCCCCAGAGTCTGGCTGAGCGGTGAAACCAGGTAGGGTCCGATCCAAAATGGCCGCTCCAGAGCCCCCAGAGTCAGAGCCTCACAGAGAACCCTCAGGACGTTGATCCTGTCGCCCTCGCTCTGCCAGCTGCAGTTGGCCAGAAGCACGAGGCGCTTCGACAGCTTCCCCTGAGTCGACACTTCTGTGGAAACTTTACATTAGAGCTGGAAGAATCTGACAAATATCTGTTTTGGATTCATTTAAAGCTCCAGTCCCTGATGTTCTTTTCTTGTCCCTGTCTCAGACTCCACTCTCCTCCAAAATCAGCCTAGGGACCTCTCCTGCTACTCTTTTATTAAAAAATAAAACCAGACAAATTTTTCCTCCAAAATACTAATCCATTTGACCAAACTGAAGTTTAGTGTTAGCTGTGAGCGCTCCTTTTTGGAGCATGTGATTGTCCAAGGTTTTCTGTTCCTGAATAGAGCTTCTCATCTATTACAATCCCTTAAAATAAACACTAGATGGATCATAAAGACTGTTTTTAAACAAATGATTGATTTTACAATAAACTATTTGGGTTCAAACCATTTTCACAACAAGAAGAAAAGCCTCACCTGTGGGAGCAGAGGGTTTCTGCAGCACCTTCTGCAGAAAAACAGGTTTGATAAAGTCAGGTTAGTATCAGACATTGATTTAACAACTGTTCGTCTGTCTCTGAGTCTGACCTGGTTTTTCTGTCTGTTTCCAGTGAAGCCTCTGATCCTCGCACAAGAGTGTCCTTCACACACCTCCTGAGAACAAGAAAGAAATCTGACTAAAACCTGTTCAGTTCCGACTAAGACATGCCTAAATCCCTGTCACTCAGTTGAAGTGTGTTCTTACGATGGGTTTGAGGACTGGTGCAGGTCTGGGAGTGAAGACTGGCTCTGGATCTGAGTCCTGGTTGGTCTTGTCCCACAGAGTCCTGATGGATTCTGCAGGTTGAGAGACGCTGTCCGCCTCCTTCAGAACTGGGGAGGGGGGCACAGGAGAAATCTGTGTCTTTAACAGAGCTGTGGCCTCGAGTCAGACTTGAGCCACAAATCTGGTGACTTCTGACTTTAAAACACCTTCAGAGACTGGAGCCTGTTTGTGTGACTCACCGTAGGCCATCTTCATCCTCCTCCTCCTCCTCTTCTTCTTGGCTCCGTGGCGCGGCGTGGGGCTGGAGTCGGAGGCGTCCAGGTTGCGCAGCAGCACCACCTTCTGTTTGAGGCAGGAACAGCCGAACATGCAGCCGGCTCTGGAGCAGTGCGAGCTCCGGCGACCCTGGGTCAGACTGGAGCACATACAGCCCAGACGACAGAAGTCATTCAGGCAGCGGGGCACCGGCCGGCGGGACAGCTCCACGGGACGCCGGGGGTCTTCAGCTACAAAGCCCTGAGGGACGGACGAGGGACGGACCGGGACGGAACAGAGACCAGGAGGAGAGAGGAGTCAAAACCAAATCTAAAACTTCTAACAACAATCTGAGAGAGGGTCAGTTACATGTAAGATCAGATGAAATCCAACTAAAACCTGTTCAAATCCCACTAAAACCTCTTCAATTTCAACTAAAACCTGTTCAAATCCAACTAAAACCTGTTTAAATCCCACTAAAACCTTTTCAATTTCAACTAAAACCTTTTCAATTTCAACTAAAACCTGTTTAAATCCAACTAAAACCTGTTTAAATCCAACTAAAACCTGTTTAAATTGAACTAAAACCTGTTCAAATCCAACTAAAACCTGTTTAAATCTAACTAAAACCTGTTTAAATCCAACTATAACCTGTTTAAATCCCACTAAAACCTTTTCAATTTCAACTAAAACCTGTTTAAATCCAACTAAAACCTGTTTAAATCCAACTATAACCTGTTTAAATCCCACTAAAACCTTTTCAATTTCAACTAAAACCTGTTTAAATCCAACTAAAACCTGTTGAAATCCAACTAAAACCTGTTCAAATCCAACTAAAACCTGTTTAAATCCCACTAAAACCTTTCCAATTTCAACTAAAACCTGTTTAAATCCAACTAAAACCTGTTTAAATCCAACTATAACCTGTTTAAATCCCACTAAAACCTTTCCAATTTCAACTAAAACCTGTTTAAATCGAACTAAAACCTGTTCAAATCCAACTAAAACCTGTTTAAATCCAACTAAAACCTGTTTAAATCCAACTATAACCTGTTTAAATCCCACTAAAACCTTTCCAATTTCAACTAAAACCTGTTTAAATCCAACTAAAACCTGTTCAAATCCAACTAAAACCTGTTTAAATCGAACTAAAACCTGTTCAAATCGAACTAAAACCTGTTTAAATCCAACTAAAACCTGTTTAAATCCAACTAAAACCTGTTTAAATCCCACTAAAACCTTTCCAATTTCAACTAAAACCTGTTTAAATCCAACTAAAACCTGTTTAAATCCAACTAAAACCTGTTTAAATCCAACTAAAACCTGTTCAAATCCAACTAAAACCTGTTTAAATCCAACTGAAACCTGTTTTTTCTCACCTTTAAAGTGAAGAGTGATGATAAAGCGACAGTGGCTCGTTCGGTCGTGATCCAGGTCCGAGGTTTTCCTTCCCACTGGACGCTCTCCTCCAGGTCTCTTTGCTTCAGCAGCGTTCGCGTCACTAAAGGCCGGCCTTGACTGTTCACGCTCGGATCGTTTGGATTCGTCGACCTGGACTCGCTCTGGTCCTCGTTAGGTCCCAGTTCTGAGTCCGACTCCAGCGGCGCCATGTGATCCAGCTCCACGCTCCCAGAACTACGCCTCCCCCTTTTCCTCAAACGGCCTAATTTTAAGCCACGTTTTGGGCCGAATTCAATAGTTTTTGTAAGTTTTGGCGACTCAGAAAGAGGCTCGGTGTGGTCGTACGTGAATCCAACACTGGGTTTGAAAGTTAAATGGTTGCTTTTTTGTTTTGAACTAACGGAAAGTTTCTCATTTTTATCAAATTCTATACGATTCAGATCTGAGATTGGTTCTGTAAAGTCGTAATCAAATTCTGCTGAATGTCCCTCTTTTTGTTTTGCTTCTGAAAAGACCTCTTTGTGATTTAAATCTACACTTTTCTTCTTGATTTTTGGCGACTCAGAAAGAGGTTCAGTAAAATCATATTCACATGATGACGAAGACTTTTGTTTTTTGTTGAAGTTTCTCTTTGATTCTGGCTCAAATTCCTCAAAAGGGTTGGCTTTTAGGAGCATTTTTTGTATTGTTTCAGTTTCGGAAAAAAGTTCTTTTTCACTTAATTTTGACAAGTTTCTTTTGATTTTTATATTAGGAGTGTGATAGCGCTCAACATTTGAAGTCTTGAACTCCAAATGCTTTTTCTTGAATTTTTTGAGTTTCCTTGCTTCTAAAAGTGGATTTGTCTGATCGTATTCCATTTCTGTGACTGGTTTAACGTGGTTCAGGTCGGTTTGACAATTTAAAGAGTCAGAAATTGTGGTATTTTCCGCCGCAGAGATTCTAAACGTCGGATTAGCTCCTGTTTTCTTGCCGAGTTTCCTCCTGAGGCCCTTCTGATTGCGTTCGGGTCTCGGGTTGGCGTTTGGGGGAGGTCTAGGTCTCTTCGATGGCGGGACGAAGGCGGAGATGAGTTCGAGGCGGTGGAGGGGTTTTGAGGACGCTGTGGAGGGTCCGGACGTAGCTGCTGCTCTGAGTCGGCAGCTCGTAGGCGACGGCTTCAGGGACAGGGTTCGAGAAGGACGCGGCTCGTTCGTCGATGAACTTCCTCGGTCTCAAGATACTCGTCCAACATGTCGCTGCAGAACGCCGACAAGTTCTTCTTCAGAGAGGGCTCGGAACTCAGGGCAGCTGCAGGAGAACAGAGAACTGTGAAATCCATCTGAAACCTGTTCAAATCCTACTAAAACCTGCTTAAATCCATCTGAAACCAGTTTAAATCCAACTAAAACCTGCTCAACTCCATCAAAACCTGTTCAAATCCATCTAAAATCTGTTTAAATCCCTCTAAAACCAGTTCAAATCCATCTAAAATATTCTCTTACGTTCTGGAGGCAGTGAAGACTCTGTCGAGGTGAACTTTTCTCTCCAGCCTTTGATTTGAGTTACGTCTGTGGTTTTTCCAGTTCTGGACACGAACGCAGCAGAGACACCTGCAACGAACCAAGACCAGATGGAACCATGATTTTGGTGTTTTAAGAATACAGAGATGTACAGCTGTCTCAAAGGTCAGAGTGTTCAGGATAAACAGAACCGGATCAGAGCGTGCTCACTGTTGTCGGCGGCGTTCGGCTCCTGGGTTTCTCCTGGAGGCGGCAGCGGCAGAGGGACCCCCAGATACTGCAGGTCTATGGCCAGGGTCGGGTCCAGAAGGTTCATCTTCAGACCCACTTCAGAGAAAAGTTACAAACACTGTAGATGATGGTCCGGTAGATAATAATCAGATACTCACAGATAAAGTGGCTGAATAACACAAATGATATATTTATATACCTATAATGTATTTATAAGTCTCTGTGTTGTTAGCACAAGCCCCTTAGCATTAGCACTGTAGCTTAAATGTCTGTTAGCGTTGTCCTAGCGTTGGTCCTGTTATTGTTTGGACTAAAAGTGGAGCAAATCTCTGTTAGCGTTGCTCCTGTTAGCATTATAGTGTTTCCATCTGTTAGCGATGGTGTTTTAGCCGTTAGCTCCTACCTTCCTGCAGAACCGGGTGAATGACCTGTCGGTGCTTCATGAGCTTCATGTCTCGCAACAAATTCTGTTCGAAGGCAACGATTCTCTCCTCGATTCTCTTCAACGATTCTGTGGCTGAACAAAAGGGTTAGCAATATGAGAATGTTTATGAGACTTTAAAACTGTAGAAGGCTCATGCTCTGAGGACATAACCGTCTCTTTATGTGACAAATAAATCAATTTACAAAGTCTTGGGTCTGTCTTAAAAAGAAGTTACTATAACTTTTGGACTGTTCCAGCTCCGTCTGAAACTGAACGAACAGAGACAGAGGCTGTGGGCTGATGGAGCCGGAGCTCACTCTGTAAAACACGTGCAACAGAACGAGTGTAGACTGACTTTGTTTGGTGGCGGTGGGTCTTCTGCTGAGTCCCTGTCTCTTGGGCAGAAGGACCCTCAGATGCTGATCCACTGACAGGACAGTAACACACAGGGTTTTTGTGCAGAAGTCCATTCTAATGTTTAATTTTTAAAAGACTTCCATTAGCATTAGCCGCTACCTTCGCTCAGAGCCGGGTCGGTGGCCCGTCTCTCCTCCGTCATCCTCAGATTCTGTTCTAACGAAGGAATTTTCTTCTCGTCTTCTGACACTGACAAAGAGAAAAGTATTACCGTTCTCTGTGACACACTGCAGTGTTTAGTTTTGCAGTTCAGTCACCGTTTCATTTACAACCAATGCAATATAATAAAAGTTATGGTACAGATAGTTGTCTATCTTTAACAATAAAAGTAAATGTGTGTAAATCTGTACCTAACTTTAGTAAATGACTGGGTCTCTCAGTCACAACCCCTTTTTTAAAGCAGCTCTGTGTAACTTTTCTCTCACATCCACCTATCCAAACCTTTTTCACACATCCATGAAATCTGCACCGTGTGCCGCTCGTACCCACGTGACCCGAACAAACACCCCTCAGACTCTCTGCAGCTGCGTGTTCTTCACTTTCTACTGTTTGGTTCAGTCGGACATGTTCCAATAACTGTAGTTTCAATATTACTATAAAAATAATAATAATAAATATATAATAATAATATATCAACTTGTTTTTAGCTTCGTGTTAGCTCGGTCCAACCCCTGCTTCTCAGAAAACAACCAGACTATTTATAAACCTCAGAGCTAGAAGTTTGAGGCAAGTGTATCTGACCAAAGAAGCTAATGTTATGTATAACAGGACTTAAAATGGTTAAGAACAGGCCCCAAATCCAAACAAATACTAAAACAAAGCTTACATAAATCTGAAAATGCTTACTTTACTGGAGCCAACTTCTTTAATGCAGTTACATCTGTAGTGTTCTTTTACTTGTATTTTCAAACTAAAAGCCATAAAACTCAAGACATGCTTCAGAGACTGAGCTGAACTGACTGTTGGAAGGATATGAATGGCTTTGTTCATCCTTTAAGAACAATCCTTGAGTATTTACCGTTCTGCGCGGTGTCAGTAGTGTTCTCTGGAGAGGCCTCAGACACAGGCCCGGGCTGTAAAACCGGCCCAGAACTTTCAGAGGAATCCCCGAGGTGCAGCTCCAGAGCCTCCTGAAAGTTTTCCATCATAAACTTATTATCATTGAGAACTCTTTACAGTTATTCCCTTTTGAGCCTTTGTGAGTTATGAGTGTGAGGTCTAATACATTCACCACACAAGGACTTGAATAATGGAAATATGTTGCGATGAACTAATTAATGGACTATACCGGGAGTTCAGGGGCCTTAACATGTGTCTTTATAGACATATAGAATTGTCCAAAGACAATCAAATACAATCTCAAGACGTCCTTCAAACCCTACATTTCAATCTGGACCGGATCTCATGTGGCCAGCCTTAATGAATGTCCTGAGTCTGCCTTGGCTCATCCTTATTACATCCTGAGATCAGATCTGAGGACACTTTTGGAGGTTTCCTGTGTGGAGTGTCTCTGGATGTTTTCTCTGAGCTCAGGGGAACACAGGTAAATACCAGGAGTGAATACAAAGAGTTGAGCGGGAAGCATCCACAAATCTTGAGGATGGATTGAAATGTAAGGTCTGAAAGGAGCCTTAGATACATCCTGATGTTCACTGCAGCTGCACTCAAGGAGACACTAGAGACATCATACATAAAACAGTGGACACCTGTCTTCACAGTTCTGACATAAAGGATGTTGGATATTCTTTCAAATAACCAGACTCTATAAAAGTTACCTTTGAGGTGAAGGAGATAAACAACTGCTCTTCGACTTCCTCCAGACTGGGCTTCATGACGGTGTACGACGGATCGTCCACCTTCAGATCCAGATCTTCTTTGGGAAGTCTTCGTCTCTTCTTCTTGGTTTTTCGTTGGGGTTTGATGTTGTGGGTCAGTTGCGTTTCCCAGGAGGATTCTTGCGTCTGTGGTTCTTCAGACAGACCAGGATTCAGTGGTGGCGCCTGAACAGTTACTGACTCTGCAACTGCATTTGTGTTAGGAAACTCCACACCGATCCCAAGATCATCGTCAGCCGTGGAGAAAAAATGGACCAAATCTGTGATGGAAGGCGTTGGTGACAAGGCGTCTCCATCAAGTGAAGAAAACGAGGGAGACAGCGGTAACTGGAGCGCAAGAGGTGACAACTCCCCTGGGAATGGCAAGGACTGCTCGGATTCTTGAAATGATGGCTGGACTGGTTCAGAGTGAAGCATGGAGGCAGTGGTGTCAGTCTCAGAGGGCATTACTGAATGTGTGATAGAAGGTAACGGAGGCTGTGGTGAGGGTTGAAATCCTGTGAACGGTGAGGATAAGCACTGCTCTTGTGGAGGTAACACTGTGTGCCACTTAAAAACAGAAGATTCTGCTTCTGAAGAATCGTTCCTATTTTCTAAGTCCACTTCAGCTGTGGCAGAAGGCTCTAGGTCTAAAGCTAATGAGTCGGGAATGGCAGGTAATGGTTCAGGTGAGCTTGCCGGCGACAAGGGCTCGAACTCAAAAGATGAACACTCTGGATCAGGAAGAAGGGAACTCTCGCTAGATTCTACTGTTTGTGATGAATTTGAAATGGGTAATACTGCATCAGGCTGCGGCCGAGACCTGGAGGAGGCAGTAGCAAAAGGAGTTGGTGAAATGGTGGAGGTTCGAACAGTGCAAAATGGCGGATTTGAATTGGATAACACTGACAGGTTTGAATCTATGTTTTCAGTATCTGAACCTACAGGATAATCAACTTGCAATGGGTCGGATTCTTCTTGCCGTAAGAATGGCATAAAAGATTCTTTTTCAGAAGCAAAACCAGAGTTTATTTTAGGAACATCATCAAAAATATCCTTTGAGAGCTCAGGTTTGGTAGAAGGAAAGTCTGTAGCAGAGTCTTGGGAAGGAGAATTTGAAGCCGCTTGCCTTGGGTAAGATCCTTGTTTGCTTACTTTTGAGCGACAAGTTTTAGATTTGGGAACCTTTCTTGAACGAGATGTTGGTTTCTGTACTTTTGCTGCAATGAATTCTTGTACTGGAGAATCTGCTTTTGCTTTGGAAGATTCTAAAGATTTGCTTTCTATTGATAAAGATTCCGGTTTGGGTGCTTCTGTGGGATAGGATTTTTGTTTGAGAACCTTTGTTGAATGGGATTTTAGCTTGAATTCTGAGGAAGGAGATTCTGATTTTGCATTAGTCAAAAAAAGTTCAGGTTTGGGATCTTTAGGTGCATTAGATTCCGGTTGGTACCCGTCATAACAGGTCTCTAGCTTAGTTTCTAGTGTAGGAGATTTAAATTGGTATTTTGTGGAAGTCGGTTCTACTTTGTGTACTTTCATTGGATTATTTTCAGTTTGAGTTTCTTTAGAAGTTTCTGTTTCCAGTTTAACCTTCTTCGTTTTTGCCGAATGCTGCTTCAAAAACAGAGCGAGGGCTGGAAGAGGTAGCGGTGCAGGACGTTTTTGAATCTTTGCGTCCGAGGAGGCCTCATACTTGGCGGGTCTTTCTGAATTCACAGAGTTCAATGCTGTTGGAGAAGCTAATGGCTTATTCTCCTTAGAAACTTCTATCCTTGCGTCGTCTTTTACTAAAACTAAAGACTCCTTGTCCTTGTCAACCTTGACCTTTGTTGTTGCACTATTTTTTGCATATGTTTTGACCGCTGGACCCTTTTTAACCTTTTCTTCTTGTACATTATCTTGGCTGTTAGTGTTACTTTGCTGTGTCCTTTCAGAAGTAAGCTCATTAATATTAAACTGGGCCAGGTTGCATCTTTGAAGAGCGACATGAGCTTCTCGAATACGTTCAGAGAATAACTTCTGTGTGGGTTGTGAATTGCTGCAGAAGATAACCAAACATGAAATACAAAGAATTAGTGACATTAGTCGATTTTTTAACAGATCAGGGCTCATAAACTTTACACACGACGCACTTTTCTGAACACTGCCGATTGTAAGAAAAAATGTTGAATGACATCTATGTAATGCCTCTACTGGTAAAATAGATCATCTTCAATGTCCCATGTGAATGTAGAGTGAACCCACCCTCAAAACCCAAAAATAATACACCAGTTTTATTCCTTCCACCCTGAGAAGGATGGCCGTACACCCTTAACCTCTTTATCGAAGGAACAGCTGAAGAGATGGTGTCTATCTTTTAATACCTCAGTGTGCACATCTCAAATGACCTCATGTGGACCACCAACCCAGCCAGCGTTATTATTATTTACTCTCTGAGCTGCCCTTTATTGGTGAGCGGTGGAGAGCAGACTGTGGAGTGGAAACTGGTGTGCTGCTGACAGGAAGGCTCTGTACAGTGGGTAAATCTGTACCTCCTCTGAAGGACATTCACATCAAC
The DNA here is from genome assembly GCA_036850595.1 of Rhyacichthys aspro. Classification (NCBI taxonomy): domain Eukaryota; kingdom Metazoa; phylum Chordata; class Actinopteri; order Gobiiformes; family Rhyacichthyidae; genus Rhyacichthys; species Rhyacichthys aspro. Next base: position 21,805,722 of record CM072169.1, read on the forward strand.
CTTGTAAACCTCATCACTATTAAGGTCCAAAAAACAGCAAAAAAAGGTCAAATGTTGTCTGGATAAAAACACCCATAACCCCCGCCTAAACCTCCCTCCAGCCTGTTGCTTTTAAACTATAAAACCAAGATAAAACCGGAATTTTGGACTGATGTTGACAAAATTTGGGAAGTATTGAGGATTGTTGCGTTGTAGAGGCGAAAGAAGGTAGCTTATATAAAACAAATGAGGTCATCTTCGACCTGAAAAAAGGTGTGATACTATGTGTGCAAGGTTTGTTTACCCAAAAAAAGAAAAAGAAAAATGTGTTTAAAGTGAAATGGAAGCATAAAAGGACATAATACCAAAGAGAATAACAAAAAGGCCTAACTTGAGTTAAATAAAACAACAAACTGCTTACAGGAAGCACAATCAGATTTCAGGCACATTTCTGTGATAAAACACTGACAGACATTTAGAAAGTTTTCTTCTTTCTTGAAAACCCTTTATTGACAATGGATTTCTTACCACGATGCTTCCACTGGGGTTTTAGCAGCCGACTGGTCTTTGGTAGAGTTTTTCTGGTCGTCGCTCGGTGTTGACGGTTTAGGGTCTGCACTTTTGGAGCTTCTGGGTTTGTGGTTCGCCAATAATGACTTTAAGCTTTTCTTGACTGGATTCTGTTCTTTGACTGGGGTTGGTTCTTTGCTAGAGTTCAGTTTTAGTTTGAGGCCTTTTGCGCTGGGGCTATCCTCCTTTAGGCCTTTAGCAAACGGATTGTAGTCCACTTTTAACTGAGTGAACTGCATGTTCTGGTAAGCAGTGACAGCTATGAACTCCGTCTGAGGGAAAGTGAATGTAACAGTGTTAGGACCGTTCAGTTTTACGTGTTCAGCTGCTTTTTCAGTCTGGACTATGTGCAAGCGGGGCAGGTATCGGTGCATCGGGTGAAGGATCGTATTGCCCTCTTTGTCCGAGATGTTGTTAGTGAGTTTCAGTTTGTAAAATGAGACTGGGTTCTGCATCCAGTGTTGACCTGTCAAAGGCGACTCCGGATGAGCAAACGATTGACTTTCAATGTGACTCTCAGCCGTTCCACAGACCTGCCAACCCTTCTCGGTCCACCTGTAGCGGTTCCCATCAACAGGCTGGATGTCCATGATAAGACAATACTTTCTGGATGGATTCAGGCCCGAGATTCGGAAACGGCAGTAGGGGAACATCCTGCTGCCCTGTTTAGTCAAAATCATCTCAGTTCTGCATCTGAAGAACTCGTTCCACATGCTGTTGTTGTCCAGTGTGACTTTGATTCCTCGGCAGGTGCTTTCAGGAGGCAGGTTTTTTGAGTAATTACTGCCAGCAGGACATCCTGCAGACATCTTGTCATCTTCCTTTGCTGGGTATGCTTTGGATTTACCCAATGTGCCCCAGTCTAAATGGATTCCCTGCTCCATTCTGTGGTCACTGAAGCCTCCAGGAGAGCGGTCAGCGGAAGCTGGGCTAGTTGCTGCTTCCTGAAGCAACACCATGTCTTTCTGCTTCTTCTTTGAAGCCATGAACAGAACCCAGACATCTAAAGGCCAGGACAGTCCCACTGCTCCAGGGTCAGGTCAGAGGGCCAGGTCGACATCCTGCAAGACAAAACCGTAAGAGCCTTCTAAGCCAAAGTCTAATACTACAATACTGAATATGTTACTACAAAAAGGCTCTGAACATAGCGTTAGAGTAAGGTGACGTTTATGGAAGTGGTAAAGTTATGCATGTTGGTGAAAACAAACCCAACTGTTATTGTGAAATGTTTGGTTCTCCTTTTTCTTCAGATTAATGGGAGCTGACACACGACTGAATGTATGGGGCATATTATTAGTATAAACGCCTCTCCGTTCAGGACAGAATGCAGTTCATTTTGTCATAATTAATGTTAGTTTTGGTGAGGTCTCTTTGAACTGGAGAGAGGTAAAGCAATATTTTCTACATTTGATTGGATGATTGTGGGAAAGGGTCCCTCTGTAGAACTCAGACCGACTGGAACCAGACACAGGATCTATTACATTAATATTATGCACATTACTTTCAAAACATAAAACTCAGAAGAAAACAGACATTTTATTGGAAAAGGTTCCATTTCTATAGTTAAAAATAGCGTCTCAGTGCAGTGTTGTTTGACGACAACTTCAGGGCTTTGTCATAAAGTTCTGTTCATCTCAACAGAAAGCAGAGGAGATGATTTAAAAACAGCTCTTAAACGGAAAATCCCTACAGAAGTGTCTATATTTAGTTTCTTCTTCTTCTTTAGTAGAGTAGTTTCATCCCCAGGGAAACCCTTTTATTTCCCCAGGAGCCCTGTGACTATTAAACACAATTCTTTCTGATAATACGTTTTAAAACCAGTTTAAACAATTTCATTTTAATCACAAAACAAACTAAATGTCTTACTATATTAATATACTCACATTTTTTTATTATCATCACAGTCACAGAAGACTTATTTTAATGAACATAAACCCTAGATTTTCCAGCCTTGTTTGTTAAAATGTGTTGTTTACCAGAGAATGTGCCGTCAGACATAAAAATGACTTCAGTAAGATGGTCTACTCTCCAAACAGAAGCATGTTCCTGTTCTAAAATATTTGTATTGACTATAAGACTATAGTGGCTAAGGTTAGCACTAAGCTACTATTTCATGAAGTCAGATGGCGTGCTAATTATCTGAGATGCAAAGGTTTAGTGTGTTGTTCAAAAGAGGGTATAGATGACCTCAAACATACACGCTACATCTACTGTTTACAGTCTGTCAGTACATTCACCTGCAGAGCTTAGTCGGAGTACACTCACACCTTGTCTGAGTTTACAGCATGTGCTTGGGCTAATGCTGCATTTACGTGGCCTTAGTATTTAACAGCATTTCTTTGTTAAAAAAAGACAATGAGCTAATGTTAAACCTGATTTGTTCGTAGTGCTAAAACTCTGACGCAGTTACCGCCGCTTCATTTGTAAATATCAACGGCAACATTCCGACTTCACAAGTTAAAAACACACAAAAAAAAAACCCTAAGAAAAATGTGTTCTTTACTCGACATCGGCGTCTTCTGAAACCACACGAACACATCATAAACTGTGATAGTCTAGTTTGTTCTCGTCATCTAAAAATGAGTCTCTAAGCTCTGCTCGTCATGTTTTTCTGTTTCTGAGCGTTACTCCGTGTCTCCGTCCGACTCTGGAGCATGCTCAGTGCTGTGTCTGACCTTAATCGGAGTAAAGGCTCATTTATTCTCTACATTAGAAACACATCGGATACGGACAGAGTGTTCTGTCCGTATGTTGGTCCGTTTTCCCCAGGTTTGCAGATACAGACCGTCGAAGCAGTACATACGTTGGCCACAGGGGGCAGTGCTGAGTTGGATGTTTGCGAAGGAGAAATGTTGATTTGTGCGAACTCTTTTAGTTCGAGCCCACAACAAGGCAACCAGCACAAGGAGATGGGATGGAGTGAATACAGAACTATCCACCTGCAACAGGTGAATGTACTGGCGCTCTTCCTAAGCTCCTCCCACTTTTCCAAATATGGTCACTTCCTCTTAATACCAAATGATTATGGCAATGGACAACTTATGGCTTTAAACCCAAGCTCATGAACCAAAAAGTAAAAGGCTTTACATTGAACTGGTTTATGACTGTATTGGCTACAGAGGCTCACTTAAGAATCCAGTCATTTCAAACCTTTTGTATAAAGCTAGCGTTTTCCAGCGGGCACCGAGGCAATAATGTAGAAAATCTTTGAGTTGGCCTACATTTGGCAATTTAAATGTTCACACGAAATTTAATCTCTTTCCTGGTCAAAGTAATGTAGTTAAACCTCAGCAATGCAAATACTGACCATTCAAACTAATAATGTAGCTCTGCGCTATGCAAACTCAAGCAAAACGCAGAAGCTAACCTCCCTGAATAACAGTCTTAACAACAGTTATTAACCCTGTTTTTAATAGTTTTATTGCTCTAAGGTTTAGGGCGGACGGACTGCAGAGGAAAAGGCCTTCGAACAGAACCTGACATAAACTAGGCCCGAGCCTGTAGTGTTCTCATTAACCTCATTACCGGCCGTGGGCTCCACAACAGCGCGCTCTTTACCTTCTTCTTGGTCGAACTGATAGAGTTTTGGGATGGTGCGACATTAATCCGAGCGGTTTACTCAAATTTTCCGTCCTAAATCCGTGTCGACATCGTGCTCGGTGTGTTTTTACTGTTCGACGAAGAAACTGCATGTGGTGCCTTGTTATGTGACGTCAGCGCCCGTCTCTTCGTCTTCTGCGCAGCCTCCGGCCGCCGCCATCTTGTTACCGCCACCAGGTTTGAACCGCTCCCTGCTCCGGGGCCGCTGTCTGCACCGGGGCAGCGCCGCTCCCTGCACCGGGGCCGGGCCGCTCCCTGCTCCGGGGCCGCTGTCTGCACCGGGGCCGGGCCGCTCCCTGCTCCGGGGCCGGGCAGCTGTCTGCACCGGGGCAGTGCGGGCTCCGGGGCTGGAGCTCTGTGGATCGGCGGCTGTTGTCACACTCGTCTGTGGGACTCACTGGGATTTAACCGAGCGTCTCTTTCTCTAAAGCGGACTGTTACTGTGAGGTTGTCACGGAGTGAATGTCAGAGGGATTTTTCTTCTTTTAGATGATTTGGGTTAAAAGTATGATTAAAACCGTAAATAAACCGCGGCGTGAAGATGTGAACTGCTGTGTTTCAGGTTCGTGTTGTTTTGGAGGTTGTTTAAAGCTGGGTTTGTTGATATTCTCTGAGTTTGCTCAGGGTTTACCTTCGTGAACAGAAACAGACAGAAGCCATTTTGGTTTGAGACAAAGGTCTGAGAAACACTGGGATAATGTCGGAGAAAAGGAGCAGATCCAACACAGACATGTGGTTTTAACTTTAATTTTAGAGAGATTTAATGTAAAAAGACAGAAACAGGATCGAACAAGGAGCTTCAGCTTCAGGCGGATCACATTAAAACTGATCCGAGTGAAATAACGAGGCTGTGACTCAGAGAAACTCACGGAGCTGGGGTTAGTCTCTGGAGAAAACTCAGAGAATGAGAGACGATTGTGAAAAACCAGAACAAATGAATAACGCAGTAAAAACAGTTAATGTAAAACGGCTTTGTTTATGACGCAGCGACGCGCAGCAGTGCGCATGCGCTGTGGGTTAACATAGGCGTAGTTACGTAAAATAATCGCGTGTTTTCACCTCCTCCAACACAGTCCTGTTCCAGACCTGGTCCAGTCCTGAGCTCTGACAGAACCCGGTGTGAACAGTGTTTAGCTCTGGGTCTAAGCCTGTATTTACTACACGTATGTTACACGGGTTTTCAGAAACATTGGTCAAACCCAAACTGGACGTGGACAATGAGAGCATCAAAATAAATAATAGTACATGTGGTTAAAGCCGCTGTAGAAAATGTCTCAGACTCAAATAAATTTGTGGACAGAAGACCTTGAGTAAATAACAGACTGAACACGGCTACTCCTTTATTATTATATTATTACATTTTTATATTATGAGCTGGTGTTAATGAAAGGACTTTTACAAAAGCTATGTTTAAATATTGTAGGCTCCTGCTTCTGTCCTTGAGATTAAGAAAGAAGATGGTCTCGAATAAATAAATAATGATCAATAAACAGAAAATACTGAGGTCTGGTCCTCGGAGACGTCACAACAACAACACACACCTGACTTTTACCTGTAAACACACATCCACAGGTAAAGCTCTGCTGTAGAACAAATAAAGGTTTATATTGAATGGACAGAATAATATGCCACCAACAGGTGTGGAGTAAAACTGCAAAAGAATTCCCAATAAAACCTGAGAACACAGGCCACTTCAGGAAACACTGCAGAAGATCAGAAGATGTTCTCTGACGATAACTCTGCCCTGGAGCTCATTAAAACATACTTCACACATGATCTTATTACTGCCTGATGATAAATCACATTTATTATGTGTTTCCTGCTGGAGTTGTGTTCAGTGACTGGGATCCAGAGATGAATTTATCTTTTTAAATTCTGAACATGACATGAATTAATTGTATAAAGATTAAAATGACTATTATTCACAAAGTCAAACATCTTCATTGTCCTTGGGTCCAGATATTCACATAAAGACAGTGACACCACATCGAGTGTGAATAAGCGTTAGAAGATGAATGAATAATTATAATTAATGCAAATGATCATTAAGTGTGCCCTATGTGTCTTTTGATCCTTATTCAATGCGGTTTTTCACAATCGTTTCCCAAAACTAAAACCTCTTTCTCTACAGCTCTAACACAATTTATAAAACTGTAAATAAATGAACAAAACCTCTGACTTCTGAGTCAAGAGTTAACACTGTCATCATATTAAACTCACACAGAGCAAAACACTAAACACAGTCAGAGTAACATCAGAAACAAAACAAACTGAATAAATACAGTTTCTTCAACAGATGCAGCTTCATGTTTTACATTTATAAAGTCAAAAACACTTTCTCAAACCTGAGAGTTTACAGTATTATCTTCAGTAAATCCTCAGAGTCATGTCTTTTGGATTTTATTCATATTCACTCAGTTTCTGTAAAGGTTTGTGTTAGTTTTACAGCAGCACTTTTACTGACACACAACGTTTCTTTAACAAATGCACAGCCTCACATTTAGTGTTTTATTTATTGTGAAAAACTGTAATTTGACATCTCTGCTGCGCAAAAGTCTGACAAACTCATATTTCATCCACACCTGAGTCTTATCTTGGATTAATTAAGGCAGAAAGGTTAATTAGAAGGTTAATATGGTAAAAGGGCTAAGAGTTCATGGAAAGAACAATACCATTGAATTTAATCAACACACCTTCAGCCTGAAAATCTCGTTAACCAGGAGTTAATAAAGTACTTAAACAGAACTCCAGAGAATGACTAATATTACTGGAATAAAAGTGACCATAGACTAATCATTTACTAGATCTACTCTGACGTGGGTTTAGTTGGAATTTTGTGATACTAAACCTGCACATATCATGGTTATTTCCCACAGTTGCTGACAGTATCTGATATTTATTGTTATGGGTTTACACGTTAAACAGCTGCTTTTTTACTGTTTTATATTTACAAAGAACAAAAGAGGAGTTTGGGTTATTGAATTGACAGTATTTATCTGTGTTTTACGTTGCCTCCCTTTTCTCTGTTGATGCTTTTCTTTTTTCAGCTGTTTCTCAGTTAAAAGACATATTCAGCTGAAAATACACTTTATCTGCAGCTATTAAACTTCCTGGAACGTCATGTGACAAGTGTCGACCAATGGGAGCGCTCCTTTTTCCAGCATGTGATTGTCCAAGGTTTTCTGTTCCTGAATAGAGGTTCTCATCTATTACAATCCCTTAGAATAAACACTAGATGGATCAGAAAGACTGTTTTTACACAAATTATTTGAAACCATTTTCTCAAGTAGAAGAAAAAAACAGAACCAGTCTTTTTAATAAAAACAGCATGATTTCTACAGACAAGTCTAGAATGATCTGTTCAAAATCATGTAAATCACACAAATCCAGTCCTAGTTCAGCGAGTGTTTTCTCCACAGCATCAATCAAATCAAGTCCAGAAGGAACATAACATGCAGCTATTTACAGTTTACCCAGAATGATTTGGTTTCAGGTGTGACTGGCACAAGCCTATAAATCTCAGATACTTCTTTTTAATTTTCTTATCAGTGTTGTGTGGGTTTACAGCTCTGTAGTGGACAGTATAAAGCTGTCAGGTCACTTCAGTCAAAATGGACCAGCTACAAAACAGAATCTCCATTTCAAATGGTAACTCTGTTTTTCACATATATTAAAATAAGCTATTCTTCATTTTAGCACAAACTCGAGCCATTAACAGAACAGAGCAAATACAGATAAATGCACATGGCTTTTAACAATTAGACGTTTATTTCTGTGTATGAAGCGTTAGAATGTTTGCATGTTTGTGATATTTGAACCTTCTGTGATTTCCTACAACTCAGAAATTACAAATCGTCCAGATACACCTCAGTCTCAGATGTTCCTCAAACACTCAGAGCCCTGCAGCAGGATCGGGAACATGTTTTTCCTTTTTACTTAACCCGATTCTCAAACACCTTTAGCCATTTCTTACTTTAAGGTTCTTAAGTGTTAATGCAACACACAATGAATAAATAACTAAAGCCTAAAAGGACTAGAAACATGAGTTAAAACAGAAAGATAATAAATGACCACGACTCACTCTGAGTTAAAGCCTCAGAGAAAAAGTGAGTTTTTAAAAGTGATTTAAAATGTGTTTATGTCTTAATTTATTCATTTATTTAATATGGACAACTGCAGGCATGAAAGTGCATTCTGGTTTACAGCAGGAGCTCATCCTAAAGGGAACAAAACTCAACCCAAATTGTTGAAAGGATTTATTATGGGATTCCAACATTTCTCACCAAGAGACTGTCTGGTCTAATTGGAGCTGGAAGTGTTAGCTTTACTTCAAATATTCTGACTGTGTTATGACTTCACTCTGAAGATGAAATGGAAACACGATCAGGTCTTAAACTAGTGTCGCTCTTTATCTCTCTAAAATCTAATCTAAATTCAATCTAAATCATATTACTACATTTTTTAAATGATTTTTATGATTTTTGTGATTAATTGAGTCCAGGTCAGAGGTCAGATCAGACTGAGCCTAATGACCGAGTGTGTTTTCATGTTTGCATATTCTTTTCTGTCTTGAGTGTGTTTGGAGGAAGAAGGTCTCGGCTCTCACTGATGGTTCGGCTGCTCTTCTTCAGATGAGTTCAGACCAAACTAAAGGTTTATTCACGTGTGTTAGCGCCTGGCCATACGTCCGCTTCAGGCCGAGCAGATTTAACCGGGAAATTCAAGATGGTGCTCAATGGAGTGACTCCACACAAAGAAGAGGATGAGGTCCAGAGGAAGGTTGTACCTGACTCTCACCTGGAGCAGCTGCAGAAGAGGAGCAGCTGCAGAAGAGGAGCAGCTGCAGAAGAGGAATGAACTGTAAAAGTTAATGATCTTTAGCAGAAAACTGAAAGGCTTCAACAAACGTCATTTATATTCAACGTCCACAACAGACTCACACTGACCAGCAGCACCTGTAACTGCCCAAAAATACCTCTTCTCTCTCTCACCTTCATGGTTCTGTCTCACCTTCATGGTTCTGTCTCACCTTCATGGTTCTGTCTCACCTTCATGGTTCTGTCATGTTGATGGTTCCGTCTCACGTTGATGGTTCCGTCTTAGTCTCAGTCCTGGTCTCAGTCTCAGTCCTGGTCTCAGTCCCGGTCTCAGTCCTGGTCTCAGTCCTGGTCTCAGTCCGGTCTTAGTCCTGGTCTCAGTCTCAGTCCTGGTCTCAGTCCCGGTCTCAGTCCTGGTCTCAGTCCTGGTCTCAGTCCGGTCTCAGTCCGGTCTCAGTCCGACTCAAAGAGGCTCTGTTCCTGAGGCTCGTTAAGATGCAGGTCACAGACTCGATGAATGGAGCCAGAAACTAAAATAAAAGCAGAGTGTGGATCTGATCAAACTCAGAGGAATACTTCAGACCTGGTTCTGCTTCAGTGAAACAGAATAATCCAGTAGTTTATTATAAACCATCATCTACTGAAGGCTCCAAGTCTCATGAGTTCGATTGTTCAAAAACTGCTGCTGTTCATTTGTTTATTTTAGAAAATGAAACAAATGAACAGCAGCAGTTTTTATTAATATTGTTATTAGAACTAATAAAGAGTCTATTTTATATTTTATACATTTATTTTATAGCACAGCCCATACTATGGCAAGAGTGTCCTGAACATGGAGTGGACTGATAAATAAATAAATGAAAATTAATTTTGAATTTTGATGTGGTCTTCTTAAATATTAATAATAAAGAATAAAATGGGTCCAAAGTGAGTCAAATTAAAAGAATGGATCTGAGCCGTGTCTTTGTCTAAAAACCTGCCCCAGTGCAGCCTCCAGGGGGCGCTGCTCTGAAACGCTTCACTGTGAACGAAACACAAACCGGAACCAGAGGAGGCGCCCTGTCACAATAAAAGACCGGCTCATTGATTTACTAATGTTATCGTTTTGTGAACAGAGTCAGTTCTCATAAAGGCTTTTGTACAAAGAAAAGTATCTCGACATAATAATAAAGATTTCAGTTTGTTTAACTACAACCTGTTTTGGTAGCTGTAAATGAGACTTTAGATCAGTGTAGTTTCTCTGTATTTACAGACACTTCTACAACAAATGACTAAAAGAAATCATATTTATTCTCAAGAAGATTGTGGGAGGCAAATCTACACATTAGTGTTTTCTGTATCTGCCAATAACACTGCACTGGAAATAAATGAAACTGCACATATTTACTGAGTATTAACGAACACCAGAATCAAAATGATCTCAACAAAGGCCCAGAAGTTTTTAAGGAGACTTTTAGAGTCTGTTTTTAGAGTCATTGAAGATCGAGCGTCACTTCTGCAGATCTCAAAACCTAAACATCCACAACACATTCAACACTACAAACATTAAAGAGGACGATTAAGATTAAGAACCCTCAAAGAACCACAAAGGGATTCACTCACCACCAAGTACCACATACACCTGAGGCAGGTGGGGTTGGTGTTGCGACCTTTGAGCCACAAACTCAACTCCCGACTTTGAAAACACACGAGTCTGTGACATCATCTGAACTCTGACCTCAACAGTCAGTCTGTCGGTCCACTTTTATATCCACTGTTCCTTTTGTCTGTTTTAGGTTCAGTTCAGCTCTGCACAAATATTAACGTGTCTGAACCAAAGAGAACCAGACCCGGAGAAGTCCCAGGTCCAGTACAGGGCCCAGGTCCAGGACCGGGACAGGTCCCAGGTCCAGTACAGGGCCCAGGACCGGGACAGGGCCCAGGTCCAGTACAGGGCCCAGGTCCAGGACCGGGACAGGGCCCAGGTCCAGTACAGGGCTCAGGGAAGGAGTGACGGAGGAGACCGACGCATGTTAATGCGTGTTTAAGGACCTTATTGTGAAAGTCTGAACTGGAAGTGCACGTCACGGCGCTGCAGCGTTGACGCCGGTGCGTCCTGTTGTCAGTGAGCTGTGAGTCCGAGTGAATCTGCTGCAGAGTCCGGCCTCAGACCAGAACCAGGACCAGAGCCGGGTCAGGGGCCCCGAGACCCGGACACAACATGTGTCCAACCGCGGCCCCGTAGAGGAGTCCGCTTAGAGGCTCCTGTCCCCGGGCTGCAGCGGCTCACAGAGCCCGGGCAGAGGCTCCTGTCCCCGGGCTGCAGCGGCTCACAGAGCCCGGGCAGAGGCTCCTGTCCCCGGGCTGCAGCGGCTCACAGAGCCCGGGCAGAGGCTCCTGTCCCCGGGCTGCAGCGGCTCACAGAGCCCGGGCAGAGGCGGCTCACAGAGCCCGGGCAGAGGACACTGATGGCCGCGGAGGGAACCATCCGGAGGCGGCTGCGGAGCCTGCTTCGGTCCAACTCCATCAAACTCAAGAGACGCGGGACCGGCGCGCGACCCCAGGACCAGCTCGCGCACAAGGTACTGCACGCACACATACATGCTCGCGCCTCGTGCACGGTCTGGACTTTTACAGAAAGTGGTCAGTCTCACGGGTCACGTGGTCAGTCTGGTCCTGGTCCTAACCCTGGTCCTGGTCTGGTCCTGGTCCTAACCCTGGTCCTGGTCTGGTCCTGGTCCTGTCAGGTCCTGGTCCTGTCAGGTCCAGCTCAAGGGCTGCTCTCGGTCTGGACTTAAACTGGTTTTAGCTCAAACTGAGACACATTCCTTCAGTGAGAACTAAACTGAACCAAACAGGTGTGAGACTGTCCCTTATCAGCATCAGACCTAGAGTCTTGTCCTGGTCCAGTCTTAGTCCAGTCCTGGTCCAGTCCTGGTCTAGTCCTGGTCTGGAGTATGTCTGTTGTGCCTAACTGTAGATAGATCTGTAGATTCCAGTATGTGTTTATTCTTTTGACTGAGGTTAAAGTTAGTTTTAAAGTTTCTTCAAAATAAAAGCTTGTTCCTGGTTCAGGTTCCGTCCGGAGCAGAACCAGTTTGTCGTCTCTGTTTGTGTCACAGCTGAGTAAATGTCACTGGAGGAGTTTTCAGGAGTCCGACCTGAAAAACGGGCCTGGCTCTGATAAGACTCTGCTCTGAGTCAGGTCTGAGTTAAACTAACTCTGAGTCTTTTTATCTTGTTGTGACTAAAGTAAAACCAGTGGAAAAGTCTGTTTAAAGTTAGTTTGCCTCAACTGCCGTCTTTTATTTTGAAGAAACTATAAAAACTCAAATATTTCCATATGCCTCATTGACCTGGAGTTTAAGAGCATGTAAACGTTAACTACAAAACCACTGACGACGCTCACTAATGAGACACAGATTTTTATTTTCATTATTCTTTTTGAGAATGGTTTTATTTATTTATTTCTCCTGGAAACCTTCTAATTCTATTATTGCTTCCAGAACATTTTAAATGGCAGTTCTTGTGTTTAACTGAATGTTATTTAAAGGTCCCATATTATGCTAAATCGACTTTTCTGAGCTTTTAACCATGTTCTAACGTTGTTTCTACCTCAAACACATACCCAAAGTTGTGTTTTGTTTCATTCGCGCATGTTTAAGTAATTTATTTAGTTTGAGCTACAGTCCTTTCAACGAGCTGTTTCACGCAATGACGTCAATATGTGAAATAAACCACTCCTCTCCAGGAAGTGCTCCTCCACACTCCTCCTGCCCCTCTCTCCTGCACTGTCAACAAGTGGTGCTCTGCAGCTCAGACACAGAGAAGCATCGCTGCTACTGTGTTAGCTTACTAACAGTCAGCAACATTATTGTATTACTAACAAGCATTACTTACATAGCTCTACATATTGCTAGGCTACTTTATTATAGTTCTTTCAATACACTGCACACCAGCTACCTTAGGAGTCTCCAGGCAGCATATACATTCTCAACTTCAGTAGGCATTGTACGGTCATTTCCACATGTGCACCGATAAACAGAAGCAGTTAACACGCGCTATGCTACGGGCTACACCATAGAAACATACACAATAAATAGTTTTTCATTTACCAAGCAGAAACGTCTTGTAGAAGCCTTCGAGGTCTTTGTGTTTGCTCATGTTCTTAAACTCAGAATCAGACTCTGGGTCGAAGATATACGGCTCATTTACTCTCAAAGCTATTGCTGAAAAAGTTATTACTACCATTTACCGTGTTTACTTCAGTCTGTTTCCAGTGTAGCTCGCGTAGCTATAGCGTGACGTCATGAGTGGGCGGGGCCAACACGGGAGAGCTGAGCCTTAAAGTGACAGCGCCAAATCAGACCGTTCACTTTGGACTCATGATGAGAGCTCATCCAAACCGCTTGTATAAGATAAATATTGTGTGTTTCATGTTGCACAACGTGATATGGTAACCTAAATGTATCCAAAATGCACTGTATAATGTTCAAAATAGTATAATATAGGACCTTTAATGTTTAACTGTATTCTTCCAGCTCCTACTGCCTCCTTTAAAGAATGTGCAGAGTGTGTGCCACAGTTTCATTGTTTTCAGAGACACACTGTTCCCGGGATTCGAACCCCTCGCCCTCTGTGTCTCTGTTTCCTCTCAGCGACCTCTGCACAGAACAGGCTGTGCCTTAGTGACATCAGAATGTAACAGCTTTAGACCTACTCTCTGTTTGTAGCTCAGTGGTTTAAATGCTTGGAGACCAAAAGGTTGTGGGTTCAAACCCAGCTCTGGTCTCACTGTGCTCAGGTTTATTTAAAGGCCTTTCTCTGTGAGAGTTTTCTGACCTGGAACTGTGTCTAAGTCCATCTGAATAATTCTGGACCAGATTTAAACCTGAAGTCACCTCCCGTCGTCCTCTGATCCAAAAGAAATGGTTTTGTTTTTTAAATTGATACAAGGTCTGTCCCAGATTTATGGAACTGTCAGTTCAATGCTCAGACCTGGTCTGTCCTCTGGACTGGACTGGACTGGACTGGGTTGGACTGGACTGGTCTGGACTGGGTCGGACTAGACTGGACTGGACTGGGTCGGACTGGACTGGGTCGGACTGGACTGGTCTGGACTGGACTCGGTCGGACTGGACTGGACTGGACTGGGTCGGACTGGACTGGACTGGACTGGGTCGGACTGGACTGGACTGGGTCGGCCAATAACATGATGTACAACTTCAGATGTTCAGTTATTACCATAATAACAATAAAATATAAATATAATAATCAACAGGGCCATGGTCTGTGCAACACGAGGCCCCGGGGCCAGAGTGGGTCCTCTGCAGTGTATTATCGGCCCCACACAGGCTTCAGGTTAACACTGACCTGTGTAAAGAGATTAAAAAGGGCTTAAAGGAAACATATTCTAGAATAAAAAATTTGAATAGATGAGAATTTTCAGTCCTGAACAAAAGCTTTGTCCAATCACAGTGCACTTCAGGAAAAAGGAGCCCTCCCATTGGTCGACACTGACGTCAATAAGGAAGTAATGTCTCCAGTTGTCTTCAGCAGCTAAGCTAACGCTAAACTCTAAACTTCAGTTTGGTCAAATGGATTAGTATTTTGGAGGAAACATTGCTCTGGTTTTATTTTTTAATAAAAGAGAAGCAGGAGAGGTCTCTAGGCTGATTTTGGAGGAGAGTCTGAGACAGAGACAAGAAAAGAACATCAGGAAGAGACTCTTTAATGTCGTCTAAATGTCCCTGAGTTGGGCCAGACTAACTTTTCCACTGCGTTGGGTCTAAGGGGCATCGGTGAGGTTTTTATTGAGCTTTTTAAGAATATGTTTATCTATTAACAGCAGTAGGACTGTTTCTGTACAGTTTAATGCAGCTCTGGGGCCGGAACCGAGGTTTGACCAGAATTACTTTTGTCACTAAATTAAAAAAAACCCAAATATCTAAATTTAAAACTATATTAGTCACTTTTTTAAAGGAAATGCGGTGCCCTCCTCAGAAAGGTGTTATCAGCCGATGGTTGAAGTTAAGTCTGACAGTTTAAATCCAGCAAGACATTTTTTCAAACCTTAATGTTAGCATTTCCATTTGTTTACTCCCAAACAGTCAGGTCTTGTTTTTTCACTCAGAGGTAAAGATCTCTTCTCAAACTCGGTCTGTGCTCCAGTCTGTGCTTGAATGTGGTTTAATGTGGTTCTGTGGAGCTCAGAGACAAACAGGGGCCGGTCTGAGCCTGAGGAGAGTCATGTGAGGATCACACTGAGGCTAACGGCTAACGCTAACGCACAGACAGAACACACAGAGCCTAACGTTAGCGCTGAGGCTACACAGGTGAAGAGGTCCACCTGATGCCGACAGGACCATGACACGTTCAGGTGAAACATGAGCCTCGGGACGGTGAGTGTTTGAGGAGACGAGGAGACTGTCAGAGGAAGGAAGGAATATAGGTCCCTTTACAAACTGTTCTCAAAGCTTTCTGTCGAGTCTAGTTAATGATGGTTAATGATAATGATTTTGTTTAATGTGGTTTGCGTCTTCTGTTCTGTCTCTATATATCCATCCATTCTTTTTTATTCTTGTGTATTTCTTTACCTTTTGTTCTCTTTTGACTCTGTTGAAGTTCTGACGGTTCTATCTCATTATAAATGTTCCGTTCTCTGGTAAGTCTCGTTCTCTGTGAATCTTGTTAAATCTTGTTATATATTTTGTGTTCAGGTGACGCTGGAGAAGGTTTTGGGGATCACTGCTCCTGGAAACAGAGCTCTGTCCTGTGACCCCCGGACCGGACTGCTGGCCTATCCTGCAGGGTGAGTCTGCACAAAACCTGCCCCAAACCTGTTCAAACCTGCCCCAAACCTGTCCCAAACCTGCCTCAAACCTGTCCCAAACCTGCCTCAAACCTGTCCCAAACCTGCCTCAAACCTGTCCCAAACCTGCTCCAAACCTGTCCCAAACCTGTCCCAAACCTGCCTCAAACCTGTCCCAAACCTGTTCAAACCTGCTCCAAACCTGTTCAAACCTGTCCCAAACCTGTTCAAACCTGCTCCAAACCTGTTCAAACCTGTCCCAAACCTGTTCAAACCTGCTCCAAACCTGTTCAAACCTGTTCAAACCTGCTCCAAACCTGCTCCAAACCTGTTCAAACCTGTTCAAACCTTCTGATAATGCTCTGATGCAGGGTTTATACATGTGCTTTTGATTTGGAGGGTTTTTCACAGCTACAATCTAACTCTGTAGTTCTGCAGTGTGTGGTTTTAAGAAGGAAAACTCTTATATTTCACAGTTACTTCTTTTTTTAACCAAAGTCTGTGTTTTACGTGTTTCACCTTCAAAATAATTCAGACCAGTTCAGGTTTATCTACTGAACGTCTCTGATGACGCTAGTGTTTGAGACAAGTGTAGTAGAAGTCTCAACCAAACACTCTGTGTTTTAATATTTAATAAATGTCTAAATGAAGTGTATTTCAGCTGCAGTAACGCGTCAGTCGAGCAGAGAACGAACACTAGTGAATGTACAGTACAATAAAGAAGCACTAGCTAGACCCGCCCTCCTCGCTGGAAGAACCAATCACAGTCGAGCAGACCGTCCGGCCGGCCCGTACCGTTTGTGAGGCTCTGGTGATTAGCAGCACCTGGTTCAGAGTGGAGCCTGTCTCAGCCCGACTGTTTGGAGGTGATGGAGGCGGGACCAGCGGATGATTGACAGGTCCCGGTCCATGTGTCGAGGATAATCCCTGTCAGACCTACAGACCCTAAAGCCCCGAGCCTGGTATTTTAATCCCTGTGTTTACCTGCGCTGTGTTACATAATGACATCACAGCGTCGCGCTCCTCGTGTTTTCAGAGGGGACTGGACTCTCTACAGTCCTGATGGGATTACGAGATTACAGCAGATTAGACGCATCATGTGTCGCACAACAACACAGCCCTGACTCCCACAGACTCCCACAGGTCTGGAACGAAACCTGGAGAAACCTGGAAAAACCTGGAGAAACCTGGAAAACCTGGAAAAACCTGGAGAACCCTGGAGAAACCTGGAAAAACCTGGAAAACCTGGAGAAACCTGGAAAACCTGGAGAACCCTGGAGAACCCTGGAGAAACCTGGAAAAACATGGAGAACCTGGAGAAACCTGGAGAAACCTGGAAAAAACTGGAGAAAATGGAAATAGGGAATATACATACAGTCCATATCATTTTTAGATTGAGAAATATTTAGTTTTAAAAACAGGTTCTGTTTGGATCAGATTAAAAGTAAAAATACATTTATTTTCTGTTGGACTCAAACAGGGCCTTCTTTTTTTACTTCTGTTCATGGATTGGTTCTGTTCATGGATTGGTTCTGTTCATGGATTGGTTCTGTTCATGGATTGGTTCTGTTCATGGATTGGTTCTGTTCATGGATTGGTTCTGTTCATGGTTATTGATTGTCCTTTGCACAAAACTGATCTGTTATTAGTGTGAACGGATCCAGACTGAATAAACAGTAAAAGAATATATACAGAATATTCTCATTCAGCACAAAGTCTTGGTCCAGACCTGGTTCAGACCTGGTCCAGACCTGGTCCAGACCTGGTTCAGAGCTGGTCCAGACCTGGTTCAGACCTGGTTCAGACCTGGTTCAGACCTGGTTCAGACCTGGTCCAGACCTGGTCCAGACCTGGTTCAGACGTGGTCCAGACCTGGTCCAGACCTGGTTCAGACCTGGTCCAGACCTGGTTCAGACCTGGTTCTGGAGGAACACAGTGTTCAGACTCAGACCTCTGCATTGCAGCAGACTCTGCTCCTGTTCTGTGGGAGGGGCCTGTGCAAGGAAAGGAGACGAGGAAGGAGGGAAGGAGGGAATTAAAGAAGTCAAGAAATTTGGAGATGCTGCTCTCTGATTGGACACTGTTCTCCTGAGGCTGCTCTCTGATTGGTTGATTATTTATATAATCGAAAAATCTGCTGATTATTTTTTTGATTAATCTATTAATAATCAATAGTGAAGTGTTGTATTGTTCTTGTTTAAAACTGGCCTGGTTCAGACCCGGTCCAGACCCGGTCCAGACCTGCTCCAGACCTGGTTTAGAACTGCTCCAGACCTGGTTTAGACCTGGTTTAGACCTGTTTTTATGTGACACAGGAACAGCCTCAGGTCAAAGCTGAGGTCATACTTTTTCTGTTGTTCATGAGAAATAAAATCTGCTTTAAAACACACTTTAGTCGTGTTTATGAAACAAAATCCACTGAGATCACTTCCCACAGAGGAAGGAGGACAGAGGAGAGAGGAAGGAGGAAGGAGGACAGAGGACAGAGGAGAGAGGACAGAGGAGAGAGGACAGAGGAGAGAGGACAGAGGAGAGAGGAGAGAGGAAGGAGGACAGAGGAAGGAGGACAGAGGAAGGAGGACAGAGGAGAGAGGAAGGAGGAGAGAGGAAGGAGGACAGAGGAAGGAGGACAGAGGAAGGAGGACAGAGGAGAGAGGAAGGAGGACAGAGGAAGGAGGACAGAGGAAGGAGGACAGAGGAAGGAGGACGGAGGAAGGAGGACAGAGGAAGGAGGACAGAGGAGAGAGGACAGAGGAATGAGGACGGAGGAAGGAGGACGGAGGAAGGAGGACGGAGGACAGAGGAGAGAGGAAGGAGGACAGAGGAAGGAGGACAGAGGAAGGAGGACGGAGGAAGGAGGACGGAGGACAGAGGAGAGAGGAAGGAGGACAGAGGAAGGAGGACAGAGGAGAGAGGAAGGAGGACAGAGGAAGGAGGACAGATGAGAGAGGAAGGAGGACAGAAGGGTCGAGTTAACTCAGTGAAAGGCTGATATTTCTCTTGTTGCAGTGACATTAATCTGTTCCTGTTTTCACCTGCAGCGCTGCGTTCTGATTGGCTCACGGTGATGTCACAATGATGTCAGTTTACCTGCGCTCAGGTTTCTCTGAGCCTCAGGTCAACGCTGTTAGAACCGAAACTTTACAACAGACTGAGCTCTGAACTCTTAACGCCTCGTTCAAACTGTTCTGGTTCTGAGGCTCGGTTCATTAAACCCTTTGTCCTCTGATTCCGATGTTCTCCTCTGATTCTGATGTTCTCTTCTGATTCTGATGTTCTCCTCTGGTTCTGATGTTCTCCTCTGATTCTGATGTTCTCCTCTGGTTCTGATGTTCTCCTCTGATTCCGATGTTCTCCTCTGATTCTGATGTTCTCTTCTGATTCTGATGTTCTCCTCTGGTTCTGATGTTCTCCTCTGATTCTGATGTTCTCCTCTGGTTCTGATGTTCTCTTCTGATTCCGATGTTCTCCTCTGGTTCTGATGTTCTCTTCTGATTCTGATGTTCTCCTCTGGTTCTGATGTTCTCCTCTGATTCCGATGTTCTCCTCTGGTTCCGATGTTCTCCTCTGATTCTGATGTTCTCCTCTGATTCCGATGTTCTCCTCTGGTTCCGATGTTCTCCTCTGATTCTGATGTTCTCCTCTGGTTCTGGTTCTACAGGTGTGTGGTGGTTCTGCTGAATCCTCGTAAAAACAAGCAGCAGCACATCTTCAACAGCTCCAGGTAAACTTCACTCTGTTTATGACTTTATTAAAACCATCAGCAAAAAGCACAAAGCCTTAAGTCAGTTCTTGTTAACATTTAGAAGGTTCTTTGACCTGATCATGTTCAAAGAGAAAATAATGATCTCAGAGAATTAAACACGAGTAACACAAACTAATGTCTCTAAGTATTTTTATGCTTATTTCAATTTTAAAATGATCATTACACACTATTTCTTCTTTTTTTTTTCAGGAAAGCCATCACGACTCTGGCCTTTTCTCCGGACGGAAAATATGTGGTCACTGGAGAGGTGTCTGCTTTTATTCAAATATAAACTCTAATATTGGGAATAATACGCAGCAGAAACAGGAGGTTGTTGGGTCTGTCTCCGTCTGGATTTGTCTTATATTTTTTTGTTTCTGATTTCCGTTCCTTCAGAGCGGACACATGCCGGCCGTGCGCCTCTGGGACGTCTCGGAGCGCGCTCAGATCGCCGAGCTGCAGGAACATAAATACGGCGTGGCCTGCGTCGCCTTTTCTCCGAACGGAAAGTACATCGTCAGCGTCGGCTACCAGCACGACATGATGGTCAACGTCTGGAACTGGAAGGTCCTTCACCAGAAAATACACCAATCAAACCAATCACACCAATCAAACCAATCACACCAATCACACCAATCACACCAATCACACCAATCAAACCAATCACACCAATCACACCAATCAAACCAATCAAACCAATCAAACCAATCAAACCAATCACACCAATCACA
This sequence comes from Rhyacichthys aspro, assembly GCA_036850595.1. Lineage (NCBI taxonomy): Eukaryota > Metazoa > Chordata > Actinopteri > Gobiiformes > Rhyacichthyidae > Rhyacichthys > Rhyacichthys aspro. Next base: position 21,825,954 of record CM072169.1, read on the forward strand.
CCAATCACACCAATCAAACCAATCACACCAATCACGCCAATCAAACCAATCAAACCAATCACGCCAATCAAACCAATCAAACCAATCACACCAATCACACCAATCAAACCAATCACACCAATCAAACCAATCACGCCAATCACGCCAATCAAACCAATCAAACCAATCACACCAATCACACCAATCAAACCAATCACACCAATCAAACCAATCACGCCAATCACGCCAATCAAACCAATCAAACCAATCACACCAATCACACCAATCAAACCAATCACACCAATCAAACCAATCACGCCAATCACGCCAATCAAACCAATCAAACCAATCACACCAATCAAACCAATCACACCAATCACACCAATCACACCAATCACACCAATCAAACCAATCACACCAATCACACCAATCACACCAATCACACCAATCACACCAATCAAACCAATCACACCAATCACACCAATCAAACCAATCACACCAATCACACCAATCACACTAATCTAATAATATAATAAATGTCATTATTTTATGCAGCGTTTATATAAAGACAGAAGTCGATCTGAAAGATGAAGATGAACCCGGTTCTGTTCTGAATAACGTGTTTTCTCTCGACGTGTTTCAGAAAAACGTGGTGGTGGCGGCGAACAAAGTGTCCAGTAAAGTGTCGGCCGTCTCGTTTTCTGCCGACAGCTCGTACTTCGTCACAGCAGGAAACAGACACGTCAAGTTCTGGTACCTGGACCACGCCAAGACCAACAAGGTACGGTCACATGACCCGCTCTGTCCGCTCTGTTCATGTTCCTCACGTTTGGTTCACACCAGTGAACGTTATCTTCTATTAGCGTTCTTTAAATAGAGAATAATTTAATTCTCTTTTAGGAGGAAGATTTTCTGACCTGTTTACTTGTGTTTACAGAAGATTTTTATTTTTATTATTATTCAGTTTTCCTTCCTCATTAAACAGGATTTGTTGTTGTTTAGGTTTTTAACAAACTCAAGGGAAAGTTTTAAAACAAATAAACCACAAACAGCACAACTTTTTTCTCCAGAGCTGTCAGGGACCGGTAAGAGAGTCATGAACGGTATTGATATTGATAAAGTCTCATTCCAGCTGCCATCTTGGTTTGAGTGAGTTTTAGGTTTATTATAACTCAGTCTCAGTATTGTTTAAAGTGAGAAGCTCCAGTCACATGACCCACACTGGACTAAGAGGAAGAAGAGGAAGAAGAGGAAGAGGAACAAATGAGAAACTGTTTATGTTGAAAACTGAAGCTGTACAGAACATTTGTGTCTGAGTCGAGTCATTGAGTCTTGAAAATGAGTCCAAGTCCAGGACTGGAGTTCTCCACCTCTGCTTCTGTTGTAGTTTAGCACCTCAGTCCCGGTTCAGACCCGGTTCAGACCCGGTTCAGACCCGGTTCAGTCCCGGTTCATACCCGGTTCAGACTGGTTTTGTCTCTGTTTCTCAGGTGAATGCGACGGTGCCGCTCCTGGGCCGGTCCGGACTCCTGGGGGAGCTCAGGACCAACTGTTTCAGTGACGTGGCGTGTGGTCGAGGGAAACAGAGCAGCTCCACCTTCTGCATCACTTCGTCTGGACTTCTGTGTGAATTCAACGACCGACGGCTGCTGGACAAGTGGGTGGAGCTACGGGTGAGTCTCACCGGACCGGGACCTGGACCGGGACCGATTACGTATGACGTGGCTCCTGTTTTATTACATCTCATCCTAAACCAGGTCGAACCTCGCACTAAACAAATCCACTTTAGGCAGAAATATGAGACGATAATATGAGAAATGTGAGATGAGTTTGTGGAGGATTGTGTTTAAAGTGATGTTGTGTGTGTCTCCTGTGCTTCTGCAGAGACTGGACTCTTCATCAGTAAGTCTTCGTTCAGCATCAGTCCCTTCAGCCTCTCAGTCACATTCATATTACTCAGTTACTCTTATATTACTCAGTTACTCTTACATTACTCAGTTACATTCATATTAATCAGTTACATTTATATTACTCAGTTACATTCATATTAATCAGTTACATTCATATTACTCAGTTACATTTATATTACTCAGTTACATTCATATTAATCAGTTACATTCATATTACTCAGTTACATTCATATTAATCAGTTACATTCATATTACTCAGTTACATTCATATTAATCAGTTACATTCATATTACTCAGTTACTCTTATATTACTCAGTTACATTCATATTACTCAGTTACATTCATATTTCTCAGTTACTCTTATATTACTCAGTTACATTCATATTACTCAGTTACATTCATATTTCTCAGTTACTCTTATATTACTCAGTTACATTCATATTACTCAGTTACTCTTATATTACTCAGTTACTCTTATATTACTCAGTTACATTCATATTACTCAGTTACTCTTATATTACTCAGTTACATTCATATTTCTCAGTTACATTCATATTACTCAGTTACTCTTATATTACTCAGTTACATTCGTATTTCTCAGTTACATTCATATTACTCAGTTACATTCATATTACTCAGTTACTCTTATATTACTCAGTTACTCTTACATTACTCAGTTACTCTTATATTACTCAGTTACATTCATATTTCTCAGTTACATTCATATTACTCAGTTACATTCATATTTCTCAGTTACTCTTATATTACTCAGTTACATTCATATTACTCAGTTACATTCATATTACTCAGTTACTCTTATATTACTCAGTTACATTCATATTTCTCAGTTACATTCATATTACTCAGTTACATTCATATTACTCAGTTACATTCATATTTCTCAGTTACTCTTATATTACTCAGTTACATTCATATTACTCAGTTACATTCATATTACTCAGTTACTCTTATATTACTCAGTTACATTCATATTTCTCAGTTACATTCATATTACCCCGGTTCCTTCCATTTTCCCTGGTTCCTTCAAATTTTTTCGGTGCCCTTATATTACTCAGTTACATTCATATTACTCAGTTACATTCATATTACTCAGTTACATTCATATTACTCAGTTACATTCATATTACTCAGTTATTCTTATATTACTCAGTTACTCTTACATTACTCAGTTACACACTCAGAAGGCGTGTGTGGATGCCTGGCTCTGATTGGCTGAACAGACTGACTTCCTCTCGTCTGTTTCACTGAACATCGATCATAAACTCATCTGTTTCACCTTTGAACATTCAGACATGTTTTATAAGATTTCTTTGAAGTTGATTTTGAACATGTTCAAAAGGTTTAACTCTAATTGTACTGAATACTTTGCAACATAAATGAACTTTAAACTAGTTTAAACATGGGACATACCTTTGTTTAATGCAGACTTTAGAACTTTTATAATGTCTTAGTTTTCAGTCAGCACTGAAAAAAAGAACAGTATTTCTCTGGAAGAAAAGAGTAAACCTGTTCCTGTCTGCTCCACGTGTTATTTTATTTAAAGCTCGTTCATGATTGTGTTTTCTTCATGAATCACGTTTTGAGCCTGAATCACCCTCAGACCTGTCTGGGACCCTCGTGGTTCTGTTGAGTCCTGACCCGGTCTTTGTCATCTGTAGGCGACCCAGGCCACGTGTCTGTGCGTCACCGAGGAGTTCATCTTCTGCGGCTGCTCCGACGGAACCGTCCGAGCCTTCAGCCCCGTCGACCTGCACTTCCTCTGCACCCTGCCCCGACCCCACAGCCTCGGGACCGACGTGGCCCGGATCAACAGCCCCAGGTACGAGTTCAGACCGGACTCTGTCATCAGAGACTGGATAGAACAGGTTTTACATGGATTTGAATAGGTTTTACATGGATTTGAGCAGGTTTTAGTTGGATTTGAGCAGCTTTTAGTCAGATTTGAGTAGTTCTTTCCAGGAAAATAATTCCAGGAAATAATACGGACGAAGCAGAAAAAAGGGTTGACCCTTGTAAAAATAGCTCAGTGGGTCACATGACGTCTATTCAGTCACATGACGTCTGTTCAGTCACATGACGTCTGTTCAGTCACATGACGTCTGTTCAGTCACATGACGTCTGTTCAGTCACATGACATCTGTTCAGTCACGTGACGTCTGTTCAGTCACATGACGTCTGTTCAGTCACATGACGTCTGTTCAGTCACATGACGTCTGTTCAGTCACATGACGTCTGTTCAGTCACATGACATCTGTTCAGTCACATTACGTCTGTTCAGTCACGTGACGTCTGTTCAGTCACGTGACGTCTGTTCAGTCACATGACGTCTGTTCAGTCACATGACGTCTGTTCAGTCACATGACGTCTGTTCAGTCACATTACGTCTGTTCAGTCACATGACGTCTGTTCAGTCACATGTTCACAGATCAGCTGATCAGAGTCTCAGAAACAGTTTAATGAGGTTTGGTTTAATGAAGGACAGACAGTCAAAGTTTTACAGTTTATTTAAAGTCACAAACTGAAACTGACAAAGTCTTTAAAATGATTCTGTTCCAGTTGTGATTATTATTGATTATTGTGATTATTGTAACAGACGCGTTCAGGACTCTCTCTGTTCATTAGAAAACATCATTAATCAATCATTAATAGAAAATAATTGTTTGAGTCTCTTGACAAACCTCAGACTTTCAGATAGTTTTATGTCATTCCCTTTTGCAAAAATCTGAAATTATGGCTTGAATCTGAAAAAAAACTAAATCTCAGTTTTGTCTCGATTTAGTTTGACTTGGGTTGAAGTCTGGGTTTTGATCCCTCTCTGTCTGTAAACACTATCAGACTAGCCCCTAACCCCTGACCCTTAACTCCTAGCCCCTAACCCCTAACTAGCCCCTAACCCCTAACCCCTAGCCCCTAGCCACTGACCCCTAACTCCTAACCCCTAGCCCCTAACTCCTAACTCCTAGCCTCTAACCCCTAACCCCTTGCCCCTAGCCCCTAACCCCTGACCCTTAACTCCTAGCCCCTAACCCCTAGCCCCTAACTCCTAGCCCCTAACCCCTGACCCTTAACTCCTAGCCCCTAACCCCTAGCCCCTAACTCCTAACTCCTAGCCTCTAACCCCTAGCTCCTAACTCCTAACCCCTAGCCCCTAGCCCCTAGCCACTGACCCCTAACTCCTAACTCGTAGCCCCTAACCCCTAGCTCCTAACTCCTAACTCCTAGCCCCTAACCCCTAGCCCTTAACCCCTAACCCCTAGCTCCTAACCCTAACCCCTAGCCACTGACCCCTAACTCCTAACCCCTAGCCCCTAGCCACTGACCCCTAACTCCTAACCCCTAGCCCCTAGCCACTGACCCCTAACTCCTAACCCCTAAACCCTACCCCCTAGCCACTGACCCCTAACTCCTAGCCCCTAGCCACTGACCCCTAACTCCTAACCCCTAGCCCCTAGCCACTGACCCCTAACTCCTAACCCCTTGCCCCTAACCCCTAGCTCCTAACTCCTAGCCCCTAACCCCTAGCCCCTAACCCCTAACCCCTAGCCCTTAACCCTTAACCCCTAACCCCTAGCTCCTAACCCTAACCCCTAGCCACTGACCCCTAACTCCTAACCCCTAGCCCCTACCCCCTAGCCACTGACCCCTAACTCCTAGCCCCTAGCCACTGACCCCTAACCCCTAGCCCCTACCCCCTAGCCACTGACCCCTAACTCCTAGCCCCTAGCCACTGACCCCTAACCCCTAGCCCCTACCCCCTAGCCACTGACCCCTAACTCCTAACCCCTTGCCCCTAACCCCTAGCCACTGACCCCTAACCCCTAGCCCCTAACTCTTAACCCCTAGCCCCTGACCCCTGACCCCTAGCCCCTAACCCCTCAGCCTGTTTCTGTCTCAGAGAAGCGCCTAAAGATAATTCACAAAGCATCATGGTCTATTCTGAGTCATGTGACCATCACTGCTCACTACTTTTACTGATGCATTGTGGGAAACTGAGTCACTATATTTCAGTCTCTAACATTCAGACAAACACAAGCAACAACAAACCTCTCAGTATTTTACCCATGATGCACCTCTCTCCACAGTCAGCTGTTCTGCTCTCGTCCCGGAGCTCGTTTCCCTGACACGGTGGCGGTGACCTTTGACCCTGTGAACGGATGGCTCTCCTGCGTCTACAGCGACCACAGCGTCTACGTCTGGAACGTCCAGCAGGAGCGCGACCCCCGCTGGGGCGACGTGCACGAGCGCGACCCCCGCTGGGGCGACGTGCACGAGCGCGACCCCAGGAGAGCGGGAAAACTGTACTCGGCGCTGTACCACTCGTCCTGCGTCTGGGGTCTGGAGGTGAGGCCGGGGCAGAGGGTGGAGGTGATGAAGCAGGTGATGGAGCAGGTGGAGGTGATGGAGCAGGTGATGGAGCAGGTGGAGGTGATGGAGCAGGTGATGGAGCAGGTGATGGAGCAGGTGATGAAGCAGGTGGAGGTGATGGAGCAGGTGATGGAGCAGGTGGAGGTGATGGAGCAAGTGGAGGTGATGGAGCAGGTGGAGGTGATGGAGCAGGTGGAGGTGATGGAGTAGGTGGAGGTGATGGAGCAGGTGATGGAGCAGGTGGAGGTGATGGAGCAGGTGATGGAGCAGGTGATGGAGCAGGTGGAGGTGATGGAGTAGGTGGAGGTGATGGAGCAGGTGATGAAGCAGGTGGAGGTGATGGAGCAGGTGATGGAGCAAGTGGAGGTGATGGAGCAGGTGATGGAGCAGGTGGAGGTGATGGAGCAAGTGGAACATAAAACTGGACTGTCATCATTTAAAATTTTTATTTTTGCTCCTCTCTCTCAGCCGCGGTGCATGCTGGGAGTTTATCTGACCCCTTTGTTTCAAGTGTGGTCCCTAACATCTCCGTTTTGAGGAGTGTACAGTTCAGGGGTCAGGGGTCAAGGGTAAAACTGAGATTGGGACTAAATCTCGCCTGAGCCTGGGCTTGATTTTCAGAACAGAACTTAATGTGGTCTGTATCTCCATCTCCTGATCCGGTCCTGGTCCTGGTCCTGAACCGGTCCTGGTCCTGAAGCGGTCCTGGTCCTGGTCCTGACCCGGTCCTGGTTCTGTTTTCCCAGATCTACCCTGAGACCTCAGGCTCTGAGCCCAGACTTCCCTCTGGGTCTTTTCTGACCTGTTCCTCTGACAACACAGTCCGGATCTGGAACCTGGACCAACAGGGACTACAGCAGAACCTTCTTAGCCACGTAAGTCTTAGACCTGTTTAGACCTGGTTCAGACCTGGTTCAGACCTGGTTTAGTCCTGGTTTAGTCCTGGTTTAGACCTGGATCAGACCTGGATCAGACCTGGTTCAGACCTGGTTTAGTCCTGGTTTAGACCTGGTTCAGACCTGGTTTAGTCCTGGTTCAGACCTGGTTCAGTCCGGTCTTTCCTCTGTAGGACCTCCAGAAGATCCTGTATGTGGATGATAACCTCTCGCTTTTATTGGATGCTGAGCCCGTTGCCGTGGGAAACGGGGAGAAGGCGGGGCCAGAGGCGGAGCCAAACAGATCTGGGATCAGGACTCTGAAGGTCAGCCCCGACGGACAGCACCTGGCCTCAGGAGACCGCCTCGGGGCCCTCAGGTAAAACCACAGCCTGAACACACCTGAACACACCTGAACACAACTGAACTCACCTGAACTCACCTGAACACACCTGAACACAACTGAACTCACCTGAACTCACCTGAACACAACTGAACTCACCTGAACACACCTGAACACAACTGAACTCACCTGAACTCACCTGAACACAACTGAACTCACCTGAACACACCTGAACTCACCTGAACACACCTGAACACAACTGAACACACCTGAACACACCTGAACTCACCTGAACTCACCTGAACACACCTGAACACACCTGAACTCACCTGAACACAACTGAACTCACCTGAACTCACCTGAACACACCTGAACTCACCTGAACACAACTGAACTCACCTGAACTCACCTGAACACACCTGAACACACCTGAACACAACTGAACTCACCTGAACTCACCTGAACACACCTGAACTCACCTGAACACACCTGAACTCACCTGAACTCACCTGAACACACCTGAACTCACCTGAACTCACCTGAACTCACCTGAACACACCTGAACTCACCTGAACACACCTGAACTCACCTGAACTCACCTGAACACAACTGAACTCACCTGAACTCACCTGAACTCACCTGAACACACCTGAACTCACCTGAACTCACCTGAACACAACTGAACACACCTGAACACACCTGAACTCACCTGAACACAACTGAACTCACCTGAACACACCTGAACACAACTGAACACACCTGAACTCACCTGAACACACCTGAACTCACCTGAACACACCTGAACACAACTGAACACACCTGAACTCACCTGAACACACCTGAACTCACCTGAACACACCTGAACACACCTGAACTCACCTGAACTCACCTGAACACACCTGAACTCACCTGAACTCACCTGAACACACCTGAACACACCTGAACTCACCTGAACACACCTGAACACAACTGAACACACCTGAACTCACCTGAACACACCTGAACACAACTGAACACACCTGAACTCACCTGAACTCACCTGAACACAACTGAACTCACCTGAACTCACCTGAACTCACCTGAACTCACCTGATTGTGCTGTGTTTTGCAGGATCCATGACCTGGAGTCGATGGAGGAGATCCTGAACGTTCAGGCTCACGACTCTGAGATCCTCTGTTTGGAGTTTTCTAAACCTGACACAGGTGAGAGCGCCCTGACACACACCTCATAAACGCACACACACACCTCATAAACATAAACACACACACACACCTCATAAACACACACACACACACACCTCATAAACACACACACACACCTCATAAACACACACACACACCTCATAAACACACACACACACACACCTCATAAACACACACACACACCTCATAAACACACACACACACACACCTCATAAACACACACACACACACCTCATAAACACACACACACACCTCATAAACACACACACACACCTCACAAACACACACACACACCTCATAAACACACACACACCTCATAAACACACACACCTCATTAACACACACACACACCTCATAAACACACACACACACCTCACAAACACACACACACACCTCATAAACACACACACACCTCATAAACACACACACACACCTCATAAACATAAACACACACACACACCTCATAAACACACACACACACACCTCATAAACACACACACACACACACACCTCATAAACACACACACACACACCTCATAAACACACACACCTCATAAACACACACACCTCATTAACACACACACACCTCATAAACACACACACACCTCACAAACACACACACACACCTCATAAACACACACACCTCATTAACACACACACACACACACACACACACCTCATAAACACACACACACCTCACAAACACACACACACACACACCTCATAAACACACACACCTCATACACACACACACCTCATAAACACACACACCTCATTAACACACACACACACCTCATAAACACACACACACCTCACAAACACACACACACACCTCATTAACACACACACACACACACACACACCTCATAAACACACACACACCTCACAAACACACAAACACACACACCTCATACACACACACACCTCATAAACACACACACCTCATACACACACACACAACGACAGCAGCTGTGGCTAATCCAGTGTAATCCCAGGTCTGCAGCTGCTGGCCTCTGCGAGTCGGGACCGGCTCATCCACGTCCTGGACTCTGGAGCAGACTACAGCCTGGTGCAGACGTTAGACGAACACTCCTCGTCCATCACAGCCGTCAGGTTCACAGGTCAGTCCCATAATCCCAGTACAATCCCAGTATAATCCCAGTATAATCCTGTTGTAATCCCAGTACAATCCCAGTACAATCCCAGTACAATCCCAGTATAATCCCAGTATAATCCCAGTATAATCCCAGTATAATCCTGTTGTAATCCAAGTACAATCCCAGTACAATCCCAGTATAATCCCAGTATAATCCTGTTATAATCCAAGTACAATCCCAGTATAATCCTGTTATAATCCCAGTACAATATCAGTACAATCCCAGTATAATCCCAGTATAATCCCAGTACAATCCCAGTACAATCCCTGTATAATCCCAGTACAATCCCAGTACAATCCCTGTATAATCCCAGTACAATACCAGTACAATCCCAGTATAATCCCAGTACAATATCAGTATAATCCCACTATAATACCAGTATAATCCCAGTACAATCCCAGTATAATCCCAGTACAATCCCAGTACAATCCCAGTACAATTCCAGTATAATCCCAGTACAATCCCAGTACAATCCAAGTACAATCCCAGTATAATCCCAGTACAATCCCAGTACAATCCCAGTATAATCCCAGTACAATCCCAGTATAATCCCAGTACAATCCCAGTATAATCCCAGTATAATCCCAGTACAATCCCAGTATAATCCCAGTACAATCCCAGTACAATCCCAGTACAATCCCAGTATAATACCAGTATATGTTCATGAACAGCTCCATTCGTGAGTCTAACATGTGATGTCATCATGTTTCAGCCAATGAGGGCAAAGTGAGGATGATCAGCTGTGGAGCCGATAAGAGCGTGTACTTCCGCACCGCTCAGCAGGTAACAACACGCATGTGTAACAGGAACTGAACTAGTAACAACACGCGTGTGTAACAGGAACTGAACCAGTAACAACACGCGTGTGTAACAGGAACTGAACCAGTAACAACACGCGTGTGTAACAGGAACTGAACTAGTAACAACACATGTGTGTAACAGGAACTGAACCAGTAACAACACACGTGTGTAACAGGAACTGAACCAGTAACAACACACAAGTGTAACAGGAACTGAACCAGTAACAACACGCGTGTGTAACAGGAACTGAACTAGTAACAACACATGTGTGTAACAGGAACTGAACTAGTAACAACACGCGTGTGTAACAGGAACTGAACCAGTAACAACACGCGTGTGTAACAGGAACTGAACTAGTAACAACACATGTGTGTAACAGGAACTGAACTAGTAACAACACGCGTGTGTAACAGGAACTGAACTAGTAACAACACACATGTGTAACAGGAACTGAACTAGTAACAACACATGTGTGTAACAGGAACTGAACTAGTAACAACACGCGTGTGTAACAGGAACTGAACCAGTAACAACACGCGTGTGTAACAGGAACTGAACTAGTAACAACACACATGTGTAACAGGAACTGAACTAGTAACAACACATGTGTGTAACAGGAACTGAACTAGTAACAACACGCGTGTGTAACAGGAACTGAACTAGTAACAACACACATGTGTAACAGGAACTGAACTAGTAACAACACATGTGTGTAACAGGAACTGAACTAGTAACAACACGCGTGTGTAACAGGAACTGAACTAGTAACAACACACATGTGTAACAGGAACTGAACTAGTAACAACACATGTGTGTAACAGGAACTGAACTAGTAACAACACGCGTGTGTAACAGGAACTGAACCAGTAACAACACGCGTGTGTAACAGGAACTGAACCAGTAACAACACGCGTGTGTAACAGGAACTGAACCAGTAACAACACATGTGTGTAACAGGAACTGAACTAGTAACAACACACATGTGTAACAGGAACTGAACTAGTAACAACACGCGTGTGTAACAGGAACTGAACCAGTAACAACACACGAGTGTAACAGGAACTGAACCAGTAACAACACGCGTGTGTAACAGGAACTGAACCAGTAACAACACGCGTGTGTAACAGGAACTGAACCAGTAACAACACGCGTGTGTAACAGGAACTGAACCAGTAACAACACATGTGTGTAACAGGAACTGAACTAGTAACAACACACATGTGTAACAGGAACTGAACTAGTAACAACACATGTGTGTAACAGGAACTGAACTAGTAACAACACACATGTGTAACAGGAACTGAACTAGTAACAACACATGTGTGTAACAGGAACTGAACTAGTAACAACACGCGTGTGTAACAGGAACTGAACTAGTAACAACACACATGTGTAACAGGAACTGAACTAGTAACAACACATGTGTGTAACAGGAACTGAACTAGTAACAACACGCGTGTGTAACAGGAACTGAACCAGTAACAACACGCGTGTGTAACAGGAACTGAACTAGTAACAACACACGTGTGTAACAGGAACTGAACTAGTAACAACACATGTGTGTAACAGGAACTGAACTAGTAACAACACGCGTGTGTAACAGGAACTGAACTAGTAACAACACACGTGTGTAACAGGAACTGAACTAGTAACAACACATGTGTGTAACAGGAACTGAACTAGTAACAACACGCGTGTGTAACAGGAACTGAACTAGTAACAACACACATGTGTAACAGGAACTGAACTAGTAACAACACATGTGTGTAACAGGAACTGAACTAGTAACAACACGCGTGTGTAACAGGAACTGAACTAGTAACAACACACGTGTGTAACAGGAACTGAACTAGTAACAACACATGTGTGTAACAGGAACTGAACTAGTAACAACACATGTGTGTAACAGGAACTGAACTAGTAACAACACGCGTGTGTAACAGGAACTGAACTAGTAACAACACACATGTGTAACAGGAACTGAACTAGTAACAACACATGTGTGTAACAGGAACTGAACTAGTAACAACACGCGAGTGTAACAGGAACTGAACCAGTAACAACACGCGTGTGTAACAGGAACTGAACCAGTAACAACACGCGTGTGTAACAGGAACTGAACCAGTAACAACACGCGTGTGTAACAGGAACTGAACCAGTAACAACACATGTGTGTAACAGGAACTGAACCAGTAACAACACATGTGTGTAACAGGAACTGAACTAGTAACAACACACGTGTGTAACAGGAACTGAACCAGTAACAACACGCGTGTGTAACAGGAACTGAACCAGTAACAACACATGTGTGTAACAGGAACTGAACTAGTAACAACACACGAGTGTAACAGGAACTGAACCAGTAACAACACGCGTGTGTAACAGGAACTGAACTAGTAACAACACATGTGTGTAACAGGAACTGAACTAGTAACAACACACGAGTGTAACAGGAACTGAACCTGTTTAAGACCTGTTTAAATCCTACTAACACCTGTTCAAATCCAAATAAGACATGTTCAAATCTGACTAAAACCTGTTTTTTCTCTGTTTTCAGACGGAGCAGGGTTTGGAGTTCACTCGAACACACCACGTGGTGAGGAAGACCACTCTGTACGACATGGACATAGAACCGAGCCGAAAGTACGCCGCTGTGGGCTGTCAGGACCGGACCGTCAGGTAAAACCAGGACCGGTCTGTCAGGTAAAACCAGGACCGGATCATCAGGTAAAACCAGGACCGGAACATCAGGTAAAACCAGGACCGGAACTGCAGGTAAAACCAGGACCGGATCTACAGGTAAAACCAGGACCGGAGAGTCAGGTAAAACCAGGACCGGACCGTCAGGTAAAACCAGGACCGGAGCCTCAGGTAAAACCAGGACCGGACCGGAAGGTAAAACCAGGACCGGACTCGAGCCCTTCTTCTGCAGCTCTTTATTTCAGTCTCAGTGAAAATAGCTCCCTCTGATGGACACTGACTGAACTGCAGCTCCATATTGCATTTATTTAAGCTTCACAGAAAAATAATTAAATCCAGTTAGAGTCCGGCTCCAGTCTGGTTTGTTTCTGTACAAACTTATTTACTCTTATTTATTTTATTGTGTGTTTTCTGCTCAGTCTGTGTTTTGTGTGACTGCGTTTTCTTCAGAATCTTCAACATCAGTAACGGGAAACAGAAACGGATGTACAAAGGCTCCCAGGGAGAGGACGGGACGCTCATCAAGGTGTGTCTCACCTGTTCTGATCTCACCTGATCTGTTCTGATCTCACCTGATCTGTTCTGATCTCACCTGATCTGTTCTGATCTCACCTGATCTGTTCTGATCTCACCTGTTCTGTTCTGATCTCACCTGTTCTGTTCTGATCACACCTGTTCTGATCACACCTGTTCTGTTCTGATCTCACCTGTTCTGATCTCACCTCAGGTCCAGATCGATCCGTCCGGTTCGTTCATCGCTACATCCTGCTCCGACAAAAACATCTGCATCTTCGACTTCTTCACCGGAGAATGTGTGGCCTCCATGTTCGGACACTCAGGTGAGTCCAACACATCCGCAGGACACTCGGGTGAGTCCAACACCCGCAGGACACTCGGGTGAGTCCAACACCCGCAGGACACTCGGGTGAGTCCAACACCCGCAGGACACTCGGGTGAGTCCAACACCCGCAGGACACTCGGGTGAGTCCTACACCCGCAGGACACTCGGGTGAGTCCAACACCCGCAGGACACTCGGGTGAGTCCAACACCCGCAAAAAAAATTGCATTTACAGGTAAACGGGTGATGTCCAAGACCGAGTCAAAACCAGTGTATAATACTTTGGAACAGATCTCAACGAACAGTTTTAAAATCAATCCAAGTCCAGTCCGGACTCTGGTCCAGGCTCAGGTCCAGACCAGGTCCAGACCAGGTCCAGACTCAGGTCCAGACTCAGGTCCAGACCCAGACCAGGTCCAGACTCATGTCCAGACTCAGGTCCAGACTCATGTCCAGACTCAGGTCCAGACTCAGGTCCAGACCAGGTCCAGACTCAGGTCCAGACCAGGTCCAGACCAGGTCCAGACCAGGTCCAGACCAGGTCCAGACTCAGGTCCAGACCAGGTCCAGACTCAGGTCCAGACTCAGGTCCAGACCAGGTCCAGACTCAGGTCCAGACTCAGGTCCAGACTCAGGTCCAGACCAGGTCCAGACCAGGTCCAGACTCAGGTCCAGACCAGGTCCAGACCAGGTCCAGACTCAGGTCCAGACCAGGTCCAGACTCAGGTCCAGACTCAGGTCCAGACCAGGTCCAGACTCAGGTCCAGACTCAGGTCCAGACTCAGGTCCAGACTCAGGTCCAGACTCAGGTCCAGACTCAGGTCCAGACTCAGGTCCAGACCAGGTCCAGACTCAGGTCCAGACTCAGGTCCAGACCAGGTCCAGACTCAGGTCCAGACCAGGTCCAGACCAGGTCCAGACCAGGTCCAGACTCAGGTGTGTCTAATATAACTCTGTTCTGTTTGTGCAGAGATAGTGACGGGTCTGAAGTTCAGCAGCGACTGCAGACGCCTCATCTCTGTTTCTGGAGACAGGTACGAGTCTGAACCACACCTGAGACTGTAGTGCCTCGGGCGTCCCTCAGGTGTCCCTCAGGTGTCCCTCGGGCGTCCCTCAGGTGTCCCTCACCTGTCTCTGTTTGTGTTGCAGCTGTATCTTCGTGTGGCGTCTGAGTCCAGAGCTCACCATCAGGATGAGACAGAGACTCTCTGAGCTGCGTCCTGTGAACTTCAGCTCCCACAATGCACCTGGCCTCAAGGACAACAAGCTCAGGTACCAGTCCAGAGTCTAATTCAAATCCATCTAAAACCTGTTCAAATCCATCTAAAACCTGTTTAAATCCATCCAAATAAATTAATGATAAAAGAGTAAATGAGAGTTTATTATCATCAAACTCTAGAAATCAGGTTTAACGTTAGCTCCTTTTTTCTGACAGCCTTTATTCACGATTGTCTGAGTCAAATAAGGTCAAAAGTAAAAAAAGTAAAAATAAAGGAGTCTGAAGATGACCTTTGGATGTTTTTCGTGTAAATGTTGGAGTTTGTTCTGGTCTGAACCCGGTTTTGACGCCGTCATCGTGTGGTGTTTTCAGCGAGGTCTCGTTGTCGCCGCGAGTCACGCTTTCGTCCGACAGCGACAAAGACGAGGAAGAGGAGGAAGAGCTGAGTCCATATACGGTTGCAACAGGAAGCGCCCATCACTCAGGTCTGAGGGGTTCTGGGTAACGTAGTGTATATTAGACTTTAGAAGAGCTGCTGTTTGACTATAACATGTTTTTATTTTCACAGACGTCTCTGATCAGAACGTTGTGGATGAGAGGAAGGTCAGTTCATTTTACAGATACATTTAGTCAGAGTTTTTATTTTTGGCCACAAAAATATGTCATTGACGAAAACTATGGTGAGTCTTACAAGTCCAATCATTTCACAAAATCCAGTGGCACAAAGATGAAGGAATGATCCTCAGTCGTGGAAAAATGAGGCTGATTTTTAGTGAGGACAGGGTGGTGTTGGTTGGTTCCAGACCAGGATCCGCTGCAGATGAATAAATGTGTGATGTTTGTGTCATCAGGACGTCTGCGAGGCCCGTCCTCTTCGCCGGCGCTGGTCCAGACGAACCGTGACCTCAGACCGAATCCTCATGGTCCACTCCATGCTGGACCTGAGAGACCTGGACTCATACGACCTCCAAGACCACCAAGACCACCAAGACCGGACCCCGGTACGGACTTCAGAGGTCTGGGGTTAGGAACAGCACAGGAAGCAGTTCGAACAAAACAGGAGGAAGCAACAGGGTCTTTTTGGTTTTTAGTGGATATTCTCAGGCTTTACATCGTTTCCTTCAGCGATGCTCAGACCTGGGTCGAGTGGAGAACAGAAGCTTCTATGAGAATTAAACTCTCAACGAGTTAAAATGAAAACTATTTACTGTGTTTGTTTAGTTTATATCAGACGGATTTATATTTTAAAGCACAGGGAAGATTTGTGCAACAATCCAATGTTTTTTGTTTGTTGATCTGTAAACACGAAGCTGTATCTGATCCTTTCAAACTGACTCTGTCAAGTTCATATAAATTAAAAGCAAATATTTAGTTTATGGTAAATAGACTTATTTTAAGCCTATTTTAAGAAACATTTTGAGTTTTTAAATGATTATTAAGTTGTGTTTAATCTGACGTCTGAACACTGTTGAAATATTGTGTCTTTTTGTTCATTGTTTATTTGCAGGAGCCTCAGAGTTTTTAAGGGTCACAGGTGTTATTTATTTAGTTTAATTTATTCAGACACAATGAGAACAAACATGTTTTTTTTTAGTCTCATGTTCGTCTCGTTCGGGAGTGCAACCCTGTTCTAATCTTTACCTGTGTCTCAGGTGAAACCCCGCCCCTCTGAGGAT
Organism: Rhyacichthys aspro; assembly: GCA_036850595.1. Lineage (NCBI taxonomy): Eukaryota > Metazoa > Chordata > Actinopteri > Gobiiformes > Rhyacichthyidae > Rhyacichthys > Rhyacichthys aspro. The sequence continues at coordinate 21,843,042 of CM072169.1, forward strand.
AGCCCCGCCCCCTGCAGCCCTAAGAGGAGGAACCAATCAGAGCAGGAGGCGGGGCTGAAGCGGACCAATGAGGAGCTGGGGAGCACAGTGAGCCTGCAGGTGCACAGCGGGAACAGCATCTGGGTAAGACCGGATCTGGACCTGGACTTGAGTCAAACCGAGACTGAGACGTCTGAGAGTCTGAAGCTGAGTTCTCCGTCTGTTCAGGTAAACGAGGACGGGACGAGGACCAATCAGAGGCCGGACTTTATCCTTCTGGCAAATCAGAGCCCGGAGAGAGAGAACCCTGTGCTGTATCCCGACCAATGGGACGACAGAGTCAGTTTGGCGGGAAAGTAAGCTCCGCCTCAGTCACAGCAGAATTTAGAACCATATTCATACAGCGCTGCCTTTACTTAAAAACTCATAAAAGAGAAGTACCACAGTGTTGTAAAAGTCAATACTATAGGCCCCAGAGTAAATCGAGATAAATGCATTTATACATAATAATGATATAATGGTAGTGTATTCCAGAATAAAAGGACAAAACAACTACGGTCGAAGTCTGAAAACTGCCAAGAACCAACAAAAAATTGCAGGAAAAAGACCAAAATCAAACTTTATTTTGTATTTTTAGACAGATCTCGGTGATGTTTGTGTAAAAAAATGTAAATGTTTCCCTGTGATCTCGGATCTGAATCTGTCTCTTTAAACTTTGGTGTTTTTGTAAAAGTCGAGCGAGTCTGTGAGCTCTGTCCGTCCGAGACCAGAGCTCTGATCCCGTCTGTTCTCAGTGAGTTCCAGGTGAAGGAGGTCGGAGGGCGTCCGGACAAACCGAGCCCCGACAGCGGCTGCTCTCTGGGCTTCAGCTCCAGGTCGAGCCCCGAGAGACCCACAGCTGACGGTGAGGTTTCTGACGCTTACTGCTCTTTATCTGAGGGACGCTTTCTGACCGGGGCCTTTCCTCTGGGCTCAGACTCGGAGAGACTCAGCGGCGATGGGAACTCCTCGGAGCTGGACGAGGAGGAGGAAGAGGAGGGGCTTAAAGGAGGAAGAGGCGGAGCTTCAACAAGAGGAGGCGGAGCTAACCCTGTTCCTCAGACTCCAGACCAAGAGGCTTTTCTGAAAGAGCACTTTGTAACATTAGCAAACCTCTCTGCCTCAGGTACAGACCAATTAAAACCAACTTAATCCTGTTCAAAACCAACCAAACCCTGTTCAAAACCAGGTAAAACCTGTTCAAAACCAACTAAAACCTGTTGTAAATCCACAGGAAGTCCGACCCGAGCGTCCCACAGTTCTTCAGAGAGTCTGAGCATCTCGTCCAGGTTCCTGTCACAGAACCCAGCCTCCAGGTAAAAAACTGTTACTCAATGTAACTCCAGTTCTATGAGAATGTCTGGTTATTAGTAACACCTTTGAGATCAATGAACTCATGACTCGGCGGGGTCTGAGGGTCTAAATCAGGCCCAGACTCTTAACGCCGTCGTCTTGTCCCAGCCTCAGGTGGTTCACAGTGAGGCCTGTAGAGGGCGTAGCAGATGCAAAACAGAACAGCATTTAAACAAGAAATAAAGACAGGTGTAGATCATTAAAGACGGATTTCTTTGGTTTTGAGACAGACATGAACTGATCAGGTCTTTTTTGTAACGTCCGTCTCCAGTCGAGCTGCACTTCCTCTGGCCTCACGCTGCTCCGACGGAAAAACCCCTCTGGTCTCCGAAGTCTGGCCCCTGAACCGGGACCAGCAGAAGGCTCAGGCCTGGACAGAGGGGGCCCCAGTGGAGGGGGCCCCAGTGGAGGAGGCCCCTCTGCAGGAGGCCCCTGTAGAGGACATTCCTGTGGTCCCCAGAGCGACTCAGTTCAAGAAGAAGAGCCAGGACTGGAAGCGGGGCCAGGGGCCGGGGTCTCGAGCTGTGGTCTCTCAGCAGAACTCATTTGGACTCAGGAAAAGCCAGTCCGTGACCAGCCTCCTGCAGGAACACGGTAACATACGTGTGAACACATGTGAAGTTCTCGTGTGGACAGTGCAGTAACGTCAGGTCTCTTTGTTGTCTTTGTTCCAGTTGACCCCGCCCCCTCCTCGACCTCTGCGCTGACCCTTGTTCGACCTACGACCCTGCCCTCCACCCCCCGGCGCCCCCCTCAACAGGAAGCCTCCACGTTACCACGGAAACACTCCTCTTCCTCAGCGGGTCGGTCTTACATGAGCCCCACGGCCAGCTCCAAGGCCAAAATGTCCCGCTCCGCCTCCATCGGCGACGGCCTGAACGACCCCGACCTCTCGCCCTCCCCTTCACTTCCTGTCACCCCCGTTGCCGCGGTGACGCCCGGTAACGCGGCGGTCGTCCCGGTGCTGGTCTCTTCTGTCGCGTCGGCATCGAGTCGAACGCTCCACACTCGAGTCCAGAACAAACCTCTTCCCGACAAACCCTCGCTCTCAGTGTTTACTCCCGTTTCTAAAAATAACACTGCGGCCCCGCCCACTCCTCCACCTGGTCCTGTGTCACCGCTGGCCCCGCCCACTCCTCCACCTGGTCCTGTGTCACCACTGGCCCCGCCCACTCCTCTACCTGGTCCTGTGTCACCGCTGGCCCCGCCCACTCCTCCACCTGGTCCTGTGTCACCGCTGGCCCCGCCCACTCCTCCACCTGGTCCTGTGTCACCGCTGGCCCCGCCCACTCCTCCACCTGGTCCTGTGTCACCGCTGGCCCCGCCCACTCCTCCACCTGGTCCTGTGTCACCGCTGGCCCCGCCCACTCAGGAGGCCGACGCCCACACAACACAGAACCACAGAGAACCAGGTTTGGACTTTTAGAACCTCTGCTCTGTTTCTTTACATTTGATTTTGATTTACATTTTCAGTCAGAGTCTGTTTCTGTTTCAGATCTGAGTCTGGAGTCGTGTAAAGATCTGACCAATGAGCTGCAGAGCTGCTTCAGGAGAGCCACTCACCTGTTCAGACAGGTAACTGCTCACCGCTCACCTGTACAGACTGACCAGTCTGTCTTTCAGAATAAGAGCCTGACCAGTCTGTCCTTCAGAATAAGAGCCCGACTGTGGTCAGTATAAATCTAACCTAATGTCTGTGTATTTTTCAGCTGAGTGTGTCCAGTGCGGAAGGCCCCGCCCCCGAGCAGAGTCACATGATCTCTGTACTGTCAGAGTGCTTCCAGGTCATGAGGGCGGAGCTTGAGGGGCTGCCGCTTGGCATCATGGGAGAAGAGGCGGGGACTGTGGGCGAGGGACGGACAGCGGCGCTTTTAGAGGAATATTCACTTCTGTTGGTCCAGGCCGTGACCAAGAGGCTCCAGAGTCCGGCCCAGACCCCGACCCAGAACCAGACCCTGAACCAGACCCTGAACCAGACCCTGAACCAGACCCCAGCCCAGAACCAGACCCCGACCCAGAACCAGACCCCAGCCCAGAACCAGACCCCAGCCCAGAACCAGACCCCGACCCAGACCCCGGCCCAGAACCAGACCCTGGCCCAGGCTCTGACTGAGACCCCGGCTCAGAGCCCGGCTCAGACCCAGACCAGCATTTAACACTGAAGGGAGTAGAACTAACACCACAGAGAGTACAAACACTGCTGCTGCTGGAGAGCACTCTGATGTTGTTCTGAGCTGTGTCTGAAGGAAACAGGACGGACCAATGTTTACACTTTTTTGTCTAATTTCAACTAAATCTGTGGAATTTAGTCAAAGAACCTTCAGAGAAAGTCCATCAATCCTGAAAGAATTCTGTTCTGCATGAGTCAAACAGAACAGTGACAGTGTGTTGGGTTGTACACAGAGCAGTGCATGATGGGAAATGGATCCCTGTATTTTTGTTTTTTTTCCATCTATTTTTTGGTAGTATTAGTGTATCATATTCACAATCTATGTCTCCACATCACAACAGCTGTGTTTTCAACTTTTATTCTTAAATTGTTCCATGTTCCACATTCCTTTCTCATAAAACACCGTCAGATATTTTTAGAAATTCACATTTTTCTTCTGAGCTCCACTGATGTCACTGTTGTGTCCACATCATTCCTCTGTTTACAAAGACCAACAGGACTCCTCCTGGACCGGACCCAGACCGGACCAGACCTCTTTGAACCAATGTCTTCCTCTTCGTTGAAATCGGACCTGAGCCGCTTTTATCGTCACTAAATTGACTCTTTCTTTGTGATTGTGTATTTTATACGTTTTTGCAGCTGTTCACACGAAGGACCTTGTTCTTCGCTCTGATTAGTCGAGTTTGTTTATGGCGGACATTTTGGACACTTTTAAAAACTTTTTTATTTTTCTGATGTAAATATTTTTCTGATTGGACCTAAAGTTGAGTGTGTATTTATTATTGGTCGATTTGAGTCACATGATGTTTGTTTTTTAATGTTTTTAACTAAAATTAAAGTCTTTCAGTGAAATTTGGGCCAAAAAGGTTAATGCTTAAAATAAATGTTGAAAAAGAGAAAATATAAGTTTTCTGGGGATTTTTTAAAAATAAGATGAGACTAAACCAGGTCTAAACCAAAACTAAACCAAAACTAAACCAGGTCTAAACCAGGACTAAACCAGGACTAAACCAGGACTAATGAGACATGTTTTAAATTGATAAAATCTTTATTGTACAGATTTACAGTAAACAGTGTGGGAGGTCACATGGTGGTGATGTCACGGTGATGTCACGGTGATGTCACTGAGCTGCTCCAGGAGCTGGTAATAGTTGTATTTTATGTCATACTCCATGTCGTACCAAAAATTCACTGAAACAAACAAATTTATTTTATAAATATTTGAACAGACTGAGTCAGAAACACACAGTTTTCCAAAAAGAAAACATTCTCTCAAAAATCTAAATATGGATCAGGGTGAGTTACCTGTTACAGGTGAGTGACAGGTGAGTTACCTGTTACAGGTGAGTTACCTGTTACAGGTGAGTGACAGGTGAGTTACCTGTTACAGGTGAGTTACCTGTTACAGGTGAGTGACAGGTGAGTTACCTGCGACGGCCCCGTGGCTCTGTGTGACGTGATGGAACCACAGCGACGGCAGGTACAGCATCTCTCCGGCTCGAACTGTGCAGCGAACAGGACGAACAGAACCGAACGACGGGAACCGGGTCAGGTCCGGGTTCAGGGCGTCCACCGGGATCCACGGGACCTGAGGGGTCACAGGGTCAGAGGTCACAGGGTCAGAGGTCTGAGTTGAACTGAAACAGAGCGAGACTTGAGCCTCACCTTCTCAGTTCCTTCCTGATCGATGATCTCGAACTCTCCATCGTCCTTTTGGTGATAAACGGCCGGTTGGAACAGACCTGGAGACAGACACGTCCACACTGAGACAGACACGTCCACGTCCACACTGAGACAGACACGTCCACGTCCACACTGAGACAGACCCGTCCACACTGAGACAGACCCGTCCACACTGAGACAGACACGTCCACACTAAGACAGACACGTCCACACTGAGACAGACACGTCCATGTCCACACTGAGACAGACACGTCCACACTGAGACAGACACGTCCATGTCCACACTGAGACAGACACGTCCATGTCCACACCGAGACAGACACGTCCACACTGAGACAGACCGTAGGGGATGAACGGGCGATCGGTCGGAGGCAGCAGCAGGAAGTGTTTCTCTCCAGAAATCACACAGTACAGGTTCTCGTAGTGGTCTTTGTGCACTAGACATGAACACATGAACACACATGAACACACATGAACACACATGAACACACATGAACACATGAACATACATGAACACACATGAACATACATGAACACACATGAACATACATGAACACATGAACACGAATGAACACACATGAACACGCATGAACACGCATGAACACGCATGAACATACATGAACACACATGAACATACATGAACATACATGAACACATGAACATACATGAACACACATGAACATACATGAACATACATGAACACACATGAACATACATGAACACACATGAACACACATGAACACACATGAACACACATGAACATACATGAACACATGAACACACATGAACACATGAACACACATGAACATACATGAACACACATGAACACACATGAACACATGAACACGCATGAACATACATGAACACACATGAACATACATGAACACACATGAACACACATGAACATACATGAACACATGAACACGCATGAAAACACATGAACACACATGAACACACATGAACACATGAACATACATGAACACATGAACATACATGAACACATGAACACACATGAACACATGAACACACATGAACATACATGAACACACATGAACACACATGAACACACATGAACACATGAACACGCATGAACATACATGAACACACATGAACATACATGAACACACATGAACACATGAACATGCATGAACACATGAACATACATGAACACACATGAACACATGAACATACATGAACACACATGAACACACATGAACACATGAACATGCATGAACACATGAACATACATGAACACACATGAACACATGAACATACATGAACACACATGAACATACATGAACACACATGAACACACATGAACACATGAACACACATGAACACATGAACATACATGAACACACATGAACACATGAACATACATGAACACACATGAACACATGAACATACATGAACACACATGAACATACATGAACACACATGAACACATGAACACACATGAACACACATGAACATACATGAACATGCATGAACACACATGAACATACATGAACACGCATGAACACACATGAACACACATGAACACATGAACACACATGAACACACATGAACACATGAACACGCATGAACATACATGAACACACATGAACATACATGAACATACATGAACACACAAGAACACATGAACATGCATGAACACATGAACATACATGAACACACATGAACATACAGGAACACACATGAACACATGAACATACATGAACACATATGAACATACATGAACACACATGAACACATGAACACACATGAACACACATGAACATATATGAACACATGAACATGCATGAACACATGAACATGCATGAACACATGAACATACATGAACACACATGAACATGCATGAACACATGAACATGCATGAACACATGAACATACATGAACACACATGAACACACATGAACACATGAACATACATGAACACACATGAACACACATGAACACATGAACATACATGAACACACATGAACATACATGAACACACATGAACACACATGAACACATGAACACGCATGAACATACATGAACACACATGAACACGCATGAACATACATGAACATGCATGAACACACATGAACACACATGAACACACATGAACACATGAACACACATGAACACATGAACATACATGAACACATGAACACACATGAACACACATGAACACACATGAACATGCATGAACACACATGAACACACATGAACACACATGAACACACATGAACACACATGACCACATGAACACGCATGAACACGCATGAACACGCATGAACACACATGAACACACATGAACACATGAACACACATGAACACACATGAACACATGAACATACATGAACACACATGAACATACATGAACACACATGAACACACATGAACACACATGAACATACATGAACCTCCTGTACCATCCTGTATCTTTATTTATTTTAGCATGTTTTATGGAACAGCCCTCACACTGTATAAATCTAATCCTAAACTCTGAGGGTCTGAAGAGGAAGCGTGACGTACTGGAGGTGACGGCGCGCTCTTCTCCGAGCCAGAAGTTCACTGCGTCCGGCATCTTCCCTAAAAACACATCAGTTTCCTGCTGAACTCAGGCCAGGTGTCATCTAACGTTCAGTATCTTCAGTATCGTACTGAGCGCGCTCCGTGTCTCGGACTCACCCAGCGCCGCGCTCATCCAGGACACGTGAGTCTCCAGGTCAGAGGTCAGCTCCGGAAGCTCCTGCAGCAGGTTCGAGCACTGTTTCTGAACATAGTACACTCCCACACCTCCGGGCTTCTGTACCTGGATACAACAGCCAATCAGAGAGCAGGGTCCACACAGAGCAGCCAATTAGAGAGCAGAGTCCACACAGACCGGCCAATCAGAAAGCAGAGTCCACACAGACCGGCCAATCAGAAAGCAGAGTCCACACAGACCGGCCAATCAGAAAGCAGAGTCCACACAGAGCAGCCAATCAGAGAGCAGAGTCCACACAGACCGGCCAATCAGAGAGCAGAGCCCACACAGAGCAGCCAATCAGAGAGCAGAGCCCACACAGAGCCCACTAGAAAAATCCCTTAAAAAACACCGCTGTCCTTTAATTTACTTTTGTTTTGTGAGAAGAGTTGGAAGTTTGGAGATAAATATGCCGACTGTTGGACTAATAATAATATTCTATATGTATTTTATGATGTGGAATTCAGGTCAGAGAACGTACACATCTCTTCAGTTAAATACTCTTGTTGTTAAATAAACTGATCTGACCCGAATGACCTCTGACCTTTCCCTGAATGATGTCCAGGACTGCAGACACACTCATCCGTCTCTCCTCCGGCATCACGAACCGGTCTCCGTTTACAGCGTCGGCCAAACCGTTCGGAGTCACCGCTACAGTGATGTCCTGCTGCCCCACCTTCTGCCTGCACACAACAGCACCGCCGGGGTCAAGGGTCGGGACCGGGTCAGGGGTCGGGGTCAAGGGTCGGGACCGGGTCAGGACCCACAGAGATGAATAAACTCAGTTATTACAAGGGAAAAGTGTGACGACTCAAATGTTCACAAAATCTAACTTTAGCTGTGTTTTTCTAATTGTCCATTTAACCTAAAAACAGTTCTGTACAAGTTCTGGGATTACATGGTCTGGTTTAGTCCAGTCTGGTCTGGTTTTGTCTGGGATTACATGGTCTGGTTTAGTCCAGTCTGGTCTGGTTTTGTCTGGGATTACATGGTCTGGTTTAGTCCAGTTTGGTCTGGTTTTGTCTGGGATTACATGGTCTGGTTTAGTCCAGTTTGGTCTGGTTTTGGCTGGGATTACATGGTCTGGTTTAGTCCAGTCTGGTCTGGTTTTGGCTGGGATTACATGGTCTGGATTAGTCCAGTTTGGTCTGGTTTTGTCTGGGATTACATGGTCTGGTTTAGTCCAGTTTGGTCTGGTTCTGTCTGGGATTACATGGTCTGGTTTAGTCTGGGATTACATGGTCTGGTTTAGTCCAGTCTGGTCTGGTTTTGTCTGGGATTACATGGTCTGGTTTAGTCCAGTCTGCTCTGGTTTTGTCTGGGATTACATGGTCTGGTTTAGTCCAGTTTGGTCTGGTTTAGTCTGGGATTACATGATCTGGTTTAGTCCAGTCTGGTCTAGTTTAGTCTGGGATTACATGGTCTGGTTTAGTCCAGTCTGGTCTAGTTTAGTCTGGGATTACATGGTCTGGTTTAGTCCAGTCTGGTCTGGTTTAGTCTGGGATTACATGGTCTGGATTAGTCCAGTCTGGTCTGGTTTTGTCTGGGATTACATGGTCTGGTTTAGTCCAGTTTGGTCTGGTTTTGTCTGGGATTACATGGTCTGGTTTAGTCCAGTCTGGTCTGGTTTTGTCTGGGATTACATGGTCTGGTTTAGTCCAGTCTGGTCTGGTTTAGTCTGGGATTACATGGTCTGGTTTAGTCCAGTTTGGTCTGGTTTTGTCTGGGATTACATGGTCTGGTTTAGTCCAGTCTGGTCTGGTTTTGTCTGGGATTACATGGTCTGGTTTAGTCCAGTCTGGTCTGGTTTTGTCTGGGATTACATGGTCTGGTTTAGTCCAGTCTGGTCTGGTTTAGTCTGGGATTACATGGTCTGGTTTAGTCCAAAGGAACTGAACAGTTGATGTTTTGAGACAAACTCAGACCAAATATTGATTTGATTTAGAATTATCTTCTGTTCTTTCACTTTACAATTTGTAAAATAATAAAAAAGAAACATACTTTAGAGTTTATTTCACCAGTTACCCGACCTGTCTGGAGCTCTTATGGGTGGGGTCAGGCCTGTTGTGGTTCTGGGTCTGGTTCTGGGTCTGGGTCTGGGTCTGGTTCTGGGTCTGGTTCCGGGTCTGGGTCCGGTTCTGACCTGAGGTAGTCGCAGTCCCACAGCCTCAGCGCGGCCCAGTGCTGCAGAGCGTCTCTGATGATGCAGGGTTTGTTTGGACTGATCCAGGATCTGTAGAAGTCCAGAGGGTCAGGGGCTCCGTCCAGGTACGGCACACACCTGGACAGGTACAGCTCTGAGGAGACACCGGCCAATCAGAGAGCTGGTTTAGACCTGGTTTAGACCTGGTTTAGTCCTGGTTTAGATCTGGTTTAGACCTGGTTTAGTCCTGGTTTAGACCTGGTTTAGACCTGGTTTAGTTCTGGTTTAGACCTAGTATAGTTCTGGTTTAGACCTGGTTTAGTCCTGGTTCAGACCTGGTTTAGTCCCGGTTCAGACCTGGTTTAGTCCTGGTTTTAGATCTGGTTTAGACCTGGTTTAGTCCTGGTTTAGTTCTGGTTTTAGTTTTGGTTTAGACCTGGTTTAGTCCCGGTTCAGACCTGGTTTAGTCCTGGTTTAGATCTGGTTTAGACCTGGTTTAGTCCCGGTTCAGACCTGGTTTAGACCTGGTTTAGTCCCGGTTCAGACCTGGTTTAGTCCCGGTCTAGCCCTGGTTTAGTCCCGGTTCAGACCTGGTTTAGTCCTGGTTTTAGATCTGGTTTAGACCTGGTTTAGTTCAGCTTTGTTAGAGTTAGTTCCTCACCGTGAGCCTCTTGTGAAGTCTCCTCTAGTTTCCTCCTCACTTCCTCCATCCTTCTGACGTCACGTGCTCTCTTCAGTCATAGATCGATCACAGAAATCAGGAATAATCGATAACAGTTCCGATCAGTGACAGTCTGCTGCTGGGGCCATGCTGCCGTGTTTACACCCAAAGCGCATGCGCACAGCTCTGTTTCCCCTGTGTTTGTGGAGACAGTGGCTCCCTCTGGAGGCTGGAGGAGGAACTGCAGCAACTACACGGATCTCAAACGGGTTCAACTCAACTAGGATTAAAGTTTTGGAGGAAACACTCGTGTCTTTGACCCATTCGTTTGAGAGTTTCACACGAGGCCTTTTCTGTGGCTGGCGACATTTTGGAAATATTTCCTTTGGAGCTGAGCCTCGTAGTAATAGAGGCACAACTAACCCTAACTCTTCAAAACAGAGAAACTTTGTCCTTATTTCTCCAATAATTAGGGAAAAAGGGTTGGAATGTCTCCGGGAGCTGCACTTTTTCTCTTATTGTTAAAATGTAGAAATAATTTATAATAATTAATATAATTTAGTCCAATCAAATTATAATAATAGACAAATCAAACAGAAGTAACTAAAGACTTGATGTTGGAGACCAAAGGGATATATAGACACCTTTAAAATCTTTTTTATTTCTTCTCATTGGTCTCGACCCCAGTGAGAGTTCAGTAAGTCCTGTTAAACCTGAGCAGTTCCAGCTCCTCTTCAGCTGAGACTGATGTGAGCGTCGTTATGGGATTGGACTCAGCTGGTCTTCCTCCTGCTCCTGGTCTGGGGTCTGGATTTGACTGGTCTGAAGGTACAGACTGATGGATGAATCAGCGTTGGAGCGGTATTTTGACGACTCTATTGCAAATGTGAGTGGAACAGATCAGAACATGTTTTTAATCAGATGGAAAAGGTTGAAGAGCTGGAGCCTCAGAGTCTAGTCTTAGGTCCAGTTCCAGGTCCAAGTCCAAGTCTAGGTCTAGGTTTGGACAGTCTTTGAGAGTTTATATTTACACAAACCTTCATATGGGACACATTAATATCAGCCAGTTCATCTTCATGACACAGTTCAGCAAAACAATGAATAAAACATGAAAAAAGAACATTCTTAAACCTGGGCAGAACTCCACTTTAGATTTAATGATTCAGATTCTTTATGATCTTTTTCTGGTTGATGTGTGAGAGTTGGACTGATCTGTTGTGGTCTCTGCAGGACCCTGGCCTCAGTTTGGGGGAGGGCCTTGACCTCCAGAGCCCCGCCCGCCCTCTAAATCCAGAGGGGGCGGGGTCTAAACCCCAAGAGGCGGGGCCAAACACAGACGACCTGGACCTAAGCTTCCTCCCAGATGAACTCAACCAAGGTAAGACCTGGTTCAGACCTGGACTAACCTGGTCTAACCCCGGTCTAACCCCGGTCTAACCCCGTCTCCTCAGTCTCAGACCCAGGACCCGCTCAGACCTCGGTTCTGGACATCTCTGCGGACAGTGGAGTGGGTCTGGACTACACTTCCCATGATCCCACGGCGGCGTTGCCCACGGCGATGGCGGAGCAGACTCAGGGGGCGTCTGTTCCAGGGTTAGGCTCCTCCTTCTGCCCCATGACCCCCATGACCCCTATGACCCCGATGACCCCAGTGACGGAGAGGTCAGGGATCATCCCTCAGCTGCAGTAAGAGTCTGTATCAGTGAATGTGTCTGTCCTCAGTTTCTACAGCTGCTCACAACAAGACCAAAAATGTCAAAAAGTGACAGAAAAAAGGGCTTATTCATTCATTAAATTCAAACTGAAAATAAATAATGGAAAGTGGACTTCTGTGGTAAAATCTGGACAGACTTTGGTAATAAACAGAAACAGATCAAGAATAAGGACTGGATCTAGCTTTGATATCATGAGCACTTTTTTCCCTGATTTGACCTTTGCATTCACCGCTCTTTATTTTCCTGATTCACAGAAACATCGTGTCGACGGTGAACCTGGGCTGTCCTCTGGATCTGAAGTTCATCGCTCTTCAGGCTCGAAACGCAGAGTACAACCCAAAGGTCTGCTTTTCTGAAGTTTATATGTTGGTCATATTTCACTGTTTGGACACAGCTACGATTCAAATGTTTACAGATGACATTTTTAATGAACCTGGAAAAGGGTAACAATACTGATGATTTTGGTGTGTATCTGCTACGGCTAACGCCGCTAACATCTCTGCGTGGTCACTCTTTTAAATATGTTATTGGTTCTGAAGTCTAAAGATGTGAGACGTTCAGAGCCACTGTTTCACGTGGGGTTTCTCGTCGTAGCGTTTTGCGGCGGTGATCATGAGAATCAGAGAGCCTCGGACCACCGCCCTGATCTTCAGCTCCGGGAAAATGGTCTGCACTGGAGCCAAGAGGTCCGTTTGTCCACTTTTATATCCAGTATTCCTCCTTTAACGCTAATCAGTGTGTCCTGTGTCAGTGAGGAACAGTCCCGACTCGCCGCTCGTAAATACGCCCGTGTCGTGCAGAAGCTGGGCTTTCCCGCTCGCTTCCTGGAGTTCAAGATCCAGAACATGGTGGCCAGCTGCGACGTGTGCTTCCCCATCAGACTGGAGGGTCTGGTCCTGACCCACCAGCAGTTCAGCAGGTACTGACCCGCTTCAGCAGGTACCGACCCGCTTCGGCAGGTCTGAGGAAAGCATGTGTAACAATATTTCAGATTAGCATGGCTGTTAGCATCACTAGCTGTACAGACTTTAGCTACAAATAACTGTCATGCTTCATACTTTCTGAACTCGTTCTGTTTATTTTTATTTTGAGCAACCGCACATGAACCACACGATGCTCAGAAAGGAGGAGGAAGAAGTTTTCATTTCATTTCATTTTTCATTTATATTTTGACGTGTGTTGATATAAACACACAGTACATAATGATACACTGACAACTGTGTATTTACAGCTGTACAGGTACAAATGCATATAAACATACCCACATATGAATACTATTATTAGTCCATGCTATTGTGTTGTTTGTGTGGCCCCTGAAGGCAACACTACACACAATCCTCACTGCTTTTAAACTCTGCAACTCGTCCTCACCGACCAAATGAGCAAACACATAGTATTCTGTAAGTAACGTAACATTACTTTGTTCATTTCTCCTGTTTTGTTTGTGACAGTTATGAGCCGGAGCTGTTCCCGGGGCTGATCTACAGGATGGTGAAGCCTCGTGTCGTTCTGCTCATCTTCGTCTCGGGGAAGGTCGTCCTCACAGGTGACAGACGACACGCTCAACTCCTAATATTATTTCAGTCTTAATGCGTTTGTCTTGTTCCAGGAGCGAAGGAGCGAGGAGAGATATACGAGGCCTTCGAGAACATTTACCCCATCCTCAGAGGCTTCAGGAAACAGTGACCCTTCACCTCTGACCTCAGTTCTTCTGTAAATAGACTGTATTTATCAGTTTTAGTTTGATACGGAGCAGATAAAGTCTATGTTCAATGAGACTCTATCTGCGGATAAATTATAGAACATTTTCAGTGTTTTATTTGTCTGAGCATTTAAAATGAAAATGTATTAAGTTTAAGTCTGATACAAAAGTGAAGCACTGGCACAAAAAGCTGTTAATATTGAATAAATTATTTAAAAGAACTGCAGACCTGTCTTTTACATGAATGGAATGACCAGACTCGGTCCAAACCTGGTCTAAACTGGGTCTAAAACAGGTCTTGTCTAGGACTATAGTGGCTCTAAACCCCGCCCACCGCTCTGACGTCAAAACGTAAACAACTGTCACGTTTTATGGTAAACCGGAAGTGGCGCACTGCTCAGCTCCAGTAGCTCTCATCAAAACAAACCACTTCTAAAGGTTTTCTGCTGAGTTTTTACTTTAAATCCGAAATATTATAACTATAAACGATAATATAGCAACACGGATACCGGTATGCCGCGGGAAAACGGGTTAAACCCAGTGTTTATTCGGTAAATGAAGCGTTAACGGTTCCTCCGTGAGTCAGCGCTTAGCCGTTAGCTTAGCCGTTAGCTCCATGGCGCTAGCCCCGGACCGCGCTGACCCTGTGGCCGCGGAGAGGCCTCCTCTGCCCGGGCCTCTGCGCTGCGTCATGGCGGAGTCCGTGGATGATGCGGAGGGGCTTTGCGTGGCCGTGGAGCGGTGTCCTCTCTGCGGGACATCCCGGCGGAGACTGACCTGCGCCCGCTGCGTCCAGAGCGGAGATTTCGTGCATCTGAACGGCCGCGGATCGGAGAGGTGAGGGTCTGGGTCTGCGGGGGTCGGAGAGGTGAGGGTCTGGGTCTGCGGGGGTCGGAGAGGTGAGGGTCTGGGTCTGCGGGGGTCGGAGAGGTGAGGGTCTAGGTCTGTGGGGGTCTTATTTGAATGATTATTGGGGATTATATTGTTTACTAATTAATTATTCACATTGGGATCTAGGGATTCATAATCAGGTCTAAATCAAGATCTGAACTAAACTTTAGATTAAAACCAGCCCTAAAACAAGACATACCGGAGACCCCAGCTGTACGAGTCCAGAGAGAGTCTCCTTTAACTGTTTTCTTTCTATGTTTTGATTTATGTTTAAGCATTAGTTGTGAAAAACTATCAATAAAACTATTTTTATTTTTAAAAATCCATTAGCCAGACGATTTAAATAAGAATATAAGATAAAAGGATCACAAACAACTGAAGGCGTCTCATGAATAACACCAGGACGTCCTCTGAAAGGTCCTGGTTTGGTCCAAACTACAGAAACACAGCAGGATGTGTTCAGGTGTTTTCACTGAACTCAGAGTAACTGTGGTGCGGGGCCCAGGGGGGCGCTCTGGAGCTGGAGCAGGTTTTATTTGGATGTTTAACACTTGGGTTTGTCGTTTTTCAGATATAAAGAGAAGCTGGAGAGACTGAAGAAGCTGAAGGAGGAGAAGGAGCAGCTGCAGCAGAGGTACAGGCCTTCGCTCGGAGAAAAAGGCTCTGGAGAGTTTAATAAAGTTTATTAAGAGTGTTTATTCATTCACAGAGTCATCGAGGCCATGGACAAGAAGCTCCAGGCTGACGAGATGGTGAGTTACTCCTACAGCTCAAGAACAGAACATGAGAGAACTAAAAAAAGAACACGTCAGAGTACAGCTACAATCATTGTTGGTGTAATCTGGATAAACTGAGATACTGTTATATTCTGATAATGGTGTAGATGTCTGTAAAATGTTTGTAAATGTTTTTAAATGTGTGTGTTTTGTGCAGAAATGGAAGCTGATGTCGTGTAAGATGAAGATCCAGCAACTGAAGGAGGCTGTGGTTCTGGGGAACGACCAGCTCAAGAACGGTCAGTCACTTTTATTAAACCTAAAGGTTCTGCTCTGTCTGAAGTCTCTGTAAAAGCCCTTTCACTGAGACTGATGAAAGTAAACTTGATAATAGAGAGGACAGGGTGAATCTGGAGATATGTTCACTGCTCGAGCTGAATATGTTCCTGTTTTCCAGTCTTCACGTTTGACAGGTTCTAGATCTGGACTTGAGCTGTACAGTACATCACAGATTTAATAGACTTTTATAGACAAACAAAAAACACAAAGCTTAAAATCAAACTGGGGTGCATCCGAATGAAAAGGTCCTGGTTCAGTCCTACATTTAGTCCTAGTCTGGATCTGATTTTCTTTTGAATCTGATCTGTTCAAAGGAACCTTTTGGTTTAGACAGTTTTTTTCCTTAAAGTTGCTCATAATGAAGAATGAAAGAGAAATACCCTGTAAAACACTTGTTTCCAGACAAAGAGCTGCTGGTCCGGTCTCAGGAGGAGGCCCAGCGGCTGCAGCGTCGAGCCGGACGGCACCAAGAGAAACGGGACAAGATCGATCGACACAACAAACGTCTGACGGAGCTGAAGGAGAAACGGAGCCGAGAGCTGAGCGGCCGTCTGGAGCAGTTAGGAACGGTCCGCAGAGAACACATCCTGGAGCTGACCACGCACATCTTCCCCCTGAAGGAGGACAAGCACAGCAGGTGAGGAAGACCGGGGAAGACCGGGTCAGAACCGGGTCTGAGCCAACTAAAACTAATTTCCATCTAAAACCAGCTCAAATCCAACCCACCCTTGTCCAAATCCATCTGAAACCCGTTCAAATCCACCTAAACCCTGCTCTGTCCCTCAGAGACCTGGCAGACCCGACCCTGGACCCGGACTTCTCGGTGAACTCCAGCACGGTCTCAGAACTGGCCGAGGCCCGCAGGACCACGTACCTGTCCGGGCGCTGGATCTGGGACGACCAGAACGGAGACACCTCCATCAGCATCACCACCTCCTCCGTCAACCTGCCCAGCAACGGGGACTGCTCCGCCTACTACAGCTGGGACCACACCTGTCCCGGTCCAGGTGAGTCCAGACCTGTCCCAGACCGGTCCCAGACCAGGAGAGTCTGACCAATGACCAGAGCCTGGTTTCCACTGGGGTACAGGTCGGGTCGGTCCAGTTTGTCAGAGGCTTGTGTTTCCACTGAACTGAGTCCAGAGTCAATCCTGTTGTATCAGCGAGAGTCTGGACCTGGTCTGGACCTGGTCTAGACCTGGTCTAAGCAGGTAGAGGCTGGAGGTCCAGCTGCTGCAGGAAACATTCAACTGTTTCTGTTTAATCCCATCTTTCTCAACATTAAATTCATGCTGCAGCAGTTTCCTCTCATTTAGACTCAATATTTGAGTTTGTACAGGTTCTGCTTGTGTTTAATGCAGTGGAGACGATAAATACAATGATTAAATTCATGAAGCGAGAGGCGTCCTATCGTCCAATCAGCTGACTGTAGGGTGTAGCTCCGCCTTTTTCAAAGCGGACACAGTAGAATCTGTTCTAATGTCACCTGTTCCTCAGAACTGGAGCACATCAACCCGGTCCACACCATCAGCGCCGCTCTGTGCTACACCACTCAGCTCACCACCATCCTGTCCCACATCCTGGACATCAACCTGCCCAAGAGGCTCTGCAACAGGTGAGGCTCTACAACAGGTGAGGCTCTACAGCAGGTGAGGCTCTACAACAGGTGAGGCTCACGCAAGTTCAAGGCAGGGACAGGTGTGTAGGCGCTGTTCTGATTGGATACAACCAATCAGAACGATCAAGCATCACATAAAGCCCGCCCCCTTTTAGATAAACAGCTCTGATTGGTTCGTTAACAAACATCTGTTCTTGTGTCACAGTGAGTTCTGTGGAGAAAACCTGAGCCGCTACAGATTCACCAGAGCTCTGAACAAACTCAACACCAACGTCCTGCACCTCTGCTTCTCTCAGGTGAGTGAACACACCTGTAGTCTCTCAGGTGAGTGAACACACCTGTAGTCTCTCAGGTGAGTGAACACACCTGTACTCTCTCAGGTGAGTGAATACACCTGTACTCTCTCAGGTGAGTGAATACACCTGTAGTCTCTCAGGTGAGTGAACACACCTGTACTCTCTCAGGTGATCTCTCAGAAAAGTGAATCTGATTGGAGTGCGTTGTTTCTGTGTGTTGTTGCTGCAGCTGGTGGACAGTGAGAAGCTCCATCCTCATCACACTCTGAGGAACATCATGTTCCTGATTTCCTCCGACAACAAACACCTGGGCAGGTGAGCCTTTCCCTCTTCAGATTCAGACGACTTTATTAATCCCACCGGGGCAATTAATCTGACACTAAACACACGGAAGAAAACACTGATGTAATCGAATAAATACAGGCCCTTTAAAAAACCCTTTTTTTTTCCCTGGGAACCGGTTTTTTTCTTTCTCCCCCCGGGGGGCCCCCTTTTGGGGGCGGGGGGTTTTTTTGGGCCGGCCCCTTTTGGGGGCCGGGGGGTTTTTTGGGGGGGGCCCCCCCGTGGGGGGGGGGGGGTTTTTTTGGGGGGCCCCCTTTTGGGGGGGGGGGGGTTTTTTTGGGGGCCCCCCCTTTTGTTCCCCGGGGGTTTGGGGGGGGCCCCCCCCCCCCCCCCCCTGGGGGTCTAGTAGGACCGGCCCGTTAGAGGTCCACAGGGGGTTCTAACTGTTCCGGTTCCGTAGGACCGGCCCGTTCGAGGTCTACGGGGGTCTGGAGGAGTCGATGGAGTTCCTGGAGCCGGAGGGAGGTCCGATGGAAGAGAGCGGAGACGAGACGGTGACGGACGAAGAGACCGACCTCGGAACCGACTGGGAGACCGTCCCCAGCCCCCGCTTCTGTGACATCCCCTCTCAGGTACTGCCAAGTCCGGTTCTAGACCGGCCAGACCCTCTCAGGTACCGCCAAGACCGGTTCTAGACCGGCCAGACTCTCTCAGGTCTCCAGGTTCTCTTCTGACCTGAACTGTTCTGTCTCTGTTTGTGTTCAGTCGATGGATCTGTCTCAGAGCGCTCTGCAGGTCTCTCAGCCATCGGCCAACACCGGAGGAATGATCTCCTCTGCAGCCGCCTCCGTCACGTCCTGGTTCAGAGCCTACACCGGGCAGCGCTGAGACCAGGACCAGGACCGGGACCCGGACCCAGCTCTGAGACCGGGACCAGGACCCGGCACTGATGGAACCTTCTCAGACCCACGCTGAACTCTTTTTGACGTTATGACTCTGATGATGTCGATACTGCATTTTTCTGGAGGTTTTTATAATCAAGTCAGCTGCTCAGGAGAGAGTCAGATTCAGAGGAAAGAGGTCAGGTTTTTATGGTTTACATCAGTTTTACTTGTTTCTGTTCATCATGGACTGAACCTGTCCTGCCCCTGAGCCACGCAGAACAATTTAAAAACATCATCTGCAGGATTTACAGATAAATAAACTTGCTCTTTTTCTCGAGCAAAAGCCAAATCCAGGTTTATTCTGCAGTAAATGAACTCTGTCCGTGTTTTATTTCTGCTGTAGCGAGCTGTGACAAATTAAACTGTGGCCAGTTCATGAAGTTCTGTTTATTTTAGATTTAAATCATCAAAACTCCTCTCAATGATTCAGTCTGTTTGATGTATAGTTTATTAAGTACCTTATCCTCCTCAGATCAGTATTTAGAACCCCTGACCTCTGACCTCCCATAAAAAAGGGAAGATTGTGTTTTTATTGTTTTGTTTGTTTTTATTCTGACTTTATTGACACTGGACTGAAACTGAAATCACTTCAGAAAAACTGACAGAGACAGAGGAGCTTTGATAATCACAGTTTCATCAGAGACTTCGGTTTGAAAAAAGCTTTGAATAAAATATGTTTGGATATAACATGTTGAGTTTTTCTTTTAAACGAGCTACACAAGCATCTGTTAATGACACAAACATCAAGACAAAAAACACATTACTCAAATCCATGGAGTAAAAGTGTTTACACAGAGTTCACCTTCAGAGTGTTTGGGTTTAACAGAGCGTTCATGTGAGTGTGCACGTGACCTCTGACCTCTAAGACCCTGGATTATCTGCTCTGAAATGTGTGGCATGAGTTTAAACCGATCGGCTCAAAAACTTTAACGAGGCACTGCCAGAGCAGCTCTAATTAACCACCGCTGTGTTACTGTCTGTCCACCAGGAGGCGCTTTAATTCAGTCATTTATCCCTGCGGTCCTGTCCAGCAGGGGGAGTAGAGAGCAGTCTGTTAGATTACTGCAAATACAAGTTCAGTAAAAACCCAGGTTTAAAGTTATTGGACATATAGTGCAGTTAAACCAGTAACAGGACTTTAGAACCTTTAGAATGATCTATAATAATTAAATATCTGAATGTCTAACTGAAGATGTGTTGAGTGTAAAACCACGAGTCTAAATAAAACAAATACTCACTAGAATTTGAAAAAAACAAAACTAAAGTCTGTTCCATGGACCGTAGAGATTTTAGATGTTTTAGATTTTCATTTAAGTCTAGTTTTAGTCTGGTTTTAGTCTGGTTTTAGTCTGGTTTTAGTCTGGTTTTAGTCTGGTTTTAGTCTAGTTTTAGTCTAGTTTTAGTCTGGTTTTAGTCTGGTTTTAGTCTGGTTTTAGTCTGGTTTTAGTCTGGTTTTAGTCTGGTTTTAGTCGGCTCAGGTTCTGATTAAAATTGCTGGAGTACATTTATATAGTTTAGGAAAGTAAAGCTTGTTCTATGGTCTTGAAATAAATGTGAGATGAATTTCGTCTTTGGTCCAGTTCTTGATCCAGTTCTGGGTCTGGTTCTGGATCTGGGTCCAGTTCTGGGTCCGGTTCTGGGTCTGGATCTGGATCTGGGTCCAGTTCTGGGTCCAGTTCTGGGTCTTGTTCTGGGTCCAGTTCTGGGTCTGGGTCTGGATCTGGATCTGGGTCCAGTTCTGGGTCCAGTTCTGGGTCTGGGTCTGGGTCTGGATCTGGATCTGGGTCTGGATCTGGGTCCAGTTCTGGGTCCAGTTCTGGGTCTGGATCTCGGTCTGGTTCTGGGTCCAGTTCTGGATCTGGGTCCAGTTCTGGGTCCAGTTCTGGGTCTGGATCTGGGTCTGGGTCCAGTTCTGGGTCTGGATCTGGGTCTGGATCTCGGTCTGGTTCTGGGTCTGGATCTGGGTCCAGTTCTGGGTCCAGTTCTGGGTCTGGGTCTGGGTCCAGTTCTGGGTCTGGATCTCGGTCCGGTTCTGGGTCCAGTTCTGCGTCTGGTTGGTTCAGGGTTAACTCTGTGGCTTTCTCCAGATTAAACCCCAATCGTCTGAGAGTGAGTTGTGTGAGAGCGGATTATGGAGCTGCTGCAGTGAGACGTTCGATGGTTTCAGGATGAAGTCTGTTTCTCTGCTGCTCTTTCTCTGTCTCCGTCTGAGTCCCACTCAAACCCGGGTTCAGGGATTCAAGAACGAGGAGAGGGTCTTCAAAAACCAGGAGACGGAGTTCCAGAAGATGTTGCTGCTGAAGGATGACGGCGGGACGCAGGAGGAAGCTGAGAAAATGAACGTGGATGAAGTTTACGAGCAACAAAATGTCTCCAAAGACGAGGACAATCAACGAGAAGTGGTTCACGACAGAAATCTAACGGATACTGTCAAAATAAAAGAAGAAAAGATAAGTACTGACACTTTTAGGAGGACAGGAAGAGTCGAGAAAGAGCAGGAGAAAACAAGAAATGAGACGATTTATGAGAAAACCCAGTTGGATGATTCCAAAAAGGATAGAAATGTTGGTGAGGTGAATGGAAAGGCAGGTAAAAAGGAAGAAGATAAAGTCACAGAGCTTCATAAAGACTTGGAAAACAAGGGAGATTTGAGAAATGTGACGAATTATGTTGAAAGAGAAGTCCGTGGCTTCACGAAGACGGATTTGAAAGAGGTTCAAACGCAGGAGAAGCCTGTCGGAACGCAAACGGATAGAATTCAGAAGCTACCGGACGATCAAGATCATCAAGAAGTGGTCGGCAAAGAACCGGACGAGAGAAATCAAAGGGAAGGTGTCAAAAAGGATTTAGGAAACGATGCTGACGTCAAAATGGATCCAAACATTGGTCAGATGAATAAGAAAACTGTTGAAACGCAAATGGATGAAGTAATGAAGCTACAAAAGACCGTCAAAAACCAGGAGGATCATCAAGTAGTGGTCGACAAAGAACCGGACGAAAGAAATCGAAAGGAAAGTGTCAAAAAGGAACTGAAGAAAACAGTTCAATTTAATGAGAACAAGAAACTGGACAGTTATGTAAAAGACAAATTTAGGAAGTTTGATAAAGTCACAGAAAAGAATGAAACCAGAAACACTACGGTTTTCACAAAGACTTTATTGAACAACCGACAAAAAAATGTAAACGTGAATGAAACAGGATTCGACGCTCGGACGGATGTTTCTGAAGTGGACACGAGCAGAAAACAAGAAAAGGATGTAAAAAAGGAGCCAGAACCAGAAGGAACTGGAACAAAGAACCTGGAGGATCTCACCAGAAACACAGCAAACAACAAAACAGACCTTCACAAAACAAGACGAGGTGTGAAAAATGAGAAAGAGATGGTTTCAGACGTGGACCAGATCAAAACGGCTCCGACGAAAAAGAGTGACTCTGGAGCGACGGAAAACGAGATGAAAAAAGAACAAAAAGACAAATCGGACGAGGATCAAACTGAAGAAAAGAGAAGAAGAGAAGACCGTTCAGATCCAAGACCCGACCCAGACCAGAACCAGCTGAGAACCAGGACCAGACCAGTCCGAGACCTGGACGACTGTCGGACCCACGGAGTCCGGGTTTTAGACGACCTCGGGACAGAACTGGGGAACCACCGAGAACCGTTCAGACCGGACCTGGACCTGGACGTGATCGAGGACTTAGACGGACTACAGCCTGAGGACCACGGCATCGAGGACCTGGACTCTGTCGGGACCGGACCAGACGCGGGACCGGACCTGGGGTTAGACCTGGACCAAACTGGGTCTGAGTTGGACCCAGAGAAGGATCCTGAGGTGAGTTCTGTACTTGGGTCTGTTCCTGGGGTCAGAGGTCAGAGGTCAGTCCAGACCAGTCTAGTCTAGTCCAGACCAGTCCAGTCCAGTCCAGACCAGACCAGATGGTTCATATCTTTCATGGCGTGTCTGGTTGAAAGCCGTTTCCTGGCTTTAGTCTCGGTTCAGTCCGGACTCTGGTTTTTCTGTGAACACGACGGACCAATCGGAAGTGTTTATCTGAAAAGGGGCGGGCTTTTAATCTGACTCTGCCAGATAGAACTGCTCCACAGAACATAGTCTATTTCGCAGTACCATCTGGGAAGGCTCCCGTTGAAAGCGTTTGCAAAAGGGAGGCACCTTCTCTCAAAAACTTGGTGTTGATTGGATGAAGCACCGACTAGTATCCGCTTATCATGAGGTTTCTTTAATCAATCACAGCAACGATATGACGTGCCACTCTTTGCGCTTCTTTCAAAGAAGAAATACTCTCTACTTCTGACAAAAATGTTTCGATAGCAGCGTCAACACTAACGTCTTTCGGCGTAGCCATGTTGATAACAAAGAGGAGAAGAGAGCACTAGTTGCTTTCTTCAAATTAAAAACCCGCCTCTACCTGTTAGTGCTGCAACATCATTGGTCAACAGAGTCCGGTGAGTCCACGGTTCGCGACTCAAGCGGTTTGGTTGGCATGATACAAGATGGATTTACAAGAGTTTTGGAAACTCCCAAATCTCTGAGAATCCTGCTGCAGCGCAAGGTTAGGGCTTTATGCAGTGCTTTCTCTGATTGGTCACATGTTGGTCTAACTCCTGATCCCAGTCCCCAGACCTGGACCCAGACCTGGACCCAGACCCGGCCCTGGACCCGGTCCCAGACCCGGTCCCAGACCCGGTCCCAGACCCGGTCCCGGCCTGGGTCTCCGGTCTGTGGGACGAGCTGAAGGGTCTGAGGAGGTTGGTCCTGGTTCTGAAAGCCCGGGACGTGGACCAGAGCCAGGCCTTAAGGACCATCGAGACCAGACTCAGAGACTCGACCCAAGAGAGTCTCACCAAGACCGAGAGTCTGACCAGGGCCATCAAGGAGAACCAAGACCGGCTGGAACTACTGCGGCAGGAGACAACAGGTCAGACCAGAACCAGATCAGAACCAGACCAGACCAGACCAGGACCAGGACCAGGACCAGGACCAGGACCAGGACCAGGACCAGGACCAGGACCAGAACCAGAACCAGACCAGGACCAGACCAGAACCTCAGTCTTACGTCTTCTCTGTAATTTAGTCCAGTTTTCAGGACTAAGGTCTGAAGTCTCCGAGCTCAAGTCCAGACTGAACCAGACCCAGATCAGAACCGAAGACCTGCAGCTGAAGAACCGAGGTCAGTCTGAGCCTTGGTCCTGGTCCAGTCTGTAGTCCTGGTCCAGTCTGTAGTCCTGGTCCAGTCTGTAGTCCTGGTCTGGTCCTGGTTTAAGGCGGTTTTCCCTGGTTCTTGTCTGCAGCGTTAGGCTCTGAGCTGCCGTTCCTTCAGACCAGACTCAGGGCGACAGAGAGCGGCCTCCAGGAGCTCAAGACCAAGAGCTCAGGTCTGGTTTTCAACTTTTTATTTGGTCTTAGTCATTTTTCTTCAGTTTAATTCGTTTTTACTGAAGTTAATCTCGGCAGAAGTGACAGGTTTGCTCTGTTTTTGTTCCAGTTTTTGCGTCGAAACTGTGCGTGGCTGAGACCGAGCTGCAGCAGCTGAAGAAGCACAGCTCAGGTCTGATCCTCTCTGTCCACAGCTCCATTCTCCTCTAAAGCAACACACTTCACTCTGAACATTGTTTTCCCAGAATGCCTCGCGTCTAACAGTTCAGAGGCTGGTTCTGATCCGGAGACTCGACTGAACCAACGTTTGGAAGAACTGAGCCGAAAAACTGACGGTCAGCTCCTGATTCAGGTTCACAGTCTGTGTTTCTGTCCAGATCCATCTAAGAGTCCGTCTGTGTTTCAGATTCTCAGGAGCAGCTCTGGAACGAACTGAACTCTCTTCAGAAAAACCTGCAGCAGAAACACAGCTCTGTTCTCAGTAAAAGCAGACTTTGATGGGCTCTCTCTCGGGTCTGAGTGTAGGTTTCAGTCTGTCTCTGTTTCTTCTCAGGTGAAGTGTCTGAGCTGAGTCTGAGGCTGAACTCCAGTCAGAACCAGATCCTGGACCTGAGCAGCGTCTCTGTTCGACTGGAGCGGCTGCAGACGGAGGACACAGGTCAGGACTGGATTTACTGCAGAGTAATAGGACCACAATCAACCAGGATCAAAGATGGAGCCCTGTTTGTTCAGTTTTAATCTTTTCACTGATGTTCTTCTGTTGTAACTGTCTCAGTTCACTCTGTTCGACTGGAGTCTGTGGAGAAACATCTGGAGCAGCTGCAGACGGAGAATCAAGGTTTATTCAACACAGAACACACTCGACGACATAAAAGCTTGAACAAACACAAACCCATTTTTATCTTCATCCACCTCATGTTTAACGTGTTTGCAGCGAGTTAGAGATTTGTGTGTGACTTTTACAGAAGTGAGTTTTCAGATGAAGGATCTGAGCAGCAGCGTCTCAGTTCGACTGGAGCAGCTGCAGACGGAGAACACAGGTCAGGACTCACCGGAGACGTTTCTGTTTCCTCTCAACATTCAGCTGCTTTTATGGAAGAATGACTGTGGTTTGTTTTCAGCTCAAACTCATCGACTCGAGCAGCTTCGAGCAGAAAACTCAGGTAAAAAACTGATATCTGTGACAAAAACAGTCCCCATCATTTGTTCTTTTTTAACTCATTTCTGAAAGGGTTCTGTTTTTTGAATCGTCTCAAATGCATTTATCTTGACGTGAGCTAAATGAACAAGTGAGAGCTGAATGTTGTGATCATTTCTTTGTGAATTGTGATGTGTTACTTTTTTATGTTTATCTCTTCATCAAGAATCTTGTCAGAATGTCAGATATAGACTGGAATCACGGAGGATTACATGTATATTTCACGTATTCTTTCATTTTGTTGATTTTGTTGTAGCTCAGTCTGATCGAGTTCTGTTTGTGGAGACGGAGACTAAAGGTGAGTCCATCTGAAGCACATTAAACCCAGCTCCACAGAGAAATGTTTTTATTCAACAGAAATCTATAGAAAACCTTTTGGAAACACCTTCAGTTCCATCCAGCCTTGAAGAGCTCAGATTGATTTAAAGTCAAGAGAAAAGGGCTGGGGTTGGGAGCAGGAGCCCTGAGGAACTCCTTTTACTGTTTCATCTTTCATTTCATTCCTCTTTGTTTGTAGATCAGTTCAGAGACATGGAGCTGAGGCTGAACTCCAGTCGGAGTCAGATCCTGGACCTGAGGAGCTCTGCTGCAGGTCAGAAACAGAACCTCATTAGACTCATTCAGAATAAATCTGTCTGATTGTTGCTGATGTGTTTAAGGTCACTCGGTTCGTCTGGAGTCTGTGGAGAAACATCTGGAGCAGCTGCAGACGGAGAATCAAGGTCAGTCTGACAATAATCATCTGATTCTGGATCCATCAGCTCTTCTCTCAAATATATATGTATTCATCACATGTACTCATGTCCTCACAGGGCTCCGTACACTACAGAGTTACACACAATTCAAAACTGAAAGAACATTTGGTCTGATTTCAGCTCAGATCCTGGAGCTCAAGAGCAGTGTGGAATCTGTGGAGAAACATCTGGAGCAGCTGCAGACGGAGACACAAGGTTTTCAACTCATCCATCAATGTCTTTTAATAAAAACAGTCTGTATTCATCAGAACTATTTAACAACACTCAATGTGACCTGATGAGACTGTTGGACTGGACCCAGTGTGGAGCCCTGAGGAACTCCTGAGGAACTCCTGAGGAACTCCTGAGGACAGTTCTAGTTCTGAAGTGTTGGTCCAGCCTGATTTTTATTTCATAATTTGCCGTTCCAGGAGTAACTCTGAGGCTGAACTCCAGTCAGAGTCAGATCCTGGAGCTCGGGAGCAGTGTGTCGGGTCAAACCGTTCGACTGGAGTCTGTGGAGAAACACCTGGAGCAGCTGCAGACGGAGACAGAAGGTGAGGACGGACAGAAGACACACATTTCCTGAAGGTTTCCAACCCTCTTCTCTCTGTTCCAGCTGCAGCAGAGAAGCTCCAGTCTGTGTCTGAAACTGTTCAAGAGCTTCAGATCCACAGCGAAGGTACCTGACACAAATATATAAACTCAACAGAGCACACACATGTTCATGTTTAACTCCAGGGTCCATTCTTTCAGTCCCTCTTTGAAAGATCACCAAACACCACAAATGTTTAAAATATTTATGAATTTTGCTAGTTTTAGTAATTAAATCTCTTTTTAAAGTTTTTATTTAAAATTCAAAATTTGAATTTAGGGATTATTATCTGAGTCTGAGAGTGTCAAAAAACACTGATTCTGATCATTTTTATTTGTTTTGCAAAGTTGTTTGTAAATGAATTGCTCCTGGGTCCCTCGGAAAAAACACGTTTAATGGTTTAAAACACAGATGGACGTTTGAAAGACATGAGAAAGAAAAAAAATTATGAAAAATTAAAATTCATCCCCAAATACACAACCTGGACACATTTTATTACATTTGCATTGACACAAACAAAGTTATGCAAAAATAAAATTAAAAAACCCCAATAAATGTCCAGGACCAGGAGGATTAATGGCATCATGTTGTGTCAAGTTAAGGACATATTTGGACAAAAAAGACAAGGACAGTCTTTCAGCCTTTAGTGAGAGCTTTATTGTATTAAATGATAAACGGCTCCGAGCCATAAACCAACTGTAGATTTATGAAGCTGTGGGTCACTGGTTTATGTTTGAGACCGATGTCTTTTTCATTTCAGCGGATTTTACAGAAATAAAAGATGAAATAACGGAGCTGAGGAGCAGTGTGTCGGGTCAAAAGGTTCGAGTGGAGCAGCTGCAGACGGAGAATAAAGGCAAGGACTCGACACAAATGAGTTTTCACCTGAAACTCTGATTAAAAGTGTGTTTCAAATGAATGTGTTCCAGCTGCAGCAGAGAAGCTCCAGTCTGTGTCTGAATCTGTTCAAGAGCTTCAGATCCACAGCGAAGGTACCTGACCCTCCTCTGAGTCCAAGTCAAATGTCAGATTATGAGGAAAGTTAGAGTTCTGGTTGGTCTGGTCACAGTCTGGTCCATCTGATCTGATGGTGCGTTCAGGTGCTTCTCTGAAACTCGGAGTATCGAGGAAGTGGTTCTTCTGTCATCGCTGTGTTCACATGATCAGAACATTCAAAACCATAACAACACGCTAATGCTAATGTTATCTTTAAATGAGTGAACACAGTCAGAGCAGTTACTAGACAGCCCAGTTCATCTGCATTTTTCAACTCGTACAAACATTTTCCCGAGTTCCCGAGGAGCACCTGAACGCAGCATGACACACTTGTTTGAGTGGATCTGTGTCTGATGCTGTGTTTGTGTCAGAGCTGCAGGTGTCGGTCCGAGCCGGAGAAGACGAGCTCAGGAGGAAAACTGAAGGTGATCCTCAGACTCGTCTCTCTGCTCTGTTTTCCTCTTGTTTCTGACGTCTGTGTGTTTTCAGCTCAGCTCTCAGACGTCAGCTCCAGACTCACCGCGACTCACGGACTTTACGGCGGTAACTGCTTGTCTTTACTCTGATCCTGTTCTGTTTTAAAGACTCTAATGTTGGTGTCCTGTTTGTGTCAGAGCTGGACGTGAGGCTGAGGCTCAGTGAACAGCTCCTGAAGCAGCTCCAGACCTTCTCCACAGGTGCCTCACCTTTACACTGTTTACCTCCAATGTGCCGCAGTGGCTGATGGGAATTAGACAAACGTAGACCTGTCCAGTGGAGAAAGCTGACCTTGTTCTGGGCGTGTTTTAGGTTTTACTGTCACTGCTCTGATTTGATATTATTTTCACTGAGGATTAATCCAATCAGAAGAATGCATCAGTTTGTTCAGTGGAACCTATTGGAATCTGACGTGTGTTTGTAGAAGTGAGAGAGAGGCTGAACTCGACTGAAGAGCGTCTGCTGCTGCTCTCTGACGCCGGAGCAGGTCAGAAACACCAGCTCAAGCCTCTCACTCGCCACCGTTCACGGGTTTAACGGTAAATCTGTAATAATCTGTGTTTCTGTTCAGCTCTGGCTCTGAGACTGAGCCGTGGAGACGGACTGATCCAGGATCTGCTCCGAGACTCGTCAGAACTGTCTGTGAGTCTGAACAGAACCAGGACTGAGCTCACACACCTCAGCTCAGGTACACCCTGACTCTACTGGCTCCTGCTCTTTGTAAAATAAGTTTTGTCAGACTATTTTAAATAATGAAAGTGTTTGTGTCCAGTCCAGAACTCTGAACTGTCTGCTCTCAGCACCAGCTCTGAAGGTAAAAAAGGATTCCACACATTTATACATTTCTCATAAAGAGACAGTGACCGAGCGGAGTGTTGTCGTAGTTTTACAGAACGAGCTGAAGGACTCCACACAGACGCTGCTCCACGAACTCTCAGGTCCAGACGGAACATTTATTCTGTTTGTCAACATCAGAAATAGAAACTAGAGGCTGATTTGTGATGTTTGTTTGTGTCAGAGCTGGACGTGAGGCTGAGGCTCAGTGAACAGCTCCTGAAGCAGCTCCAGACCTTCTCCACAGGTGCCTCACCTTTATCTGAAATCTGAATAAACGAGCCTTGATCTGAAGCTGTGTGTGTTTCAGCTCTGACTCTGAGACTGAACTCCACCGAAGACCGTCTGCTGCTGCTCCACGACGCCGCGGCAGGTCGAGCCTCGTCCGGTCGCCGCTCTCACTACGTTTCTGTGATTTAATCCTGTCTGTCCTGTGTTACCGCAGACGTCCAGAAGGTGGCGTTCTCGGCCGGACTGACAGACTCTGGAGCCGTGGGACCCTTCGACTCAGAGACCACCCTGCTCTTCACTAAAGTCATCACCAACGACGGAGCAGCGTACGACCCCAGCACAGGTCCTGGTTTAGACCTGGTTTAGTCCTGGTTTAGTCCTGGTTCAGTCCTGGTTTAGTCCTGGTTTAGACCTGGTTTAGTCCTGGTTTAGACCTGGTTTAGACCTGGTTTAGTCCTGGTTTAGACCTGGTTTAGACCTGGTTTAGACCTGGTTTAGTCCTGGTTTAGTCCTGGTTTAGTCCTGGTTTAGACCTGGTTTAGACCTGGTTTAGTCCTGGTTTAGACCTGGTTTAGTCTTGGTTTAGACCTGGTTTAGTCCTGGTTTAGACCTGGTTTAGTCCTGGTTTAGGTCTGGTTTAGTCCTGGTTTAGACCTGGTTTAGTCCTGGTTTAGTCCTGGTTTAGACCTGGTTTAGACCTGGTTTAGACCTGGTTTAGTCCTGGTTTAGTCCTGGTTTAGTCCTGGTTTAGACCTGGTTTAGACCTGGTTTAGTCCTGGTTTAGACCTGGTTTAGACCTGGTTTAGACCTGGTTTAGTCCTGGTTTAGTCCTGGTTTAGTCCTGGTTTAGACCTGGTTTAGACCTGGTTTAGACCCGGTTTAGTCCTGGTTTAGACCTGGTTTAGACCTGGTTTAGTCCTGGTTTAGACCTGGTTTAGTCCTGGTTTAGACCTGGTTTAGTCCTGGTTTAGTCCTGGTTTAGACCTGGTTTAGTCCTGGTTTAGTCCTGGTTTAGTCCTGGTTTAGACCTGGTTTAGACCTGGTTTAGTCCTGGTTTAGACCTGGTTTAGTCCTGGTTTAGACCTGGTTTAGTCCTGGTTTAGACCTGGTTTAGTCCTGGTTTAGGTCTGGTTTAGTCCTGGTTTAGACCTGGTTTAGTCCTGGTTTAGTCCTGGTTTAGACCTGGTTTAGTCTTGGTTTAGACCTGGTTTAGTCCTGGTTTAGTCCTGGTTTAGTCCTGGTTTAGACCTGGTTTAGACCTGGTTTAGTCCTGGTTTAGACCTGGTTTAGTCCTGGTTTAGACCTGGTTTAGTCCTGGTTTAGTCCTGGTTTAGACCTGGTTTAGTCCTGGTTTAGACCTGGTTTAGTCCTGGTTTAGTCCTGGTTTAGACCTGGTTTAGACCTGGTTTAGACCTGGTTTAGTCCTGGTTTAGTCCTGGTTTAGACCTGGTTTAGTCCTGGTTTAGACCTGGTTTAGACCTGGTTTAGTCCTGGTTTAGTCCTGGTTTAGTCCTGGTTTAGACCTGGTTTAGACCTGGTTTAGTCCTGGTTTAGTCCTGGTTTAGTCCTGGTTTAGTCCTGGTTTAGACCTGGTTTAGACCTGGTTTAGACCTGGTTTAGACCTGGTTTAGTCCTGGTTTAGTCCTGGTTTAGACCTGGTTTAGTCCTGGTTTAGTCCTGGTTTAGTCCTGGTTTAGACCTGGTTTAGTCCTGGTTTAGACCTGGTTTAGTCCTGGTTTAGACCTGGTTTAGTCCTGGTTTAGACCTGGTTTAGTCCTGGTTTAGTCCTGGTTTAGACCTGGTTTAGTCCTGGTTTAGTCCTGGTTTAGTCCTGGTTTAGACCTGGTTTAGTCCTGGTTTAGTCCTGGTTTAGTCCTGGTTTAGTCCTGGTTTAGACCTGGTTTAGTCCTGGTTTAGACCTGGTTTAGTCCTGGTTTAGACCTGGTTCAGCCCTGGTTTAGTCCTGGTTTAGTCCTGGTTTAGTCCTGGTTTAGACCTGGTTTAGTCCTGGTTTAGACCTGGTTTAGTCCTGGTTTAGACCTGGTTTAGACCTGGTTTAGACCTGGTTTAGTCCTGGTTTAGACCTGGTTTAGACCTGGTTTAGAGCCCGGTCTGACCCGGTCTGGTCTCCTTTAGGCCTGTTCTCGGCTCCGGTCCGAGGTCTGTACTTCTTCTCGTTCTCGGCGGTGGACTTCGTTAAAGGCTACATGGGCGTGTACCTTTATCACAACCTTCGACCAATCAGCTTCAACCTGGCCCTGAACGCGCACGGAGGCTACGCGTCCACGTGCAACAGCGCGGTCCTGAGGCTGGAGCCGGGGGACACCGTGTCGCTACGGTTACCAGCATCCTACCGTCTCTATGACGACAGCCGCAACTTCAGCATCTTCTCAGGGTTCATCCTGTTCACACTGTGACACTAAACCAGTTAAAACCTGTTCAAGTCCAGCTTAAACTTGTTCAAGTCCAGCTTAAACCTGTTCAAGTCCAGCTTAAACCTGTTCAAGTCCAGCTTAAACCTGTTCAAGTCCAGTTTAAACCTGTTCAAGTCCAGCTTAAACTTGTTCAAGTCCAGCTTAAACCTGTTCAAGTCCAGCTTAAACCTGTTCAAGTCCAGCTTAAACCTATTTAAATCTATTGTTCAGATCCAACTAAAACTTGTTCAGATCCAACTAAAACTTGTTCGGATCCAGCAAAAACCTGTAAACTCCGGGCTGTAAATTCATAATTATAAATATAATAGTTTGAAATGAAAGCAGATGATGATTTGGTGACACTGAGTGTGTTCCTGTTCTCTTGAGTTCCTGGCTCCGGTTCATAAACCAAGTCCAGTCCTGGTTCTGCTCCTGAAGAACTCTGAATAACCCCTGACACTGAGGAAGAACTGAGCATGTGCAGAACTCAGAACAAACCTGCTCCTGTCATTCTTCCTGAGGTTTTCTGAGGCGTATAAATATATAGTTTTTAATCATTAATACAGCTGCAGTTTAATAATCTATAAACTGGTCTAATATTGATCTTTGTGAACCAATCAAACGCCTCGGTGTCAAACACTGAAACGAACTGAAAATTTAAAATAGAAATGTATTTGAAATATGATTCTTTATATTTATTAAACTAAAATCAAAAAACACACAAAACTAAAGAGTGTCTTATTTTAAATAAAGTTTTATGTGACCATCAGTGAATCTGAGTTATTTATACATTTATATTTGTACAAAATGTCTGTGTGTTAAATATTTGCTCAAAAACATAAGGTTATACTTTTTGGGTCACCTCCAATTTTCCTCCAAAATTGGTTAAAATTACTTTGTGGACATTGATAAATATTTCCAGGAGTGTTTCAGGTTGTTTTCTGGTGTTTTTGAGATTTGTCCCAAATTTGCCCAAAATGTGTCAATCAGAAATATGTCATTTTATGAAAACAGGAATTAGTTTGATTTTGTATCTAATGTAGATAAGACCAGAGCTGGGACCAAGTTATAAGTCTTTGTTCAATTTTAACATCACATTAGTGTTGGTTAAAAAAGGACTTGAAACCTTGAAGAACAGGACTTGGACTTGACTTTGACTTTAGGACAATGTAAGCTTTTAAATCTGTATTTATTTAACAAAGAAATTATAAAGTAAATACAACTGACAAGTGTTTGTATTTCTATTGAATATTTAGTCATAAAAGTCTTGTCCTGATGATGTTTTCTATTCTTTGGTGTCAGTGATGTTCAGTGTGTGGCTGCTTTTTGTCCTTTGGTTGTAAAGTCCTGTAGCGCTGAGTTTTACAGAGAGCATTTGAAGGCAGCGTCATGAGAGTAACACTAAACTCTGTGTAATCTGTCAAACTATTGAAGAAAATGAACTGTTTCTAATAATATTCTTTTAATCTTTGGAGAAACATCAAGTCTTTTCAGAGACTCAAGTCCAAGTCCAGTCTGAGTCTGGTTCAAGTCCAAGTGAGTCTGAGTCTGGTTCAAGTCCAAGTCCAGTCTGAGTCTGGTTCAAGTCCAAGTGAAGTCTGAGTCTGGTTCAAGTCCAAGTGAAGTCTGAGTCTGGTTCAAGTCCAAGTGAAGTCTGAGTCTGGTTCAAGTCCAAGTGAAGTCTGAGTCTGGTTCAAGTCCAAGTGAAGTCTGAGTCTTTGGTTCAAGTGCACTGTGCTTGTCTCATAAAACTATATCATCTATAAATGAATGTGTATAAACAGCCATGTCATTTGCTTAGAAACACTTAGTATGACCCTAAACACATAAGTGTTTTATTTGTTTGTGCCAAGGTTTTATTGACAGGGCTGTTTCCTGAAGTTACACTGATTTGTTGTTTGTTTTGAGAAAATGTGGCCGGACTCTAGACTATTTTTTCCTCATTATTTTATTATTTCACACTTATTCCCAAACTGTGAGTTATAAATGTATGTTTTTGCAGAAATAACTACTCAGAGTCAGTTTAACCCAAACGAACCGATGAAAAGCACTTTATTAAAGCAAAAAAATCTCAGAAACAGAAAAATCCCAAACAAAACTTAAAAATCAATAAAACTCCCATCGTCTCTTTTCTCCTGATATTTTCTCACATATTGCATCGTCTCAAAGGCCACATCCCACAACAATAATATATTATAATAAAATTTAACAAACAAAGGTCATGTGATTATCACGCAGCGTCTGATTGGACGAGACAGAATCCCTTTGAAGACATTATATAAACTCTATGATTTATGTACAAATGTAAACACGAACAAGGTGCAGCCAAAACCTCCCAAACACAGGCCACGCCCACAATGTACAAGCCACGCCCCTCAGTCACATGACACATAAAGAGCTCAGGAATAAACAGTGTTTATGAAACAGAGAACATCGACCAATCAGAGTTTGGTCGGCTTTTCAACAGAAGATATTATTGCGTTTTGCAGAAAAGTATTACTTTCTATCTCACTTTATTATTTTATTGCCAGAATAATTACATCAAACTCCAGAAAGCTTCATGTAAATGAGAGGAGCCATTTTTAAAACAGCTTTGGTTATGACTTCATCTCTTTTTTAAATCTTAAGAACTCTGGAAGAGGTGTACTGTAAATAAATGACTGTAGTTTATTGAGCGATTACATCAAAGACGTCACCGTCTCTTTTCAAACAATATGACTTTCTTAGTTTTAAATGTTGTCTTAATGCTTTATGAAAATAAGAGTTTTCTTGGGTCCAGTAAAAATCAAAGTTCCTAAAAGAGGAGATTCCAACTGTTTTCATGAACAGACTCAACATAAACAATAAAGGCTTCAATACAGAGATTAAAAAAGTCTACATCGTACACATATTTTTAGAAACAGATATTTTCAGCCTCTGTTTAAAATGAAAGTTATTCCTGTTTTTCCATCAGTCCACAGCCACATTACTGTTTCTGTTCCAACAGTTCTGCTCAGACACAAAACCACACTGAGCACGTGCGAACAGAGCAGCCACAGTAAACAGGTCTTTGATCTTATTCATAAAAACCTCTGCTTCAACCACTTTATTTGTGAATGAACTCATCTGAAATCAGTTGATGTGACTGTATTTAGTTTCTAATGTGGAAACACTGGTAGTTTTGGTTTGAGCATTTTTTGTCATTTTAGGGTTTAGCAGTTTAGTAATAATTTTAAATCAATATTTCATCAAGAAGCACCGTTCCCATCAGTGAAACAGACAGCTACAAATGACATGCTTTTACAGTTTGGAATCTCCATCTTAATAAATCAGAAGTGTCCAGTGTGTGTTGTTTAAATCTCTCAGAATCGACAGAAGAGTCCTGGCCGAGACTCTAGTGTTTGTCAGAGGACAGGTGCATGATGGGAGCTGGATCAGAGGGAGCGATTCACTGCAAATGGACTTTACCATTCAATCATAATAATTCTCCTGAAGCATTTCATTCAGATCAGACTCAGTCCTTGTTATTTTTTAGATGAAGTTAGACTGAAACAGAGGCCGGTGAGTGACCAGAGTTTAGCACATTTACATCTCTTTGGAAGAATTCTCTCTGACAGATGGAGTCCCCTGTCCCGGTGCATGATGGGTCTGTAGTCCTCTCTCCCGGTGCATGATGGGTCTGTAGTCCTCTGTCCCGGTGCATGATGGGTCTGTAGTCCTCTGTCCCGGTGCATGATGGGTCTGTAGTCCTCTGTCCCGGTGCATGATGGGTCTGTAGTCCTCTGTCCCGGTGCATGATGGGTCTGTAGTCCCCTGTCCCGGTGCATGATGGGTCTGTAGTCCTCTGTCCCGGTGCATGATGGGTCTGTAGTCCCGTGTCCCGGTGCATGATGGGTCTGTAGTCCTCTGTCCCGGTGCATGATGGGTCTGTAGTCGTCTGTCCCGGTGCATGATGGGTCTGTAGTCCCGTGTCCCGGTGCATGATGGGTCTGTAGTCCCGTGTCCCGGTGCATGATGGGTCTGTAGTCGTCTGTCCCGGTGCATGATGGGTCTGTAGTCGTCTGTCCCGGTGCATGATGGGTCTGTAGTCGTCTGTCCCGGTGCATGATGGGTCTGTAGTCCTCTGTCCCGGTGCATGATGGGTCTGTAGTCCTCTGTCCCGGTGCATGATGGGTCTGTAGTCCCGTGTCCCGGTGCATGATGGGTCTGTAGTCCCGTCAGTGCTCCTCCTGCCGCCCCGGGCCCGTGTCCCTCTGGCGCCCCCTGTAGATCGGAGCGTTGATGCTGTGGAAGGCGGGGACCCAGCGGTTGTCGTGGAGACCGACGTTGCATCCGGGCGCGTCCCTGCGGTCGCCGTGGCAACACATCCAGTACCCGGGGCCGTAGGGCAGCGCCTGGCAGAAGGGCTTGTGGTGCCAGCGGCAGAGCGACACGTCCCCGCGCCGATACCGCCGCTTGCACTGTTTACACGGGTCGTCACGGTAACGGGGGTCGCACACCCACAGCGAGTCGGCCGGACGGACGTCGTACGTGTCGATGATGAGCCGGAAGTAGTGGCCGGTGCATTTGAGCGCGGCCAGGGCTCGGGTCGGGAGCAGCAGCAGGATGTGGACGAGCAGGTGGTGCGGCAGCAGCGACAGGTACGACACCTGAGAGCGAGGCTCCAACAGTCGCTGGACGCGCCGTCGCATCAACAGGAAGTCCTCGGACGCGGCGCGGTATCGACCCGGAGCCACGGCCGAACACAGGCTCAGGGCTCGCACCGCTTTACGACGCCTTCGACGATCGGAGTGAGCCCCGACGTCCGAGGAAGAACGGAGCAGAACCGAACCTACGTCTGAAGAAGAACGGGACAAAACCGGATCAGAGCCCTTCGTTTCTGATTGGACGCTGAGCTCCGAGTTTGACGAATCACAAGAGTCAGTCGCAGGGAAAGATCTTCTCTTTTCCAACTGGTTTTCTAAAGCAGAGTCCAGTAAATGAGAGTTATTAACCAGAAAGGCCTTATTCTTTTCTGATAAGATGCTGAATTCAAAGTCCAATGAATCCGAACGAGGAGCGGGACAGGATTTGGAGTTAGAGGAAGACAAAACTAAATCTACGGAAGAGGAAGACAAATCAACACAAGGCTTCCTCTTTTCTGATTGGACACACAAGTCTAAGGAAGTTTCCAGAAAAAGAGAATCAGATTTTTCTGATTCATTAGCGTGATCTAAGGATGACGTGCTCGTTTCTGATTGGACGTCAGAGTTCGAACTAAGGGTCTGTGGTTTGACGATGAAATCTAAAGAAGTGCGTGACAAAAGAGCGTCTGGTTTACCGACACGACAAGATCTCGTCTTTTCTGACTGGACGCTTGAATCTAAATCTGAGTTAGGAACCGGGCAGGATTTCCTCTTTGACGACTGAACGTTAAAATCATTGGCAGAGCAGGCGCTACGTGTCTCTGAAAAAGAAATAGTGTTGGATTGAAGTGTTTTGATTGGGCTTTGAGTGGGGTCAGAATTAGAGGCGGGGCTTACAGAACAAGACCGGCGTTTCCTTTTTACCGATTGGCCGCTGACGTCAGAAACAGTGAGTGAATCAGAGTCCAGAGAGTCTAGGATTTTAGATTTAAATTCAGAAGAAGAGGCGGGACTTAGAGAGAAAGAGCAGTGTGTTCTCGTTTGTGATTGGACCGTGAGATCTAACGACAAAACAACTAACGAATCAGAGTTTGAGCTGTTGCTGGGGCTTTGTTCTGTCTTTCTTGTTTCTGATGGGACAGCGAAATCTGACAAAACGAGGAATGAGTCAGAGTTTGGGATGGACAAAGGGGCGGGGCTAAGTGGTTTTCTCCATTCTGATTGGAGGCTGAATTTAGAGGGAGGGGTTAGGAAGAGTAAACCAGGCATTGGCTCCTCGTACGAAGGACTTTCCAACAGTTTTACTGAGTTTTCTGTTTCTTCTTCTGTTTTTTCTGATTTATTGGCTGCAGTGACGTCACAGTGAGTCGAAGTTTCAGTTTCGACTTTTGCAATGACGTCACAACAAACTTTTGCTGCAGATTGTTGTATTTCCTTAACGTCACATTTATGCGTTGACTTGGCTTGTGGCGTTTTTTCAGATTTACAAATCAGGACAGCTTTAGATTTCGCTTCTTTAGTTTGTGAAGTAGGTGTAGATTTATTTTTTCCTCGTCCAATGACATTGCACCGTTCTACAGAAGTGGGCGTGGCTTGTGTCGTCGTTGAAGTCTTGCTAGTTTCCCGACTTTCAGAAGAAATAGTTGGCTTGGCTTTTGTTGTAACTTTTAAATCCGATTTACAAAAGCTAATCAGAGTCTTTGTAGTTCCTATAGATGAAGTGGGCGTGGCCTTGAATTTTTCGGTGTTGCTGATTGGCTGTCGACTCGTCAAAAGGGCGTGGTTCTGCTCCGAAGCGGCCAACAGCACTCGTCCGACCGTTCTGCGCTCGCCCTGCGTCCTTCGCCGTAAACACAGCGACTCCAGCTTGGCGACCATGTCCGACACGCTCACGCTCTCCGGCTCCTCCCCCTCCGCCGCGATTGGCCGATCCGGAGAGGGAGGGGCCGGCGGGGAAAGGGGTGGGGCTCTGGATAAGGTGATGGAGGCGGAGCTCCGGAGTTTAGCGTGAGGTTCACAGTTGACGCGCTGCTCCAGAAACGCCACCATCTCCACCACAGAGAGCTTCGCCTCGTCCTCGGGCGGGTCACCGGGAGGGGGCTTCAGGACCGACTGGGACTGGGTCTGGAGGGTCTGGGGCTGGATCTGAAGGGTCTGGGGCTGGATCTGAAGGGTCTGGGGCTGGATCTGATGGGTCTGGGGTTGGATCTGAAGGGTCTGGGGTTGAAGGGTCTGGGGTTGGATCTGGGGCTGGGACTGAAGGGTCTGGATCTGGGACTGGATCTGAAGGGTCTGGGGCTGGATCTGGGACTGGATCTGAAGGGTCTGGGGCTGGATTTGGCTGGTCCTTCTCCGCCGTTTACTGCTCACCTCCCAGGTTCCTTTGGCCTTTAGGAGAAAGAGAAAACATACAATTAGTCGCTCGATGTGAACTAAATCTAATAGAGCTTGCAATAAATTTAATAAAAAGCTCTGAGACGTTCAAGTAAAACCAAGACCTTTAAAAATGTTCTTAAGACAAGTCTAGCTCTAACTCTGCCTCCTTCACCGAACTCTGACCTCCATGAGTCTGGACTGTTCTACGTTTTGAACAGGTTTAAAACTGTTGAGGGTTTGGTTTGACGCCAGCTCACTCTCAATCATCACATAAAACACTTCCAGACGCAGAGACACCTGTCCAAACCTTTATCTCATGAATTATTGCGATGGACTCTTCTCTGGGATTTCAAAGAACATCCAAAAGAGCGCTGCCAGAATCCTAATTGTAACGTAAACACAACCACATAACCCCTGTTTAATCCTCACTACACTGGCTTCCAGTCTCATCCCGGATCGAATACAAAGGTCTCAGCACCAGGCTCCGTACGAGTCTGGGACGTCCTCTGCATCTGTTTTTAGTATTTTGTACTTTTACTTGTTTTTAGCTCTTATCCTAGTTTTACTTTGAAGAAGTCTGAAATTCTCTGGAATGAAAAGTGCTTTATAAATAAAATCTATTATCATTCTTCTTATTATTAGATGTTTTAAATTGCTGGATACCCCTTCACAGCTGCATAAGTTTTCCCATACTATAAAAGGAAAAGAGAATGGCCGTTGTGCTCTAATAAATGACATACAATACATACGACCCTCGCCTGTAAATAAGCCCCGTTTGTCCGTCTACTCACGTTCCTGTCGCTGAGTCCGTCCGGTGCGAACAGAGCGATCTTCTCTCGGACGTGTCCCGGTTTGATGACGCTCCAAACGTCCAGCGGCGCCGTGTCGTCCTCAGAGAACACGGCTGAGTTCTCGCTGCCCTTCGCTCGCGTCGCGCTGACATTGTTGCTGCAGCGGAGCGTGTTCGTCGACAGCTCTGACAACGGGAGCCGGTTACTGTGGAGACTCCTCCGCAGCAGCGCCCCCTGCTGTTGGCCCAGGTCCAGACGCAGCTCAGAGCGAACCACCTTCGGATACGACTTTAGATGCATCTGAAAAACAGAAAAAAGGACTTCAGCGACGACAATTATCTCCTCCTCGTTAAACATTACGTGATTGAATTGACAGTATTTATCTGTGTTTTACGTTTTCTCCCTTTTCTCTGTTGATGCTTTTCTTTTTTCAGCTGTTTCTCTGTTAAAAGACATATTCAGCTGAAAATACACTTTATCTGCAACTATTAAACTTCCTGGAACGTCATGTGACAAGTGTTGACCAATGGGAGCGCTCCTTTTTGGAGCATGTGATTGTCCAAGGTTTTCTGTTCCTGAATAGAGGTTCTCATCTATTACAATCCCTTACAATAAACACTAGATGGATCAGAAAGACTGTTTTTACACAAATGTTTGATTTTACAATAAACTATTTGGGGTTTAACCATTTTCAAACTAAAAGAAATAATATCAGTAACAGTCAGTTTAACCGGGACAGTTCTTCTGTGCATCAAGTTTTCAGAAATGCTTTAATCTTGCTTTTGAATCAGAAGAGTTTGTGAATGAGCCTCAGTCTTATGTCAGATGTAAACAGAGCCTCATGTGGAGCCTGTTTAAACTCAGAGCCACATTACATCATTCACATTACCTCAGTCCCAGACCAGGACCAGACCCAGGTCTTTCTGAGTCTAACAGATGCAGCTGTGTGGCCTCTGACCTGTTCTTATGTAAGACCCCAGCTCAGTTTAATGAGCTGCAGACGCTCTTCAGACGAGTCCAAGAACCAAAAGAACAAGACTGAAACACGGTACAAAGTGAACACAAAACCGAGGAGTAGGGCCTTAATCTCACAATCTAAAAAAGATCAACCCTGAATTTTAACACATTCTTCTGGTTTTGTGGACAACGCTTTCACCAAGTTTGAAGTAAAAAAAGAACCAGGCTTCATCAGCTTCAACCCTTGGTCCATTGTTTGTAGAAACTGCTGGTTTAAGTTAGTCTGAGATGAACTAACGTCTGAAGATGAGCCGTTTGATTCGATTAAAGAGAGGCATAATGAGTTTTAACGAGACGCTGTAAAAGACAGGTCTGTTCTGAGTCACTTTACGAGTTACATCATCAGTGAAGTCATCTGAAGCTGCACAGACGGCTCCGAAAGGAACAAAAACAGAGGATAGGTGCTTCTAAAACTAACTAGCCTCTGGATCGTAAACAGAGCAGGATTCAGAAAGTTCATGAGATGACTTTAGTGAGTGCAGAGATGAAGAAGAAACTTTAAATCCAGATTCTGCAGCAGTTTCCTTCGTTTTAGTTCCTGTTTAATGCAGTGGAGACAGAGACTGGAGGTGCTTTAATAAGACCCCACTCTGTGTGAACCAAAATCAAACACTAGAACAACATTTATCAGTCTTTCTTCTAGAATATGGCATTTATCACCAAAACTAGACAAGCTTCATTTGAGAAAACCTTTAGCGTTTCTCTTTTGATTCTCGTTTTGTCCCGAGGATTATTTGTCTCTAATCACTGCAGTGT
This sequence comes from Rhyacichthys aspro, assembly GCA_036850595.1. Taxonomy (NCBI): domain Eukaryota; kingdom Metazoa; phylum Chordata; class Actinopteri; order Gobiiformes; family Rhyacichthyidae; genus Rhyacichthys; species Rhyacichthys aspro. The sequence goes on from CM072169.1 coordinate 21,884,725, forward strand.
TTAGCTCTAACCTTTTGGAAAGTGGACCACAGTAGAACAGTACCGTTTGCTTTGGAGGAAACGGAACCTTTTATCATTAAACCTTTGTGACCCTTGAACTGTGGGCGGGGCTTACCTCCAGAGCTCTGATGCTGATTGGCTGGAGTTCAGGCTGTGGTCCTGGTTTGATTGACAGCTTCACATTTCTGAGGCCGGCTGTGACTCCGCCCACACAGGAGAAACAGGAAGTGCACTCCTCAGGCTCCACCCACACAGGACTTCACTGCAGCAAACAAATAAACATCATCTCACGAAGGATTTAAAGTCATAATGCGCTGACAACAAGCTCCGTTTGAGAAAATGTCACCGTTTTGTGGCAGGAATTAAAACGTCTGAGGTCATGTGATGTGAGCGCTGCGTTCCGATTGGTCGCTGAGGCCTCTACACTTCCTCGACGAAGCTGACACTGAAACTGTAATGAAACCTGACCTCTGACTTCTGACCTCCAGCCTCACAGGGACCTGTCTGAGTCATGTGTTCGTTTACAGCCTTCTGATTGGCTCCTGCTCAGTTCCTGCAGCTCAAGAATATGTCATAAATAAAGACATGATATTATTCTAATGAGGCTCTGGGATCTGATGAAAAAAAACTCCCCAAAGAGACAATAAAGCCATCTGTATGAAAAATAGTATTTAATATTACTGTCTAAAGCTGGGTCATGTTCAAAATCAAAAAACCAGGACTAAACCTACACCTGCGTCCTTCAGGTGATTGTTGACAGTGATGGATGTAGTGTTTGTTAAAGCTTTTGGAAGAAACTCAGATCTAAAAGTGTGAGTCCTGAACATATTAAATATCAATATTACATTAGAGGCCATTAGGAAAGAGCTTTATCCTGATGGTTTGGGAAATACTCTTCAGGAAAACGTGGGTCCAACACGAGAGGCACATCAGGCTCCAATAAAAGCCTGGTCTTTTCTATTTGAACAAATATCAAGAAGCAGGTCATTACAATAACTCACAAACTAGACCAGGACTAGACCAGGACCAGACCAGGACTAGACCAGGACTAGACCAGGACTAGACCAGGACTAGACCAGGACTAGACCAGGACTAGACCAGGACTAGACCAGGACCAGACCAGGACTAGACCAGGACTAAACCAGGACTAAACCAGGACTAGACCAGGACTAGACCAGGACTAGACCAGGACTAGACCAGGACTAGACCAGGACTAGACCAGGACTAGACCAGGACCAGACCAGGACTAGACCAGGACTAGACCAGGACCAGACCAGGACCAGACCAGGACTAAACCAGGACCAGACCAGGACTAAACCAGGACTAGACCAGGACCAGACCAGGACTAGACCAGGACTAAACCAGGACTAGACCAGGACCAGGACCAGGACCAGACCAGGACTAAACCAGGACTAGACCAGGACTAGACCAGGACCAGACCAGGACTAGACCAGGACTAAACCAGGACTAGACCAGGACTAGACCAGGACCAGACCAGGACTAGACCAGGACTAAACCAGGACTAGACCAGGACTAGACCAGGACCAGACCAGGACTAAACCAGGACTAAACCAGGACTAGACCAGGACTAGACCAGGACTAAACCAGGACTAAACCAGGACTAGACCAGGACTAGACCAGGACCAGACCAGGACTAGACCAGGACTAGACCAGGACCAGACCAGGACTAAACCAGGACTAGACCAGGACTAAACCAGGACTAGACCAGGACTAAACCAGGACTAGACCAGGACTAAACCAGGACTAAACCAGGACCAAACCAGGACCAAACCAGGACTAGACCAGGACTAAACCAGGACTAGACCAGGATTTTGTTGATGCTAAAGTGTGGATCCTGTAAACATGAGACACTTGTACATTCCCTAAATCAATTAAAACAACCTAAACTCTACTAAGACTAAAGAAAACCTGAGTCTGAGTGAGTCTAAGAGGGTCTGAGAGAGTCTAAGAGAGTCTGAGTGAGTCTGAGAGAGTCTGAGAGAGTCTGAGAGAGTCTGAGAGAGTCTGAGTGAGTCTAAGAGAGTCTAAGAGAGTCTAAGAGGGTCTGAGAGAGTCTGAGTGAGTCTAAGAGGGTCTGAGTGAGTCTAAGAGAGTCTGAGTGAGTCTGAGAGAGTCTAAGAGAGTCTGAGAGAGTCTGAGAGAGTCTAAGAGAGTCTGAGAGAGTCTGAGTGAGTCTAAGAGAGTCTGAGTGAGTCTAAGAGAGTCTGAGAGAGTCTGAGAGAGTCTGAGAGGGTCTGGGTGAGTCTGAGAGGGTCTAAGAGAGTCTGAGTGAGTCTGAGAGAGTCTGAGTGAGTCTGAGAGAGTCTGAGTGAGTCTGAGTGAGTCTAAGAGGGTCTAAGAGGGTCTAAGAGAGTCTGGGTGAGTCTGAGAGAGTCTAAGAGGGTCTGAGTGAGTCTAAGAGGGTCTAAGAGAGTCTGGGTGAGTCTGAGAGAGTCTGAGAGAGTCTGAGTGAGTCTGAGTAAGTCTGGGTGAGTCTAAGAGGGTCTAAGAGGGTCTAAGAGAGTCTGGGTGAGTCTGAGAGAGTCTGGGTGAGTCTGAGAGAGTCTGAGTGAGTCTGAGTAAGTCTGGGTGAGTCTAAGAGGGTCTAAGAGAGTCTGGGTGAGTCTGAGAGAGTCTGAGTAAGTCTGGGTGAGTCTAAGAGGGTCTAAGAGAGTCTGGGTGAGTCTGAGAGAGTCTGGGTGAGTCTGAGTGAGTCTAAGAGGGTCTAAGAGAGTCTGGGTGAGTCTGAGAGAGTCTGAGAGAGTCTGAGTGAGTCTGAGCAGTGACAGTGCTGCTGAGTCTGCATTCTGAGGCTAACGCTAAAAAAACAGCTAACACCGCGGCCTCAGTTCCACAAAAACCCTCTGACAGCGCCTCACGAACCGGCTTTAACGAAAAAACCACAGCAGAGCTCCAGATCAGGGGATATTTAACCGGATTCACTTCAACAAACAGCGTCAAAGCCGTGTTTAAAGCGCACTCTCACTTCTGATAAAGTCGCAAAGTTTGCTAGGCCTTCGACAGTCACTGTAAACACGGACAAGAAGCTCCATTTTAGCGTTAAACTTCACTTTAGCGGCGGCAAAAAAGCAGAAATCCCAACTTGAATGATTCACAGAGAAGTTAAATGTTCGATTAAAGTGAAATGTTTTGGTTTGTGGTGTATTTTTCGTCGTAAAAGCTCGCAGAGCAGAGGCCCAGGGTCAAACTCACCTGAACCAGGAAATCCCTCTTTTAGCTCCTTATTTTCTCGTTAACACCGATAAAATCCGCAGGTTCCGGTTCGACTGGAGCTTTAAAGACACGGCTCAGTTCGGTACGATTTGTTTTTATGAGAAAAAAGCCGAAACAAATGGAGCTCCGCGATCACAGACGCGCTACGAGAAAAGCAACAACCACCAACAGAGATCTGGGACTTACGTACGGCCAGCTGAGCCTGCGTCATGACGTCAGCGCGCAGCGGACCAGCGTGCGTCCAGAAAAGATCAACAATTTTAGTGTTTAGTGCAGTTTGAGTCCCCTTTATTGAATATTAAGAACACTTTCAGGGGAGGAGATGGTGACAATTGGAAGCTTTTATTAAATGTGAGATTTCATCTTCATTTGAGTCTCACAAAAGTTATCTTTAACATTAATTTCCTCATTTTATGGAAACTGGTTTTAGATTTGAACAGATTGTATTTATCTTTGTTGCAAAAATCAAATCCAGGTGTCGTTTAGTGCCATTTAATTCCCCTGTCATGCCTTTTTTTTTTATTGTTTAAAGCTACTGACTATTACTATTTTACAAAACCAGATATTTCTTCTCATTTAAAGACTATTACATTGACAATTGTTTGAAACTACTGTCTTTTTTTTTGGGTCCAGTTTTGAGCTGTGTAAGCTGTTTGACTGGGGCAATAATATCTGCCACTGTTTAATAAACCTCAAAAGAAAAATCAATAAATAAACTGAGATCCTCTTCAGTTTCACCGAAACATGATCTTTGTCAGGTTTAGGTCGTTTAAAGACCATCAAGGCCAGAGGTCAAAGGTTACAGCCAGAACCAAACACTCTGCTCTGATCTAATCAATATCTGATCAATACGAGGCTGAGTGATGAGGTTAACGTCTCCACAGAGAGTCGTTTCCTCTGTTTCCCTCGAGAACAATCACAGAACGGTTCCTGTTTCTTTAAATCACAGAAACACAAACAGGACGAGCTCAGTCTGATCTGATTCAGGTGTAAACACAGTTTATAATTTATCACATGAACAATCAATCATATGAATCAGTCAATGCAGAAGATATTTATATTGGCACATTCAGAAAAAAACAGAATAAACTCATATTATTTTGCATAATTAAAGTGCTTTATGTGACCAAACTTTAAGGTAGAGCATAATTAGATATAAAATGTATATTTAATTAGAATAAAACAATGTTAATATTCATGTTAATATCTAAATCTAATCTCTATACAATTTACAATACAATTTCTCTGAATTAAAAAGTGGATTATTCCAGTGGTGGTTCTGAACATGACTCAGTTGGAGCGCTCTCTCGTGGCCAGAAAGTGGAACTACATCTCAATTTAGCGTGAATTAAATCTGTTCTGGTTTAGTCCTGGTTTAGACCTGGTTCAGACCTGGTTCAGACCTGGTTTAGACCTGGTTTAGTGCCATGGGCCTCTGAGTGTATTGAACATTAAAATGTCTGTATAAACCTTTATACAGCGCTGTACGGTGCATTTTACAAATACTGAACACTTCATCATTTAGAGTAAAACAAGTTTTCAAAGCCTTTTTAGCAAAATACATGTGTTGATGCAAAGAGATGGTGTATAATAAAATACAGCACATACTAATTCTGGGCTGATTTATTTTTATGAGTCAATGAATATTCCCAAAAATCATGTAAACAGAGAAGAGCCTGCTACAAAGAAAACAGTGCTGAGATTAAATAAAATACAGCTGCATGTTTTTTTTCATTTGTAGAAGAGGCTTTGACTCATAACTGAAGATACAAGGCACTGTTTACACATTTATAATTAAATATCCTTGTTATGTGCTGCCAACCCTTTTCCAACACTGACTCTCTAAACATTAATAAATACATAAATAATATATTTATACATATATTAATATATACATGAATAATCAGGCAGAATGAATCCTGAATGTGATCTGGAGTATTATCCTCTCGTCTTTGAGCTTTAAATAAAAGAAGAACCTGTCTTTATTCAAACATGAATCGACACAGACTCAAAGTGATTCAAACCAAATCTTTATTCGCAAAAAGGAAAAGCACAGCCATAAAATCCACTAGAACCAATATTAAACTGAGCCAAACTTAACCAAACCATGACTAAACGGCTCTAATGTGATCCACGGGTGATTATTCTCTGACGCTGATGAAACACGTGAAACATGTGAAACACGTGAAGGAAAAACTAGCAACACAACTTTTTACCATAAAACACATAGATTTAGAATTAGAAAATTGATCCAAATCAGAGACAAATCAGACAATGGCCCCTAAAAATAACAGAAGATTGTTTGTAGATTATGATTTATTTTGATTTTAGTTTGTGAACAAACATGATTTGTATGCATTTTAATACAAGAATTCATCTGTTTTGGTAAATAAACTGCCATATTTTTTAATATTATTCAATGTAATACAGCTACATATGTTTGTCTTTAATCAGTTAGGAATGTTTATTAAATGGTGTTTTGAATGGGACACTTTGAACTGCACCGGTCATTTTTTTCTGGTTTATTCCTGGTTTTGAGAATAAAACACGCACAAATTAACAAATGACATTTTCTTTCTGTGCCTTAGATTCAGGATCATAAACACGAGCTGCATGAGCCACAGACTCTACAGAAACAGCTCTGACATCATCTTCTGTTTTTCTGTTTCGTCTGGATTCATTTGAGGATCAGAAAAAAACATTTAAAGTATTTATAGTTCTGTGTTTAGAATTTAAACCCCATCTACAGCATGTTGTTTTAGGGGCGTGGTCTGAGGCAGCGTCTCCATGGAAACATGAGACAGAGGGCGTGGTCTAAGGCAGCGTCTCCATGGAAACATGAGACAGAGGCAGCGTCTCCATGGAAACGTGAGACAGAGGCAGCGTCTCCATGGAAACGTGAGACAGAGGCAGCGTCTCCATGGATACGTGAGACAGAGGCAGCGTCTCCATGGAAACGTGAGACAGAGGCAGCGTCTCCATGGAAACGCGGGACAGAGGGGCGTGGTCTAAGGCAGCGTCTCCATGGAAACGCGGGACAGGGCGACGTCGTGGTAGATGCTCATGGTGCTGACGGCTCGGAGGTCGCTCGCTCTGTGTTTGAACTCCAGTAAATGAGAGTTGTTCACAGCGACTTTAAACGCCGCGTTCGTCACAAGGATCTTTAACTGAAACGAGAAAAACGGGATGAAACAGGATGGCATCTAAAACTGAGGAGGGGGCAGTGTTATTCATCTCCAGGTTTACTCTGAGTCTCTGAGTCCAGGGCACAACCAGAGACAGACGCCTGACGTTGAAGAAATGAACAAGACTCACACTGGATTTAAAAACTGAAGCTCCCAGTTTCCTCCTGAAATCATCATTTCACTTTTTAGAAACTAGTTTAACTCTCAGAGTCTCTTCATCTTGTCTCCACCTGAGACCCTTCCACTCTCGCTCTTTTAAAGACTGACAAAGAAATAATGTGTCAACATCTTACTTTTTCATTAACGCCATAATTAACTTCAGTCCTCTCCAAACATAACAAATACTTATGAATTTTTACCTCTTTAAAGTGATTCAAGTCTTTGGTTTTTTTTCAGATTTAAATTAGTGGGCTCATTATAGATTCTGGGAGTGTCCAAAAACACAGATTCTAATCCATTTGTATTTTTTTGTGCACAGTCGTGTAAATAACTTGCTCCTGTTGGAAAAATGAGCCGAATTAAAAAAACAGACCAAAGTCCAGAAACAGGGGCGTCTCACCTCGAAGGGTTGTCCCGGGACGAAGGGGAACTGCTGCAGCTCGCGCTCCTCTTTGCCCCATTTCTTTCCGATCTCACTGTTCCTCACGATCACTTTCCTCCCGTCTTCGTTAAAGCGAGGGTTAAAGTGGAACACCACGTCGTGACTCGTGTTGAAGTCAATGATGAACCTGGGAACAGGACCGGGTTAGACCTGGTTTAGTCCTGGTTTAGACCTGGGTTAGACCTGGGTTAGACCTGGTTTAGACCTGGGTTAGTCCTGGGTTAGACCTGGGTTAGACCTGGTTTAGTCCTGGTTTAGTCCTGGGTTAGACCTGGTTTAGACCTGGTTTAGACCTAGTTTTGAGCTCTCACTAACTCAAACCAGACTTTTATATTCATTTCTGTCTCATTGAGATGGTTCCCTGACACATTTTAAATAAATTAACCTTCTTTAGGTCTTCAGTCTTCTCTGTAACGCTACATTCATTATTTTGGTTTCTGGTGTGAAGCAATTTATCGACATATAATTGACGTCTTTAGCTAAAAAAGAGACAGTCGCTGGTCTAAACCAGGTTAAACTTGTGACATTTGAGGACATTTGGACCAAAATATCAAAGTAGAATCTGTGAAAGTGGCCGTAGACCCAGCTCTAGGCCAGACTCGGGTCTGGTCCTGGTTCTGTTACCTTTGGGCGTTGGGTTTGATGGTTCCAGCAATGGTGATCAGCATTTTGTCGTAGACTCCACTGGGAAAGCTGTGTTTGTACGGCACTGACTGCAAACAGAAACAGGATTTTGAGATTACACAAGTACAAAGCTGTATATTTGCTCCTGGAGTTGACGGGGTTTTTCACGTCGACTGTAAAACTGTTGGTGTCTGAGTCTCACCAGGTTTTGTTGAGGAGCCACAGCCGGAGCCGGACCTGGAGCCGGACCTGGAGCCGGACCTGGAGCCGGACCTGGAGCCGGACCTGGAGCCGGACTGGGCCAGCCTCCAGGAGCAGAGGGCTGACCCCCGGGCCAGGTGGGGTTCGAGGGCTGACCCCCGGGCCAGGTGGGGTTGGACGGCTGACCCCCGGGCCAGGTGGGGTTTGAGGGCTGACCCCCGGGCCAGGTGGGGTTGGACGGCTGACCCCCGGGCCAGGTGGGGTTGGACGGCTGACCTGCGAAGGCAACAAAACAAACTAAAGTGTATAAACTCCTATAATCTGCTGTATTCAGTGTGTTCTCTGTGTTTCTCTGAGTCTTTACATTACATTACAGTTCACAAGTGTTAAAAATTTTTTTTATATTTATTCACCTTCTTGTTTCCACTGAAGCCTTAGTCGTATTTCCACAGTGAATAATTCTCATATTTTTATGGAAATAAATACAAAAGTCTATGGAGTGTATTAAGGTTAGTGGTATCAGAGAGATCTGGTGCATGGGCTTTTAATTTTAATTTTTATGTCCTATTTATTTAATCTCATGAAAGGTGATTGGCAAACAACAAAACTAGATCTGCAGGATTTTTGGAGAAAAGGTGATGATGTTTACAGTAAATAGTCTGTAGTTTAAAGGTGAGGTGGGGTCAGCTGGTACCTGGCCAGGTAGGGTTCGGAGGCTGTCCAGGCCACGCCCCTCCTCCTCCCTGAGGGTTTCCTCCGGGCCAATCACCGAGAGCGTCTGAGAGCTGCACAAACACACCACAAACTTACATCTAGAATGAATCTGTAATGGCCAAATGTTTAAACTTTAACTTTGAGCTGATCATTCAAATTCTGTATATTTTCTGAAAGAGGAAACAAATCTCTATGATTTAATATAAATTGTAAACAAAAAAAAAGTGAATAAAATTAGTGAGAGAGAAAACGGGAACGTTTTGAAGAAGGCAGAACTAGAGTGAGACTCTCCCTAGCAACCATAGCAACCCATGATAAAATCAAAAGTGTTGTAAAACCTAAAAAAAGCTATCATGGAAAAAATGTTAAAAAAAAAATAATGGTGGAAATATTGAAAAGACAGGATTAACTTAAACCTGGATTAAACTGTGACTAAGACTAGGACTAAAGCAAACACTGAAGCAAGAAACGGGTCTAAACCAAGACGAAGACTTAATAAATCTAAGTTTTAATCTCGCTGTGTTTACACTGCACTCTGTGAAACCGGTTTTTAAAAGTGTCCCTGAATGCAGCGTGGTTTGGATGGGTGTGGTGCGTTCAGTGACACACGAGTCAGGAATGTTCTTTGGGTGTGGTCTGCTTTTAATACAAACCTCACACAAATATGAGAAAAAATGAGCCTAAACAGACTCAGAGGTGTTTGAGTTCAAGTGAGTTTATGGAGTTATTAATGTAAATACTGGATTATTTATCCTGTTAGAAATCTGAGAAATCATGAGAAACATAAAGAAGCATTTAGTTGTAATCACAGGTTTAGTCCTTTAGACCTGTTTCATTGTTAGTTTAACCTTGTATTGAACATGGTTTAGGCCTAATTTAGTTTTAGATAGATTTATAATCCCATTTATAACTATACTATAAAGTCTAAAACTGTAAAAGTCCGATCGAAGTCAGTCTGAAGTGAAACATTGGAATGGTACTCACATCCATCCTGTTCCTGCTGCTGCTGCTGTTCCAGTGAGACCTGCAGAGACAGAACGTCTTCAGAAACAACAGAAGAAGAGACGAGTCCTGACACGAACCGAGAGAGAACTGTTCACGGAAAAACCCACCGTCGCTGTTCACAGTCTGCACTAAAACATTACAGAGAGTTTCTATCAGTGAAGGAAGCACAGCTGGTCCAGGAGAGGCACGAGACCAAAAACAAACCAAAAACAGAGGCTGAGTTTATACTTTAACACACATCAAACACATATATTTCATTTCAACTTGATTCTAACAGAGAATTCATAAATATAACAGAACACAACACAGTAGTTAAATGTTCATTTGAATAATTCAGTTTCATTTCTGTAGCTGAACCTGGGCCAATCACATGCTCCAAAAAGGAGCGCTCCCATTGGTCGACACTTGTCACATGACGTTCCAGGAAGTTTAATAGCTGCAGATAAAGTGTATTTTCAGCTGAATATGTCTTTTAACAGAGAAACAGCTGAAAAAAGAAAAGCATCAACAGAGAAAAGGGAGACAACGTAAAACACAGATAAATACTGTCAATTCAATCACGTAATGTTTAACGAGGAGGAGATAATTGTCGTCCTGACGCTGAAGTCACAGCTAAGCTAACGCTAAACTCTAAACTTCAGTTTGGTCAAATGGATTAGTATTTTGTGGTTTTATTTTTTAATAAAAGAGCAGCAGGAGAAGCTGCTTTTGGAGGAGAGTGTTCACCCGACCCCAGGATCAGGAAGCTGCAGTTTTCAATTCTTCAACAGGTCAGTTTTTGTCAAAGAATGTTTTTGAGAAGTGGACCAAAAGAGGAACAGGGCGCAAACGAGGCCCGGAGCCAGACTCTGAACAAAGACAGAACAAAGGCTGCTGCAGGAGGCTCTCGGTGGAATTAATCCGGACGCTTCAGTGACTCACAGTAAAGACTTTAAGCGCGGAGGTTCTGAGACTGAGACACTGTCCAAGAGTAAATACAGCTCTGAACCACCGCCGAGCGTCACATGACTCAGCAGCTCATGAGTCAGAGACGTGTTTCAGTCGTTACTCACATTTGACTGTGTTTACTGAGGTTTATTTCACCGAGCTTTGAATCGGCTCTGCCTCCTGGAAATCCAACTAAAGCCCACAGAGAACAGAGTCATTCTTGTTTTAGAAATGAAAAATAAAATCAAGTGTTAAGTCCAGTTAAACTCCATTTATCTCCACTCTTCACTCATTTCTTCTTTATTCTCTGATAAAAGTGTTATTTCTTCAGTGTTTTTCTCTTTCTTCACATCACTGCAGGGTTTAAGGATCAGAAGCTAAAACTAAGACCATTGTTTGAGGAGTTCTCTCTTCTCTGATTGAATCAAACCAGTTAAAGTGTATCTAAAACCAGAAAACTGATCCTCTGTTGAGAAGTCATCACAAAAACCACTCACCAAAGCTTCTGTCTAAAGTCCGGACACACATTGAGCCAAAAACAGAACGAGTCCAGTTTCCTCTTCGACTGCAACATGAATATCTGACCTCTCACATGTTTTAAATGAGAAACGTCTGATTGATGCGTTTATTCTAAAGCTTTATTTGCAGCACATCTTCACAAAATAAAGAGAAATGTGGAGTTTGTGCAGAACCAGAACAACTTGAACACAAATAGAAGATTCTAAATCACAAAAGATGCCTGTGGAATTTTAAAAATCATGACCCAAACAAATCTACAACATCACAGCTTTATGTCCTGACCCTTAACCCTTGACCCTCTGATGCAACTGGTTTGAGTTTAAACCAAAATGTTCTGATTTTATTTGAAAGATCTGCTGCAAATGTCTCAGAGGATTCCATTAATTAACTCATTAACTCATAAAAACAGGATTTAGTTTGTTGTAAAAAAGTGAATGCATCTGCAGAGAAAAAGAGATAAACCCAAACTTAAACCAGTTTTTCTGCTGAACATGAGCCCAGAGGAAAGCAGGTAAAGGTTAAGTTCCTGATCACTCACCTGGTCTTGATCCTGATCCTGATCCTGATCCTGATCCTGGTCCTGGTCCTGGTCCTGGTCCTGGTCCTGTATGAACTGTTCTCAGACCTGTTTAAACTCTCTCCTGCTGCAGATGCTCCTCCCTCTGTTTACTCAGGTCTGGTCTTGGGTCTGGGTCTGGGTCTGCAGCAGGTTTGGGGCGTGGCCTGTGGTTTGGGGCGTGGTCTGTGGTTTGGGGCGTGGCCTGTTGCTGTGGAAACAGGCCTGAGGTGTTGTGAGTGATGGGCACAGTCCTCCGTCGCCGTGGAAACCCAATATGGAGTAATATCTGAGTCATAAAGATGAACAAACAGATCTGAGCGCCGTGAGAAACAAAGACTGTGTGAACACTTTTATTTAATCTGAATATTCAGAAGTGAGCACAAGATAAAGTCTTTTTCTCTCTGGAGTTTTAAAACCTTTTGCTCTGATCTGGTTTTACTAGTTTTCATTATTTTAATGAATGTTTTTTTAATTTTATTTTTGCATAACTTTGTCCAGGTTGTGTATTTTGGGATAAATTTAATTTTTCACAATTTTTTACATTTTCCAAGTCTTTCTTGTGTCTTTTAAACTAAATAGTTCCACCTGTTTCGCTTCAGCATTTTTTGTGCCATTGATGCCCTCAAAATGCCTTTATTCAATACTGTACCATTGCAGTGTGATTTCTGTTTTTTGTTTTGTTTTTTTAATTCCCTGGTGTTGAAATCTCTTAATGTTTCTATGGCAACCATGAAAAAACATTTGTGTGTGCGAGGAACCCAGGAGCAATTTATTTACATAAACATTGTTTGTTGCCACTCTCAGACTCAGGCAATACTCTGAGGAGAAAATAAAATCAGGAAGAGACACATTTATTTGTTGCTTTTTTAACTTTATTTTGTCAGATAATTTAACTGTGTCATATTAATGCTCTTTAAGGCTGCTGTTGACAGATTCATGTATTTGTCTCTTTCAGACCTTCTTCTGGAATGAAAACCATTTAAAGATCAGAGGGTCATGTGACTCTGACTCATGAGGCGTGGTGCGTTCACTGACTCTGTCTGAGATTAGAGACTGTCCTCTCTCACCTGAGAGTTGATTGATGTTCTCAGTTTGAGACGGCAGCTCACCGCTCCCTCTAGTGGTGCACATCAGCTGGTCCTGCTTTTGAAGTGAACTTTGACTGAAGCCTTAAAGATTATTGATGTGATTGTTTTTGTGAACTCTGTTGTCTCGGTCTGTTCATCCAGCCCTGACTGTATGAGAAGAGCTAGTAAATAATCATATCATGTTTCACCTTTATTATGTACGGCTAAGATATTATTTACAGAATATTATTTTACTTGTTTGCATTTACTGTTCAGATTTAGAGAGAAATAAAGCAGTGAAAAACATGATTTTACATTTGGAGGTTTATCTGCTGCTTTAATAAAGACACATACACATTTGCTGGATCTGTCTGTGTCACTACAGACTTACTTCTGTAGAATTTACCATAAAAATCCAATCAGAAAACCTTAATAAATACTGTTGGAAGTGTGTTTTCTATCAGACTTTTTATTCCAAATCTTTGAATGGCCTCTGAGACTTTAAGCTGTACGTTTTCTTCTAAATTTATTTACTTGTCTTTTTCTTTCGACTTTAACAGACACATGGTTGTATTCTGTGTAATTTCTGCTTTTTAAACAACAACCAGATAAGTCGACAGAACAGACCTAAGTAATTCTACTTTGGAGAAAGACCAGAATAAATGACCCGTGATGAATTTAGTTTACTGAGTTGCAACATGACTGCATTATTTACAAGATTTAGACACAAAACATGAGAAATTAACGGAAATATGACCAACTCTCAAGTAAACAGAGATGGGATTAGAACAAGAACAGAACGTAGATTTATAAATTAATACAAGAAAAATGGAACAGAATACGCTTGTGTACGATCTGACTCGTTCTTTAAAGAAAAAAAGAGAAGACTCAACAGAAAGTGCAAAGTGACACAAAATGGCTGCCAACACTGCTCTGCGTCGTTGGCGGCCATTTTGTGTCACTTTGCACTTTCTGCTAAGTCTTCTCTTTTTCTTCTACTTTGACTTGGAGCAGTTTATTTTGCATTTGTTGGCTCTGCCTCCTGGAAATCCAACTTAAATCCACAGAGAACAGACTAATTCTTGTTTTAGAAATGAAAAAGAATGAAATATGGATAAAAAGAGTAGAACAGAAGCAGTTAAAATTAATAAAAATGGTGAAAGTGTCAGAGCTGTTGTTCCTTCAGCGAGTCCAGTTAAAACTCCATTCTTCACTCATTTCTTCTTTATTCTCTGTTAAAAGCGTTATTTCTTTAGTGTTTTTGCTGTGAGTCCAGTTCATTAACAGCAGCAGTGACGGTCTTCAGTTTAATCCCGGCTCCTTCAGGTGAACTTCTTCTTCGTGGCGGTGAACCTCTCCATGTACTGCAACAGAAAAACACAAACTCAGGGTTCATACTGAAGTTTAAAAAGTCATGAATGGTGTTGAAAGCGTGGGTCGTACCTTGTCGTATCCTTCCAGGTCGCGCAGGTTCTTCACCTCGAACAGGTTTCCCTCCAGAGACAGAAGAGACACCTGAGACTCCGTGAGAACCGACAGAGGGACAGAAGACAGCTCCAGACAGTTCTCCTCCAGACGCAGCACCTTCAGACGAGGACACTGGGAGACAGACGAGGTGATGGACGAGATCTGGGGACAAGAACACCAGTTCAGAAGATATACAGGTAGACCACCACCAGAGGAGACCACCACCAGGAGACCACCACCAGAGGAGACCACCACCAGAGGAGACCACCACCAGAGGAGACCACCACCAGAGGAGACCACCACCAGAGGAGACCACCACCAGAGGAGACCAGGGCAGTGGGGGAACCACAGGTCACACATTTACAGCTGCATCTGGTTCAGGCTGATCTCTTTGGTTCTGGTTCTGTACCTGGTTCTGGTTCAGGTTGATCTCGATGGCCTGCAGCTCCTTCACTTCTGGAGGAACCGAGTGGATCTTGTTCCGGGACAGGTCCAGCAGGTCTAGGTGCCTCAGAGCTCCGAGTCCTGAGGGGAACTCATGGATCTGGTTCCCCGACAGACTCAGGGTCCGCAGGGCCTTCAGCTGAGCCATGGACCCGGGAAGGTTCTGGATCTGGTTCTGGTTCAGGCTCAGAGTCTCTAGCTTCTTCAGTTTCCCGATCTCAGCCGGAATAACACCTGCAGAACAGAACAGCAGACACACTGTAAAAATTTTAACGTTTTTAATTTCCAGGTAAATGTAGTTTAGTTTAGTAATTTAGTTACAGTTCAGTTTGTTTTGTCTCAGACTCTCCTCCAAAATCAGTCTAGGGACCTCTCCTGCTTCTGTTTTATTAAAAAATAAAACCAGACCAGTTTTCCTTTAAAATACTAATCCATTTGACCAAACTGAAGTTTAGAGTTTAGCGTTAGCTTAGCTGTGACTTCAGCGTCAGGACGACAATTATCTCCTCCTCGTTAAACATGACGTGATTGAATTGACAGTATTTATCTGTGTTTTACGTTGTCTCCCTTTTCTCTGTTGATGCTTTTCTTTTTTCAGCTGTTTCTCTGTTAAAAGACATATTCAGCTGAAAATACACTTTATCTGCAGCTATTAAACTTCCTGGAACGTCATGTGTGAAGCCGGTGAATGTTCTGTGTCAGAGACAGAGCTGTGAGTGGCTCGTATTGACGTCAGCTGAGACACTCACTGAGCCGGTTGTTGTTCAGCGTCAGACTCTTTAACTGCAGGAAGTTTCCGACGGAGGCCGGCAGGACCTCGATCTTGTTTCCGGAGAGGTCCACTGTTCTCAGGTTGGACGTGAGCCGCTGCAGCTCCTCAGGAAACTGAGAACGACACAGTCAGGTTTTATTCACCGCAGCAAACGCAATGTACTTCTTATTTGTAAATTTAAAAAAGTAACCCAGTAGTTTTATAGTATTTTGTGTAAAGATATGAACGTCAATGATCACTTCTTGATGTTTCCAAATGAATAGTCAGTTGAAAACATGCACTTATTTTGACAATTTCTATTTATTTAACTATTATAACAACCCAAACATTTGGTCTTTGTTCTATTTACCTGGAAACCACAGTCAGGCCTGTCCTTTTGGAATCTGATACAGAAAACAACTCACACAGAGTTTGTTTGAACTCTGTGGAAACATTAGCCCATTGCTCCATTAAAGTTGTTTATAAAATAATCTAAATAAATCGTGTTTGGATGAGATTTCAACTTTTATTTGAGATATAAATTAATTAAGAGCTGGGAAATTTGCTTTAATGGCTACACTTTTATTCATTATTCTCTGTTTTATTTATACTGTATGTCCAGGTTTCATCTTTAAACCTTTTTATTAGTTTACACTGTTCAGGTGTCTGTGGACAACCAGGTCATAAATAGTTTATTATGTATTATTTTGTGCTTTAGTTGTATCTATTGCTCTTGGTTCTCTATAGTTACAGTTAGATTTATAGATGTATTTATTGTTCCTTTTCCTGGGACTTTCCCCTGTTCCAGTGCAGACCCTCACCTCTTGCAGCCCTTTGGCCGTGAGCTGGAACACCCCTGTTTTCTGAGAGGTCTCCAGGTGAGACTTCAACGCACTGTTCCCCATGTCCCTCCAGGTCTGTCCGGGTCAGAAGCTCCTCCGCGGGGTCACACACTCCTCAAGGGGCTGGGGGTTAGCTCATGGCCCGCTCCAGGCTCCTCTCTGCGGGATCAGGCGGGTCTCTGACACTTTCTCCGGCTTCAGTCTGCGTTAATGCGATCAGCTGAGATTATATCCACAAAAACAAACCCAGACTGAGACACAAAGCTCATAAACACCTCACTGTCACGTTACATAAACCTGACAGTCACGTGAAATAATGTGGACAGTGTAAATAAACAAATATAAAGCAGACAGTTCATATTTGACTCTTCAATGTTTATGTTTTGGGCGTGAATCAGGAGCTAACCACATTAGCATAGTCCCGTTAGCTCGTTACTTTCCGTTAAAAACAGTTCAATAACGAGCTCACAATGCGGTTTAACCTACCTCAAAGAAAACATATAAAGGTGTCTTTGTGTCCAAACGTTTAAAATGTCGGTGTTGAATCGTAAAACTTTCAATAAGAGTAAAAAAAAAAAAGAGTGACAACGCTCTGCCGCTCACTGCACCGCTGGGACTCCCTCTGTCACGCATGCGCAGATGGAAATGTTTTTTAACACGATGAAGCGAAGTTTTTAGAAGAAAACACACCATAAATCCCTGAAAATCAACTAAATACAATTCCATAAAATGTATAACAGGCTAATATGTCTGTTTACGTTAAGAAAAGCCTATTTTATAATTGTTATTGCAGTTAACAGGCCGAATGTCATCCATCTATAATGTGTGTAGTTCTTGGTGTTGTCAGAAGAGGGCAGAAGACCGGAAGTATGTAGAAACGTAGAAGAAGAGGCTTCAAGATGAACGCTTTGGCGGGTTCGAGCCACGCGGAGATTTGTTTTTAATTTTCAGCTTTTCGGCCTCACATTGAATAAAAGAGGTATTTGTTGATGAAATGTTAGATTTGTTTTAGTTTGTTGCGTTCGGGGTAAAAACAAATCAATGCTTTATTTTACAATTTATTGAGAAATAGTTGAGTCGTTGTTAAGAGCAGAGTCCTTTGAAAAACATGAAGTTGTATTATCTTTTATTTGTGCTTGAGACGTTTTATTGCATATAAAACATGGACCATAAAAAACAAATATAACATGACGTAATGTCTGTAAAGCGTATTTACTCCTGGATTCTTTATCAGTTTATCTGTGATGTCTTTAGTTGCATGAGTGTACATATAAGTATAAAAGAGTGACATTAGCCATCATTTTTAAAGTAGACCTTAAACATTGGACAGAATTATCTCTAATAAATCCTTCTTATGTCTGACTTTAACCACACGATGGCGCACTACCTCTGTTGTTGCCTCAGTCCCAGAAGTTAAATGCTGTTTTTAAGTAAGTCATTAAGAAACGTTGGATTTTTGCTTTTTCATTCAGTTCAGAGACTCCAACCAGACAGATTTTATATTTTAATTGATTTGATTTAATTGAAATGTGACAGATAGCTCATCAGTTCTTCTCTGTTTTGTTGCAGATGCAGCAGAGCGACCCCACTCCGTTCTTTGTGAGTCCTGTGGCTGCTCTTTTGTCCAGATGTGTCGCTAGAGGAGTTCTGTCTCAGGTAAAAAACGTTGCGATGCTGTATTTATCTAAACTAACTTCCGCTGATTTCGCAGAAAACCATTTGGGAGAATAACTCGGACTACATTTTGTTTTTTGGATTCATTTACATTGTTTTATAAAGCTTTATCTCGTCTAAATCCCTGATCATGTCTGAACCTGAATCTGAGATTCCTTCTTGTCTTTCAACCTGTGAAATTATTCATTAAAAGATGTATTTGTAAGTTCTATCAACAAACTAAATCTGGTCCATGTTTCAGGAGGAAATAGACTCCGCCTCCTCCGAGACAGGCCCCGCCTTCTCCTGTGGCGTGCAACAAGCTGAGGAACGAATCAAAGCGAAGAGAGAACTGGACGAGGTATGGCTCTGGGTCTAGGCCTGGTTTAGACCTAGTTTAGTCCTGATTTAGACCAGGTTTAGACCTTAGTCCTGTTTTTTTTTACTGCAGTGTTTTCTTGTTTATTCCAGTTGAAGCTGCAGATGGATTTACTGAAGCTGGATAAAGTGTTTTCTGACGTCACTCACCCTTTTTACCTCAGTGAGTTTTTAATCCAATCAGAATCAGTAAATGAGTGGACTGAGACTGTAGCTAGTGACGCTATCAGCTGTTGATGTCATAAAGACTAAATGTTTTGTGACTCTTGTTTCAGAATCTAAGGCTTGCTCTGACCTTATTTTGATTCAAGTGCTCATTAAGTGACTGAACTGTCTGTGTTGCATTCAGGTGCTCGGTTCCAGTCGGTGCAGTCCTTCTGCTGTCACCTCCAGGATGTCGTCAAAAACCAAATCCAGCTCCGACTCAGACTCCTCAGACCTTTGGGCCAGACCCACCTCGCTGTCCACGCCGACCTGCAGAGGTAACCCTGTGACCCTCACCTGGGCAGGTCTGACCCTGTGACCCTCGCCTGGGCAGGATGGGACAGTGTCTTTACTGCCCCACGCTGGGTGTGCTGGGACAGTCTCTTTACTGCCCCTGCTGGCCGTGATGGGACAGTCTCTTTACTGCCCCCGCTGGCCGTGATGGGACAGTCTCTTTACTGCCCCCGCTGGCCTGACGGAACAGTCTCTTTACTGTCCCCGCTGGCCATGACGGGACAGTCTCTTTACTGCCCCCGCTGGCCGTGCTAGGACAGTCTCTTTACTGCCCCCGCTGGTCGTGCTGGGACAGTCTCTAAAGCCTGTGTGTGTCTCAGGTTTGTGGTGGAGGTTTTGAGGATGTTGAAGGACTTCGTTGAGACTCTGGATGAGAAGGTCACCACAGTACAGAAGATTCCCATGGACAGTGAACGCCTCGAACAGCTGGTCAGTCATGTGACTCATTTATTGCTGACAGATAAACACCTGAGGCTTTCACCTGTACATCAGGGGTTTTAGAAAAAATGTACAAAAAAGCTATAAATTAATCAGAAACAGAACAGGACCAGGTCATGATTCTTCATTTTTATGCATTTCTTTCATTGTAAATTCTAATAAAGGCACTCATTCTGTAATGTTCTGTGGGCGGTAGAGACTCCGTTTCCCATGATGCCCCTCTCCTCTGTCCCTGCAGAACCTGTCTCTGTCTCAGCTGCTGCTGCTCGTGGCTGAAGTCTCGACTCTGTCCGAACAGATCGAGACCTGGAAGGACGTCGGCGGCAGCGTCCTGAGTGACAGCTCCGGGTGAACCGTGACCTCTGACCCCTACTAGTTGGTTTTTGTTGAGTTGTGATGAATGTGTATGTTTAATGACAAAAATGGTGTCACTGTCAAAAACATTTATACAAAAGCAGGTCTAAACTGAGTCTAAAACCAGGAGTACAACACTAGCATTAAATCCAGACTGAACCAGGTCTGAACCAGGTCTGAACCAGGTCTCAACCAGGTCTCAACCAGGTCTCAACCAGGTCTCAACCAGGTCTCCTGCTGCTGGACCAAACTGTACAAATGAACTTGAAATTCTAAAACGATCACAGTTATTTATGAAATAAGGACACGTTTTAAGGTGTGTTTCTTTTTAAAAGTAAAAACCGCTCCAGTTCATCTGAAAAATAAAGACATTCTCTGTTTGAACTGTCTCTGTCTCAGATGAATCCTCAAATGTTTGATCAAAAAAAAAATCATAAATGTATTTTCTGACACAAATCACTTTCCACTTGGACACTGTGATTATCGGTTATTGACAGATGATCAGTGCTGAATCTGTCTTTTCTCTGATGAAGAGGATGATGAAGATGGAGCCGGACACGCGCACGCCGCCTCCAGCTCGGTCTCGTGAGTCACGTCAGAATCAGAGGCGTGATGCGCGCGGGGGATTAGCGCGAGATGGAGGTGACGTCAAGCGCACTGAGTTTGGACCGGACCTGGATTTCACAATAAAAGCCTGGATCAGAACGAGAGTAATTGCCTCAGAATAAATAAAAATGCAGTGAGCCAGGTTCCACTGAGAAGATGGTAAAATGATGAAGTTAATGGACTCAGAGGGTGCTTCTGTGGAGCAGGAGCTAGTGTCAAGAAAATTCAATTGAATAGCTCTGGGTTATCTTCAGTGAATGTCTGTTTTTAAAGAGTTGTAGGTAAATGCAGGTGAACGCTGGAAGAACACAGCTGAAACTCGAACAGAGGCAGACATTCATATTTGAGAATTACAATATTCAACTGTTGTTGTTAACCAGATTTAATGAAGCTGTCACACAGACACAAAAACTACATGAGCCAAATTTATTACATGTTTTGATTTAATATGTAAAATAAACAGAAAGGAAAACAGCAGAGAAACTCAGTGCTGAGCTCAAAATTAGATTTTATTCTTAAATTGCAAATGTGTTGGACGTGACCTTTGTAAATATTTCCTGGAGTCACAGGAAAAACTGCAAACCAGTTCCACGTGTAAATAATCACGGTTTGATTATTGATCTGTGTATTGTTCTGAAGAGGACTGGTCCATAGCAACAGTTGCTAAGGCTCTCATCAGCACCAATCTGCTGCTTTTACTTTGACACTTTAATCCCATCCGGAAGTGGCACTGAAGCCTCGTGTGTGACGCTTGACGTCGCTCCGTGACGTCTCTCACCGGCAGCGACCAGCGGAGACTCTGGTCCTCACCGAGGCTTCACCGAGAGCTGCCCGGACCTCAGGCTCCTCTCACGGGCGAGAGCGGCCGCGAAGCATCGCCGTCACTGGAGCTCCCGGACCCGGACACCAGCAGGACTAAAGCGGGACTGAACCCGGTCCACATCAAGACTGAGCCGGGACTAAACCCAGAACTAAAGCTAAGACAAATCCAAGGCTAAATCCCGGAGAAAATCACGTCCAAATCCAAGATAAAACCATTAAATCGGGACTAAACCAGGACCAAGCCACTTGAACCAGGATTATTCAAGACCACATCTGGATTAAACCAGGACTGAACCGAATCCAGGACCAGGACCAGGACCAGGACCAGGAGGGGGGCTGAGGATGGCCGTGAGCCGGGCTGCGCGCTGCGGACGCCGGCTGAGACCCCGCTGCGCTGCCCCCTCCTCTCCGCTTCACTCTGAGTGGATTCTGCCACAATGTCACGATGAAGGAGACGTGCTCGTGATATGAGCGGCGGTCACGCGCACGGGCACGCGCACGGGCACGTGTAGAGCCTGGTCCCGGGTCCGGTCCCGGGTCTGGTCCCGGTCCCGGTTGTGGAGGTTCGTGTCGGGTTCGCGTCTGAGGCGGACTCGCGGAGACATGGCGCTGCTGCTGCTGCTCGGCCTCTTCACCGGCTTCCTGCGCCTCGTGCACGCGCAGGGCGTGTACGGTAAGCGGCACACGGTGCACAGCACACGCACGCACACACACGCACACACACGGGACTGACGTTAGTTCGCTCTGGGTCCACGCGAGAAATGTTCAGAGGAGTTCAGCAGAGTGACCTTGGCTTCTCTCCGGGTCTGGGTCTGATGGAGCTGATGGAGCTGATGGAGCTGATGGAGTTGAGGTGGAGCTGAGGGGGGGGGGGAGAGGGAGAGGTGGAGGATGGAGCTGATGGAGTTGAGGTGGAGCTGATGGAGTTGAGGTGGAGCTGATGGAGTTGAGGTGGAGCTGATGGAGCTGATGGAGTTGAGGTGGAGCTGATGGAGCTGATGGAGTTGAGGTGGAGCTGATGGAGCTGATGGAGTTGAGGTGGAGCTGATGGAGTTGAGGTGGAGCTGATGGAGCTGATGGGTGTGGGGTGGAGCGTGGGGGGGGGTTGAGGTGGAGCTGATGGAGTTGAGGTGGAGCTGATGGAGTTGAGGTGGAGCTGATGGAGCTGATGGAGTTGAGGTGGAGCTGATGGAGTCGAGGTGGAGCTGATGGAGTCGAGGTGGAGCTGATGGAGCTCTATTACATTTTGTTATGATCCTGCTAAAGGAACGACTTATGACACCAACAGAAGTTTGAGTTTAATTCAGTTTTTGGTCAAAAAGAGGCTCTCAGGTCAGTCTCAGGTGAGTCTCAGGTGTGTCTCAGGTGAGTCTCAGGTGAGTCTCAGGTCAGTCTCAGGTCAGTCTCAGGTCAGTCTCAGGTCAGTCTCAGGTCAGTCTCAGGTGTGTCTCAGGTCAGTCTCAGGTCAGTCTCAGGTCAGTCTCAGGTCAGTCTCAGGTCAGTCTCAGGTGTGTCTCAGGTCAGTCTCAGGTGTGTCTCAGGTCAGTCTCAGGTGAGTCTCAGGTCAGTCTCAGGTCAGTCTCAGGTCAGTCTCAGGTGAGTCTCAGGTCAGTCTCAGGTCAGTCTCAGGTGAGTCTCAGGTGTGTCTCAGGTCAGTCTCAGGTCAGTCTCAGGTCAGTCTCAGGTCAGTCTCAGGTGAGTCTCAGGTCAGTCTCAGGTCAGTCTCAGGTGAGTCTCAGGTGAGGCACAGGTCAGTCTCAGGTGAGGCACAGGTGAAAACAGTGAAGAGGTTAAAATATAAAAGGTACAAGTCTGGACAAGAATTAATCTCTTCTTTCTTTTCTTTGGTTTTGTTCAGTGACTTTTTGAGTTTCTTGAGCAGCGCCCTCTACAGGCCACACTGGGCTGTTACAGGTGAAGGTGAAGCGTTACAGGTGAAGGTAGAGCGTTACAGGTGAAGCGTTACAGGTGAAGTGTTACAAGTGAAGCGTTACAGGTGAAGCGTTACAGGTGAAGCGTTACAGGTGAAGCGTTACAGGTGAAGCGTTACAGGTGAAGCGTTACAGGTGAAGCGTTACAGGTGAAGTGTTACAGGTGAAGTGTTACAAGTGAAGCGTTACAGGTGAAGCGTTACAGGTGAAGCGTTACAGGTGAAGCGTTACAGGTGAAGCGTTACAGGTGAAGCGTTACAAGTGAAGCGTTACAGGTGAAGCGTTACAGGTGAAGCGTTACAGGTGAAGCGTTACAGGTGAAGCGTTACAGGTGAAGCGTTACAGGTGAAGGTAGAGCGTTACAGGTGAAGGTAGAGCGTTACAGGTGAAGGTAGAGCGTTACAGGTGAAGGTAGAGCTTTGTTAAACCATTTGTCCTGATGATGCGAGGCGTGTGAACGATGTTATAAAACACCTGTGAGTGTTCGGGCGTAACTCAGGAGTGGGCGGAGCCTCCTGCTGGTCACGTGACCTCAGATTAGGCGTAATCTGGTGTGTGTGAGATTAGAGCTGTATTACATCACTCTGACTGTAGTTACTCCACTGCTGTCGTCACCGGAAACGAACCGGGATTAACCCCAGCACATCTGGAGTCTGAGCAGCCGAGGCTCACGTGAGGCGTTCAAGGCCCAGAGGCACTGAGGTCGTGGCGCCACCTACAGGAGTCTGAACGACGGAACCACACTCAGCGTTATTTATCTTTTCATTTGAGTCCAGAGAGTTTAGTCGAGCGACAGACTTTAACTCAACGACAAAAAGCCAACAGTGATTTTAAAACTCCAGACTTTTATGATTTGAGATTTTACTAAAATTCAATGAATCCTGATTCTTTCATGTGTCATGTAACAGGAGAATAACCCTGGTTCTCTGAGGCGCGTCAACCTTACATCCAGAATATTGTCATAAACTCAAGTGACTAGACCCAGGAGCCTGAAGTTTATTCTTCTGTCTCTTTTTGGTCCATTTAGATGTTAATGTAGATTATTGGTTCACGTCCTTCAGTTTATCACCAGATCTGGAGTCAGTAAAGAACATTACTGAGAAATACTCAAAAGACCTAGTGTCTCTCAGAGAAGACTCACTCTGAGACTCACTCTGAAGACTCACTCTGAGACTCACTCTGAGACTCACTCTGAAGACTCACTCTGAAGACTCACTCTAAAGACTCACTCTGAGACTCACTCTGAAGACTCACTCTGAGACTCACTCTGAAGACTCACTCTGAAGACTCACTCTGAGACTCACTCTGAGACTCACTCTGAAGACTCACTCTGAAGACTCACTCTGAAGACTCACTCTGAGACTCACTCTCAAGACTCACTCTGAGACTCACTCTGAAGACTCACTCTGAGACTCACTCTGAGACTCACTCTGAAGACTCACTCTGAAGACTCACTCTGAGACTCACTCTGAAGACTCACTCTGAGACTCACACTGAGACTCACTCTGAGACTCACTCTGAAGACTCACTCTGAAGACTCACTCTGAAGACTCACTCTAAAGACTCACTCTGAAGACTCACTCTGAAGACTCACTCTGAAGACTCACTCTGAGACTCACACTGAGACTCACTCTGAGACTCACTCTGAAGACTCACTCTGAAGACTCACTCTGAGACTCACTCTAAAGACTCACTCTGAAGACTCACTCTGAAGACTCACTCTGAGACTCACTCTGAAGACTCACTCTGAGACTCACTCTGAAGACTCACTCTGAGACTCACTCTGAAGACTCACTCTGAAGACTCACTCTGAAGACTCACTCTGAAGACTCACTCTGAAGACTCACTCTGAGACTCACTCTAAAGACTCACTCTGAGACTCACTCTGAAGACTCACTCTGAAGACTCACTCTGAGACTCACTCTGAGACTCACTCTGAGGACTCACTCTAAAGACTCACTCTGAGACTCACTCTGAAGACTCACTCTAAAGACTCATTTTTATTTGTATTTAATGTTTTCTCACATATGAACTCTTTTAAAAACCAGTTTAGAACAACCCTATATTTCATGGTTATGTAAAGTTAGATTTTAAATGGATAACTTTATTTTGCTGATGGTTTTTTTTAATGTTTGTATCCAACAGACTTTCTCATACCTTCTATTTTCACAGAACAGACAGTTCATGTGTTGCTCTGGAGCCGACTCTGGACTCAGACTGAACTCAGTGTAGTTTCAGAAGAACATGGAGACTCTTCACAGGAAAGAGCTTCTATTTTAGCTCCACTTTCATTTATTATTAGTTTGTGTTCGGTCTGTTCCAGTGAACGGAGCCAAGTCGTGACAGAGTCTGCAGACACTCGAACAGAGAGAGTCCAAGGTCTCGCTTTGGTCCTGGTCCTGGTCTGATTCTTGGACCGGTCCTCGTCTGGTCCCGGTCTGAGTCTAGTCCTGGTTTGGTCCTGGTCTGAGTAAATCCAGGACAGATGGGACCCGATGCAGTCTTTTGTTTGATCTACGTCAGACCGGATTTACTCCGAAACAGGAAAAAGCAAAGGATTAGACTAATGCCCCGCTCCGTACAGAGGTTTATGTAAGAACCAGACTAGACCCGGACCAACAGAGTCCAGCTGAGTCCAGACCAGGGTTTAGACCTGGTTTAGACCTGGTTTTGCCCTGGTTTTGCCCTGTTTTCGCCTCTGGAGCAGGTGCTGTTTGTTTTTTTCAGATACAGTGAGTGTTTTATTCATGACCAGAGCAGGTCCAGAGAAAACCGTTGTGATCTGACACAAAGACAATGAGACACATCCAGATTTTTACTTTTTTGAAAGAAAGGTTGTCTGCAGAGTGAGGGACAAGGAGAAGAGGACTTGAACAAGTTTTAGTTGAATTTGAGCAAGTTTTAGTTGGATTTGAACAGGTTTTAGTTGGATTTGAACAGGTTTTATTTGGATTTGAGCAGGTTTTAGATGGATTTGAACTGGTTTTAGTTGGATTTGAAGAGGTTTTTGATGGATTTGAACAGGTTTTAGTTGGATTTGAGCAGGTTTTTGATGGACTTGAACAGGTTTTAGTTGGATTTGAACAGGTTTTATTTGGATTTGAGCAGGTTTTAGTTGGATTTGAACAGGTTTTATTTGGATTTGAGCAGGTTTTAGTTGGATTTGAGCAGGTTTTAGTTGGATTTGAGCAGGTTTTAGATGGATTTCAGCAGGTTGTCTGCAGAGTGACAGTCAGGAGGGTAAATACAGAGCTGTTTCTGTCACAGATTAAACTTGTTCAGAGTCAAACAGTTTCAGGTGAAGTGGTTCTTCTCCAGTTTGTCACAGTTTTATGCTTTATTTAGTTCCAGTCTGTTCTGGTTCCTCTCGGTCCAGACGAAGGATCCTGAACATCTAAAGAACCTTCCTCCAAACCTGCAGTGGTTTTGTCTCATGAGATGAACCTGAAACACGGCGACACTGGAATAAACACATTTGGAACGATTACTTTCAATTTTTATGAAAACGCTGCAGATTCAGTTTTTAAACGGCTCCGAATCAGACAAATATGATTTAACAAGTTTTACATCTCTGCACTCTTTGATTTTGACTTTGGTGGTTTTAGTTGGATTTAAACAGGTTTTAGTTGGATTTGACCAGGTTTTAGTCGGATTACTGCATGTTTTCATACAGTCTTGATATCTCTTCAGTAAATCTATATCTGAGGCTTTATTTCATTCAGCCTTGGTTCAAACAGAGCTCTGAGGATAACTGCAGTTTCCCAGGAGACAGTGAATGCAGCGTCAGACTGAACTGAAGCAGAGTGAGTCCTCGAACGCCTCGTGATGAGTTTAAATCAGTTTGTTTCAGCCGCAGCAGAGTGAGCCTCATTCATCCACAGCTCCTCTTTTATAAACCACAGTCATCTCCTCAGCCAATCACAGGCCTCCGTGCTCACCTCGACCAATCACACGCCTTCTCCCTCCTGTCCTCCACCAATCAGGCGTCAGGAGCTATTTATATCCGTCCCACTGACTGAGCGACAGAAATAACTGAGGTTATGTAAGAGCCGCAGAGAAGAACGTGAATAAAACACTACATCAGGATCAACAGGACCAGACTAAACCACAAAGACCAGCTCAAACAGGTTTTGGATTGAGTTTAACAGGTTTTAGTTGGATTTGAACAGGTTTTACTTGGATTTGAACAGGTTTTACTTGGATTGGAGTAAATCCAGTTTGATGTAAAAATGATATGACAAATGTAATTCTATAATTCCATTCACGTTCACCAAAGGCCATTGTGTGGATTAAAAACGACACCAATCATAACCTTTAATCTGAAAAGGGGCGGGGCTTATGTTTGTTCTGGAGCATCAGACCAACTCAAGGCCCAACACTCACCTGAGCTGCTGTATTCCTCGAAACCTTTGCTGTTGTGACCTGAATTTCCTTCAGGGACAAAAGAGCTGAGGCCTGCACCTGTTCAAGAAGAGAACGTTCAGCGGAACAACGAGCTTCAGCAGAACAACAGAGCTTCAGTAGAACAACGAGCTTCAGCGGAACAACGGGCTTCAGCAGAACAACGAGCTTCAGCAGAACAACGGGCTTCAGTAGAACAACGAGCTTCAGCAGAACAACGGGCTTCAGCAGAACAACGGGCTTCAGTAGAACAACGAGCTTCAGCGGAACAACGGGCTTCAGCAGAACAACAGAGCTTCAGCAGAACAACGAGCTTCAGCAGAACAACGGGCTTCAGCAGAACAACGGGCTTCAGTAGAACAACGAGCTTCAGCAGAACAACAGAGCTTCAGCAGAACAAGGGACTTCAGCAGAACAACGGGCTTCAGCAGAACAACGAGCTTCAGCAGAACAACAGAGCTTCAGCAGAACAACAGAGCTTCAGCAGAACAACAGAGCTTCAGCAGAACCACGGGCTTCAGTAGAACAACGGGCTTCAGAACAACGGGCTTCAGAACAACGGGCTTCAGCAGAACAACAGAGCTTCAGCGGAACAACGAGCTTCAGCGGAACAACGGGCTTCAGCGGAACAACGGGCTTCAGCAGAACAACGAGCTTCAGTAGAACAACGAGCTTCAGTAGAACAACAGAGCTTCAGCAGAACAACGAGCTTCAGCGGAACAACAGAGCTTCAGCGGAACAACGGGCTTCAGCGGAACAACGGGCTTCAGTAGAACAACGGGCTTCAGTAGAACAACGGGCTTCAGTAGAACAACGGGCTTCAGCAGAACAACGGGCTTCAGTAGAACAACGGGCTTCAGTAGAACAACGGGCTTCAGTAGAACAACGGGCTTCAGCAGAACAACAGAGCTTCAGCAGAACAACGAGCTTCAGCGGAACAACGAGCTTCAGAACAACAGAGCTTCAGAACAACAGAGCTGCTTCACAGAACGTACTCGGCCTTTGTCCCGTTTTTCTGTCGCCTTCACAAACATCCTGCTCCTGCTCCAGAGAGAGTTCAGGAAATGTCACCGAAATGTCACACGGCCTCGTATTTACACAGAGAGAGGTCCAGTCTCAGTTAAACCTGTTCCAGTCTCAGTTAAACCTGTTCCAGTCTCAGTTAAACCTGTTCCAGTCTGTGTTAAACCTGTTCCAGTCTGTGTTAAACCTGTTCCAGTCTCAGTTAAACCTGTTCCAGTCTCGGTTAAACCTGTTCCAGTCTCAGTTAAACCTGTTCCAGTCTCAGTTAAACCTGTTCCAGTCTGTGTTAAACCTGTTCCAGTCCGTGTTAAACCTGTTCCAGTTTCAGTTAAACCTGTTCCAGTCTGTGTTAAACCTGTTCCAGTCTGTGTTAAACCTGTTCCAGTCTGTGTTAAACCTGTTCCAGTCTGTGTTAAACCTGTTCCAGTCTGTGTTAAACCTGTTCCAGTCTGTGTTAAACCTGTTCCAGTCTGTGTTAAACCTGTTCCAGTCTCAGTTAAACCTGTTCCAGTCTCAGTTAAACCTGTTCCAGTCCGTGTTAAACCTGTTCCAGTCCGTGTTAAACTGGTGTGACATCAGGAGAAGGTGGTGTTAGCGCAGTCACTGGAGAATCAGAGCTAAAAATAGAGCCAGGACTAAACTAGGCCACACTTCTCCTCCTTCTGTCCCCACCCAACCACCTCCACCAGACTCCCCCAGACTGGTTCAGTCCTGGTTCAGTCCTGGTTTAGTCCTGGTTTAGTCCTGGTTCAGTCCTGGTTCAGACCTGGTTTAGTCCTGGTTCAGTCCTGGTTCAGTCCTGGTTTAGTCCTGGTTCAGTCCTGGTTTAGTCCTGGTTTAGTCCTGGTTCAGTCCTGGTTCAGTCCTGGTTTAGTCCTGGTTTAGTCCTGGTTTAGTCCTGGTTTAGTCCTGGTTCAGTCCTGGTTTAGTCCTGGTTCAGTCCTGGTTTAGTCCTGGTTCAGTCCTGGTTTAGTCCTGGTTCAGTCCTGGTTTAGTCCTGGTTCAGTCCTGGTTCAGTCCTGGTTTAGTCCTGGTTCAGTCCTGGTTTAGTCCTGGTTCAGTCCTGGTTTAGTCCTGGTTCAGTCCTGGTTCAGTCCTGGTTTAGTCCTGGTTCAGTCCTGGTTTAGTCCTGGTTCAGTCCTGGTTTAGTCCTGGTTTAGTCCTGGTTCAGACCTGGTTCAGGTTCTGCAGTTCAAAGCTGATGTATCTATAGTGGTCTGTTGTTTTTGTTCAGTTTTTTGAGACGATTTTAAAATAGAAATAAAACTGAAGTGAATTTATTTAATGAACCTGACACTGATCACTACCAAGAGTCTGATATCAGAGAGAATCAGTCACAAAATCTGCAACAAGAACTCTTCTGTTCTGTGATTGTGTTTAT
>CM072169.1:21920363-21935735 GCA_036850595.1 Rhyacichthys aspro
TATATATTATATTTGAATCTGTTTTTAGGAACGCCTCGGTCTGAAGTTCAGGAGGAAGTGGAGTGTGCGCCGTCTCCTCGTCTTTCTTTAACTCTAAAGGTTAGAACAAACCATTTTTATCTGGCAAAAAGCATTGAAATATATACATTTATCGACAAGTTGTTGATGAAATAAAAAGTAAATTATTAAAACATTGACAATTTTAATATTTAAAATAGGCTGCAGTGAATAGAGAAATTACAAATGGCACACATTAAATGGACTCAATAATCCTGATAGTTTGTCAAGAAGTAACTATAACAAGCCAAATTTCAGTTCATGCATTATTTCTGGCTCCAGTTTATCGTATTCCTCCCAAACGATGAATGTTAAATCCCTCTCTGATTGGTCGGGTGTGGGTTTTGCAGGTGGCAGGTTTGGGTACGACTCGTGAAGTGGAGCTGCCTCTGTCCAACTACAAATCCACCATCTTCTACTACGTGCAGCGTTTACTGCAGCTGTCGTGTAACGGAGCGGTGAAAACAGACAAGCTGCGGCGGATCTGGGAGCCCACCTACACGTAAGAGTCGCCTTTAAACCCACCACACGTATGTTCTGTTCAGGTTTAACTCCCCCTGTTTCCTCCAGGATCATGTACCGAGAACTCAAAGACTCAGACAAAGAGAAGGAGAGCTGCAAAATGGTGAGTCTGACATGTTTTTAGTGTTTTTGATTGATTCCATTTTTGTTTTTGAGTAAATACTGCTTTAATGTTTCAATCTTTTTTTTTATCAAAGGAAGCAGATTGTTGATCCATGCATCAGATACTGTAGTCAGGATATTTATTTTTATTAAACTGACCTGGTTTAGACCTGTTTTAGACCAATTTGAGGCAGCTCTGTTTTCTTCTGGAGCTGAAGCCCTTAATCCAAAGTAAACTCATATTCATATCTTGGGTAATAAAAGAAACACCTCCGTGTCTGCTGCAGGAGTTCTGTGAGCACGGCCTGAGCCTCGGGGGCCGCTCCGGGGGTCTCAGCCCCTCTCTCTCGGCCCATCAGAGCAGCGAGATCCTGGGAGGAGCTCGGGAGATGGCTCAGGCCAAAGCGGGCTGCAGTCAGAACGCCTGCGGGGTCGAGGACGTCCTGCAGCTGCTCAGGATCCTGTACATCATCGGAGGAGACGCCTCTACCAACGTCCGGACGCTGCAGGAAGGTACTGACGGAAAACACACAAGAGCTCAACCAGGTCTGGACCAGAACCGATTTAATTTTCTCTGTTTCTGTTTCAGACGTAGAAGAGCTGCAGTTCAACGCGTCTCCAGAAGAGTTCACCAGTAAAAAGATCACCACCAAAATCCTGCAGCAGATCGAGGTCTGTGTTCAACACTTGAAACTAAACACTTCACACACATATAAAAGAGTATGGCTCAAAGATAAAAGTGAACACTCCTGTAACACAATGAATTTACCTTCACACGTTGCTTAGAGCTTGACTACAGCCTCTAATGTCGACATTCTGGGGTTTATTTTTGACATAAGAGAGATTTTTGTCATTTCTAGAGAGAAATATTTGTAGGTTTTTGGCAGAAGCATCACTCAGTAGCTACATATTACAGCTGTACTTTGTGTTATAAGAGAATAAAACATGCTTTTTATGTTTAAGTCAAGCATTAAAATGATGTAATGATGGACGTGTTCAGGTCGTATAGCTCAGTCATATCATAATTATTAATAATTATTTAAAAGAACAGTGCATATTAATGAACAGTACAACCATCAACAGCCCAAAAAGAAAGGCTAGTTTTCTTCTGTGGTACGATGCCAGATCTACAAAGACACCATAAAGAAGAAAATAAAACATATAAACAATAGATAACAATAAAATGACAACTATGAGATTAAACATAGGTTTGGTAAAAGCAGCAGCAGAAAGACAACAGGTATTAGACCAAAGTGTTAAATTATAATCACAGGCAGCAACATGAGGTTGAGGCTAGGTTTATTGTGAGACAAAGCTGCTGTGATGTTAGTTTTTCAGACGAAGCTCTGAAGAAACAGTGGATTGAAAGTGTTTTGTGCGTCTCCAGGAGCCGTTGGCGTTGGCCAGTGGAGCTCTGCCCGACTGGTGCGAACAGCTCACCTCCAAGTGTCCTTTCCTCATTCCCTTCGAGACCAGACAGCTGTACTTCACCTGCACCGCCTTCGGAGCCTCCAGGTCTGACCCTGTCCTGCCCCGAGTCGGCGGTTTAACCAGAACTTTCAGACAGCGCTCTTCAAAAACATAAAAAAACTAATAAAATAATGAAAAAAATAATGAAAACAACCACAAGACAATAAAACAACAGAAAAAAACACTGAATAAAAGAACAATAAAAGATTAAATATAAACTATATTTATATTCCTGATTTAACTGTAATCCTGCTGAATCAGGAATATAAACTCCTGGAAACATTATAATCTCATGCGAGGAGACTTTTTGTCCAAATATTTTGTTCAACAACAAAACAAAAGCTTCATTTGGTCCTTTTATAATCTGCCATAGATAATAAATATTAAACTCCCCTTTAATTGTATTTATATACGATCTGATTGGCTCGTCAATAACCAATCAAACCACAGCAGCTCTTAGTTCTGAGCAATATTAGCTTTTCTTTGATTTGCCTTGAGTGTAGTTTTGAAGAGAATGATCTGGAACTGGTTTACTGTTTGTGATGAGCTTAAGATCCGCCCCGACCCCTGACCTCTGACCTCTGACCTGTGCGTTTCCAGGGCGATCGTGTGGCTGCAGAACCGGCGCGAGGCCACAATGGAGCGCTCTCGTCCGTCCACGGCCGTCCGCAGAGACGACCCCGGAGAGTTCAGAGTGGGACGCCTCAAACACGAACGAGTCAAGGTCCCTCGAGGAGACGCCATGATGGAGTGGGCGGAGTCAGTGATGGGGGTCCACGCCGACAGGAAGTCTGTGTTAGAGGTGAGACCAGCAAAACCTGTTCAGATACTGCTGGAACCTGTTCAGATACTGTTGGAACCTGTTTAAATCCATCTGGAACCTGTTTAAATCCATCTAAAACCTGTTTGAATCCATCTAAAACCTGTTAAAATCCATCTAGAACCTGTTTAAATCCATCTAAAACCTGTTTAAATCCATCTAGAACCTGTTTAAATCCATCTAGAACCTGTTTAAATCCATCTAGAACCTGTTCAAATCCATCTGGAACCTGTTCAAATCCATCTAAAACCTGTTTAAATCCATCTAAAACCTGTTTGAATCCATCTAAAACCTGTTTAAATCCATCTAGAACTTGTTCAAATCCATCTGGAACCTGTTTAAATCCATCTAGAACCTGTTTAAATCCATCTAAAACCTGTTTGAATCCATCTAAAACCTGTTTAAATCCATCTAGAACTTGTTCAAATCCATCTAGATCCTGTTCAAATCCATCTGGAACCTGTTCAAATCCATCTAAAACCTGTTTAAATCCATCTAAAACCTGTTCTCTGTTTTTCCTCAGGTGGAGTTCCAGGGCGAGGAGGGCACCGGTCTGGGCCCCACGTTAGAGTTTTATGCTCTGGTGGCAGCTGAGTTCCAGAGGACGTCTTTAGGGATCTGGCTCTGTGACGACGACTTCCCCGACGACGAGTCCAGACAGGTCTCACCTTCACACAGTTCACTCTGGGGTCAAAACCTTAGCTTCAGATCACTTTGAGTCAGGCCACACTCTCTCATTCTCACATTCTGTTCTTTATGTTGATTAGTGCATTAAATGGATTAGACCAATAACCAATCACTCAGCTGCTCTCTGTATTGTTTAAGGCGGACCTGGGCTGTATCCTCATATATATTCTCTCTGTGTGTTATTTAAGGCGGACCTGGCCCTGATCCTCATATATATTCTCTCTCTGTGTTATTTAAGGCGGACCTGGCCCTGATCCTCATATATATTCTCTCTCTGTGTGTTATTTAAGGCGGACCTGGCCCTGATCCTCATATATATTCTCTCTGTGTGTTATTTAAGGCGGACCTGGCCCTGATCCTCATATATATTCTCTCTCTGTGTTATTTAAGGTGGACCTGGGCGGCGGGCTGAAGCCTCCTGGGTTCTACGTGCAGCGTTCCTGTGGCCTGTTTCCGGCTCCGTTCCCTCAGGACAGCGAGGACCTGGAGCGTGTCACTCAGCTGTTCCACTTCCTGGGCGTGTTTTTGGCGAAGTGCATCCAGGACAGTCGCCTCGTGGACCTGCCCCTGTGGCCCTTCTTCAAACTGCTGTGTATGGGCGACATCAAGTCCAACATGAGCAAGCTGCTGTACGACTCTCCGAGCGTGGACCGCGGCCTCACGCTCTCGAGCCGGCACCGAGGACCACGACTCCACGCTCTTCGACGAGGATTCAAAGTCCGAGTTCATCCTGGACCCGCCCAAACCCAAACCTCCGGCCTGGTACCACGGCATCCTCACCTGGGACGACTTTGAGGCTCGTAAACGCACAGGTACGGACCTGAGGAGGGTTTTACAGGATTTAAGGTTATAGGTGGATTTGAACTGGTTTTAGATGGATTTGAACTGGTTTAGATGGATTTGAACAGGTTTAGGTGGTTTGAGCTGGTTTTAGATGGATTTGAAACTGGTTTTAGATGGATTTGAACTGGTTTAATTGGATTTGAACTGGTTTGATGGATTTGAACTGGTTTAGGTGGATTTGATCAGGTTTTAGTTGGTTAGAACAGGGTTTAGTTGAACTTGAACAGGTTTTAGTTGGTTTAGAACAGGTTTTAGTTGGTTTAGAACAGGGTTTAGCTGGTCTTGATCAGGTTTTAGTTGGTCTTGACCAGGGTTTAGCTGGACTTGAACAGGTTTTAGTAGGTTTAGAACAGGTTTTATTTGGTTTAGAACAGGGTTTAGCTGGTCTTGATCAGGTTTTAGTTGGTCTTGACCAGGGTTTAGCTGGTCTTGATCAGGTTTTAGTTGGTCTTGACCAGGGTTTAGCTGGTCTTGATCAGGTTTTAGTTGGTCTTGACCAGGGTTTAGCTGGTCTTGAACAGGTTTTAGTAGGTTTTCTGGTGTAATCCTGTCCATGTGCCTCAGAGCCAGTTTCCTGAAGGAGATGAAGGAGCTGTCGGTGAAACGCAGACAGATCCTCAGCAGCAAGTCTCTGTCTGAAGACGAGAAGAACACTCGGCTCCAGGACCTGATGCTGAGGAACCCCCTGGGATCTGGCCCCGCCCTCAGCATCGAGGACCTGGGGTAACACTGACTTTAACACTGATGAGAGTTAGACCTGGGTAACTCTGACTTTAACACTGATGAGAGTTAGACCTGGGGTAACTCTGACTTTAACACTGATGAGAGTTAGACCTGGGGTAACTCTGACTTTAACACTGATGAGAGTTAGACCTGGGGTAACTCTGACTTTAACACTGATGAGAGTTAGACCTGGGGTAACTCTGACTTTAACACTGGAGAGAGTTAAACCTGGGGTAACTCTGACTTTAACACTGGAGAGAGTTAGACCTGGGGTAACTCTGACTTTAACACTGATGGGAGTTAGACCTGGGTAACTCTGACTTTAACACTGATGAGAGTTAGACCTGGGGTAACTCTGACTTTAACACTGATGGAGTTGGACCTGGGGTAACTCTGACTTTAACACTGAGAGAGTTAAACCTGGGGTAACTCTGACTTTAACACTGATGAGAGTTAGACCTGGGGTAACTCTGACTTTAACACTGATGAGAGTTAGACCTGGGGTAACTCTGACTTTAACACTGATGAGAGTTAGACCTGGGGTAACTCTGACTTTAACACTGATGAGAGTTAGACCTGGGTAACTCTGACTTTAACTCTGATGAGAGTTAGACCTGGGGTAACTCTGACTTTAACACTGATGAGAGTTAGACCTGGGGTAACTCTGACTTTAACACTGATGAGAGTTAGACCTGGGGTAACTCTGACTTTAACACTGATGGGAGTTAGACCTGGGGTAACTCTGTGTCTTTGTGATTTCAGACTGAATTTCCAGTTCTGTCCTTCATCAAAGGTTCACGGTTTTTCTGCAGTGGATCTGAAAACAAACGGAGACGACGAGGTAAAAACAAGTCCTGGTTTAGACCTGGTTTAGTCCTGGTTTAGACCAGGTTTAGTCCTGGTTTAGACCAGGTTTAGTCCTGGTTTAGACCTGGTTTAGACCAGGTTTAGACCAGGTTTAGACCTGGTTTAGTCCTGGTTTAGTTCTGCTTTAGACCTTAGTCCTGGTTTAGACCTGGTTTAGACCTGGTTTAGACCTGGTTTAGTCCTGGTTTAGACCTGGTTTAGTCCTGGTTTAGTCCTGGTTTAGTCCTGGCTTAGACCTTAGTCCTGGTTTAGACCTGGTTTAGTCCAGGTCTAGTCCAGGTGTAGTTCATGTGTGTTTTGTTCCAGATGGTGTCGATGGAGAACTCAGAAGAATACGTGGAGCTGATGTTCGACTTCTGTATGCACACAGGCATCCAGAAACAGATGGAGGCCTTCAGAGGTACTCCTACACCTCCACCCATCTACACCTCCACCCACCTACACCCTCACCCATCTACACCTCCACACACCTACACCTCCACACACCTACACCCTCCACCCATCTACACCTCCACCCATCTACACCTCCACACACCTACACCTCCACACACCTACACCTCCACCCACCTACACCCCCACCCATCTACACCTCCACCCACCTACACCCTCACCCATCTACACCTCCACACACCTACACCTCCACACACCTACACCCTCCACCCATCTACACCTCCACCCACCTCCACCCCCACCCATCTACACCTCCACACACCTACACCTCCACACACCTACACCCTCCACCCATCTACACCCTCCACCCATCTACACCTCCACCCACCTACACCTCCACCCACCTCCACCCTCCACACACCTACACCTCCACCCAGCTACACCCTCCACCCACCTACACCCTCCACCCATCTACACCCTCCACCCATCTACACCTACACCCACCTACACCCATCTACACCTCCACCCACCTCCACCCCCACCCACCTACACCCTCACCCATCTACACCTCCACACACCTACACCCTCCACCCACCTCCACCCATCTACACCTCCACTCACCTCCACCCTCCACCCACCTACACCCTCCACCCATCTACACCCTCCACCCATCTACACCTACACCCACCTACACCCATCTACACCTCCACCCAGCTACACCTCCACATTGACCTGTTTGTTCTCAGAGGGGTTTAACCGAGTGTTTCCGATGGAGAAGCTCAGCTCCTTCAGCCACAAAGAGGTTCAGATGATCCTCTGCGGCAACCAATCACCTTCATGGACCGCTGATGACATCATCAACTACACCGAGCCCAAGCTCGGCTACACCCGAGACAGGTACGGACTAGAGCTACACCCGAGACAGGTACGGACTAGAGCTACACCCGAGACGGGTACGGACTAGAGCTACACCCGAGACAGGTACGGACTAGAGCTACACCCGAGGCAGGTACGGACTAGAGCTACACCCGAGACGGGTACGGACTAGAGCTACACCCGAGACAGGTACGGACTAGAGCTACACCCGAGACGGGTACGGACTAGAGCTACACCCGAGGCAGGTGCGGACTAGAGCTACACCCGAGACAGGTACGGACTAGAGCTACACCCGAGACGGGTACGGACTAGAGCTACACCCGAGACAGGTACGGACTAGAGCTACACCCGAGACAGGTACGGACTAGAGCTACACCCGAGACAGGTACGGACTAGAGCTACACCCGAGACAGGTACGGACTAGAGCTACACCCGAGACAGGTACGGACTAGAGCTACACCCGAGACAGGTACGGACTAGAGCTACACCCGAGACAGGTACGGACTAGTAACCAACTGTGGACTGGACCAGACTCAGTTTAAGGTGTCTTTTGTGTAAAGTGTGTTGTTCAGGTTGAGTTCACTGTGAAAACTAACACTCTCTGGTTCTGTTCTGTCCTGGTCCTGGTCCTGCTCCTGGTCCTGGTCCTGTCCTGGTCCTGTCCTGGTCCTGTCCTGTCCTGCTCCTTGTCCTGCTCCTTGTCCTGCTCCTTGTCCTGGTCCTGCTCCTGCTCCTGGTCCTGCTCCTGGTCCTGCTCCTGGTCCTGCCCTGGTCCTGGTCCAGCCCCGGTTTCCTGAGGTTCGTCAGGGTTCTCTGTGGGATGTCCTCAGACGAGAGGAAGGCCTTCCTGCAGTTCACCACAGGCTGCTCCACACTGCCCCCTGGAGGCCTGGCCAACCTTCACCCCAGACTCACCATCGTCAGGAAGGTCAGGTCTCGGCTCACACACAGTTGTCTTTGCTCAGTCCAGACCCGGTCTAAACCTGGTTTTACCTGGTTTTCCTGTTGCAGGTGGATGCCACAGACTGCAGTTATCCTTCTGTAAACACCTGTGTGCATTACCTGAAGCTGCCTGAGTACTCTTCAGAGGACATCATGAGAGAGCGCCTCCTAGCGGCCACCATGGAGAAGGGCTTCCACCTCAACTAGCCCCGCCCCTTTCCCATAGCCCCGCCCCCTTCAACCAAACCTACAGGAGCACGTTTGGGACTCTTCACTTTGGCAAATTAAAAAAAAACTTCACAAAAAGGAAAAATATACAACTATTACAGTGTTGGACCTGGTTTAGATCTTAATCTGACTTTAAAACGACGGTAATGTTTAAATCTCACGTGAAGCTTATTTTTTTTTAAAAAAAGCTCAAGTAAAACCAAAGTGCAGTGAAAAAATGTATCAAAATTTACAAAATGAGCAATAATTAAGTTAAATCTGATTAAACAAAGCCATAAAACAAGAAAAAAGATGTGAAAAGAGTCAAAGTGTCCTGCAAAACATGATCTGAATTAATGTAAATGTTTAAAAAGATCATAAAGACCAGAAGAATAACTCTACGCACTTTAATTCTTTTAGTTTCTACTTCATTAGTTGCTGTTTTTCTTAAATATATCAATCTTTTCGATTTCAAAATGTGACAGAAACTACTTTCCATTGCTCTCAGTTTTTAGAGAACAGCAGAAAGTTGTGACGGACGATTATTTCACTCTTAGTTTTTCCCTGATTTTTTATTTTTTTCTTTTTTTTTTTTTTTTTTTTGTTTTTTTTTTTTTTTCCCCCCCCCCTTCCTTCCTTCCCCCCCCCCCCCCCCTCAGTCCTTTCCCCCCCCCCTCCTCCCTCCGTACATCTTCTTCTCGCTTCTTTATTTATTTTTTTTCTTTTGGAAAAGTCATGCTTCTTCTTCTGCTTCTTTTTGTTTTAGTTCATTTTGCCGTGGTTTTTTTTTTTTTTCTTTTTTTCTTTCAGACACAGGTCAAAGCTGTTTTTTTTTTTGTTTTTTTTTTTTTGGATGAAGCCGAGGCAGAAAACACTGGTCCCAGGTGTGAGAGGCTCGTTGTATTACTTTGTATTATATTATTATTATTACAAACCTTTATTTAACGAGTTGCAGTTTGAGGATATTTTCAGATGTGTATGCTCCAAAAAATAATCATTAAATCGTTTGCAAAACTATGAACTCAAACCTGACTCTGGGTCTTATTTTTATTTTTTATGGGCTTTATTTATAAAATTAATACAGAAGCCAATTAAAGCTTGTAATAGAGGCTCAAACAACATGAGTCTTAGTGACACTGGATTTGTGAAATTATTGGACTAAGAGTCAAATAAATGGCTTTAACGGATTATAACAAAAGTGAAGTTCCAGTAAGAAACCAACTCTTTCTGATGAAGTGGAAAGTCAGGCTAACCTTCTGTTACAGTGTGGTGTTAGTGATTACACTGTTCTTATTTCACATTAAAGGGGCATATGTATGCATCATGTAATATTCAGAATAACTTCTTCAGAGCAGGTTTTCAGACCAATAACAGACCAATCCACAGTTAGCTCAACAGCAGCTGCAGGTTTTAGTTAAAGAGCATCTGTCCAGGGCATAAATAAATGCTCCCAGGCACTTTCTGGACGGTCGCCATTTGTTCCAAATTTTATCAAAAACATAAGGCTATACTATGACAAAATGGCCATTTTGGGTCACCTCCAATTTTGTCCCAAAAATGATTAAAATGACCTCCAGGGCATAAATAAAGGCTCCCAGGGGTATTTTAAGGTGTTTTCAATCATTTTCTGGGCGTTCGCTGTTTGTCCAAATTTTGTCAAAAACATAAGGCTATACTATGGCAAAAATGGTGATTTTGGGTCAAACTCAAGTTTTGATCAAAAGTGGTTAAAATGACCTCCAGGGCATCAATAAATGCCCCTTAGATGTATTTCAAGGTGTTTTAAAGCACGTTCTGGTCGGTCGTCACTTGTTCAAAAACATGAGTCTGTACTCTGGCAAAATGTCCATTTTGACTCATTTCCAATTTTGGCCCAAAAGTGATTAAAATGATTTCCTGGGCGTCAATAACTGCTCCCAGGGGTATTTTATAAAGTGATATGCATTTTCTGGGAAGTCACAAAAAATCATAAATCTATGAAAAAATGAACATTTTGGGTCACCTTCAATTTTGGCCCAAAAGTGGTTAAATTTACTCCACTGACATCAATAAATGCTCAGAGGGGCATTTTGAGGTGAAGGGGAGGTTTCCAGCCTGGATTTTCATTTCTG
Source organism: Rhyacichthys aspro (assembly GCA_036850595.1). Lineage (NCBI taxonomy): Eukaryota > Metazoa > Chordata > Actinopteri > Gobiiformes > Rhyacichthyidae > Rhyacichthys > Rhyacichthys aspro. The sequence continues at coordinate 21,930,981 of CM072169.1, forward strand.
GCCCAAAAATGATTAAAATGAATGTTACATATTCGACATAAACCTGAATTACATACACACTGCTCCTGAGTGTTATCCACAGTGGTTCCTCCTGTTTTTTGAGTGTTTTTGATCAAAAGCAACAGCGCGATTATTCAAATGTTGGATTATAAAGCTCCGGTTCAGGATCGAGGGAAGGTCTGACGAGACGCAGAAACACTTTTAAATATGATCCAGAACATCTTTCAGTCTCGGCTTATTTCCAGAAGCTGCCCGAGCACCAAACAGAACAGACACAAACAGGTTCAGTCGGTGTCTGCGACGGCTGAGATCAACCAGAACATTATTAAACCTCTGTTTCATGTTTGATTGTTCATAGCTGTTCACATGCTGTACAAGGAGCAGATGGAACCAAAACCTTTAAAACACAAAAAACTGAAAGAATCAGGACTCAGTGGAACTGGAGCTGATGGTACATTTACACCATTTAATAGTTATTATAGACATTTTATATACAGTTCAACAGGTCTCTATGTGGTACAATCTTTAAAATCTCATAAAAACAAAAACCTTACAAAACTCGTCCAAACTCGCAAACTCGTCTTTTTTTTGTCCTTTTCGGAAGACTAGAAAAATACTTTTATCGTATTATTATTATTATCATTAATCATGCATTACACAAACAAAGTCTTTAGTTACAACAGGAAACGAGTGAATCCCTTCAGAAAAACTTAAATAAAACCCATCGAAGGCAGTTCGTCTTTATTCTGGCGACGGATGAAGAAGTGATGAATGAAGAAGAGGAGCCGAGGGAAAGAGTGAGTCTAGTTTGAAATTAATTGGATGCGTCTAAACTAATCAATATTTCAGAAGTTGATCAGTCCTTGAGTTTGATGATGATCGTCCTTAACATTTATCACAAAAACAAAGAGGAATTTATGTGAGAAATATTTCCGTTTAAAGATTTTCCTTTTGCTTCGAGGAGCATCAGTGAATAAACTAAACTAATAGATCTTCAGGAAATTTAAAAACTTTACTGAAGCCACTTCTTGTTGGATTTCAGTGACTTTTTTCTAAATGTAGTGATCCATACGAAACAAAAACAGGAAAATGTGGCTCGAAAAAAGGCTAATGTTATCATTTTTTAATTTTCTGTTTAGGATTCTGTAAAATGAATATCACCTTTAGTTCTTTTTGTTCAGGTCAAAAGTAAAATGGAACAAACATTATTAAAACAAGAGTAAAACTTTAATTCTAACTCGAGTCGAGGGCCAGGTTTAGAGATGATTGAAAAAGGTTGAATTAACTCAAAAGCTGCAGGATTTAAAGCTTCCTTTTCAAGTAAATCATAAGGATTTGTATATTTTCAGTGCGTCTCGAGTCATGTGACCTGTTTTCATGTTTGTACGACCAAATAAAAAGTGAGTCTAGTTTCTGTTAAATTCTCATTTAGATATTTCCAGCCTTAAATTAGATTAAAGCATAAGCTTTGGCTTTAGACCCACTTGATTCATTCGTAACCGTTGCTTTAGTTCAGCCTCTTCCTCAGCTCCTCCTCTCGTCAAACCTTTTCCTGGTCATGTGACAGGAAACAGGAAGTGTTCGAGGGCAGTGACGGATTTGGACGGGTCTCTGTTTTATAAAAAGATTATAAAAACTAGATTTATCTTACACGAAACAAAACGAACGAATAAAACGAACGAAGAGAAGCGTCCGGAGCTAGGTCTGAGGTGGGGGGCTCTGATTGGACGAACGGAGAGGGGGTGGGGCTTAACCAGGGCCGTCGACCAATCAGGAAGGAGAGAGGCAAACAACTGCAGAAACAAGAAGACAATAAAAAAGAGGTTTTACTTGGATTTAATTTAGTGTTTATCAAACGGTGAGTAAAAAAAAAAGTGAATCGCTGTAGATTTTATTTTGATCCACATTTTTGTCCATTTTGCCAATTTTCAAACTCGAGAAGCATATTTGTTCAAGTCTGAGCTTTTAAAGATTAATTTCAGCTTTAAAAATGATTAGAAATGTTCTTTTTGAGTGAAATAAATAAACTGCTGCTAAACTGGATCCGAGGTTGTTAGTGTTAAATGTGATTTTACTGTAGTTTAGGTTTTGGAAAATAGTTTAGAGAAAAGAAGGTTGAGTCTTGTTTCTGCAGCTGATGTGACGTTTGAAGGAAAAATCCCCCTCAACGTTTGAGAAACAGAACTTTGTCTGAAGTGAACGCTCCTAATGTAACGTTCAAGCCACTTGGTTTTATTTGAACTATTTAGTTTGAAACAGCAGTAAATAAAGATGTTGACTTTTGTGAATTAACTAATCTTTAGGAAATTTAAAAACTTTACTGAAACCATCTTTTTGTTGCAGTTTATTCGATTTCAGTGACTTTTTTCTAAATTTAGTGTTTCATACGAAACAAAAACAGGAAAATGTGGCTTGACAAAAAGGCTCACGTCACGACTGCGAAGGATTCTGTAAAATCAATATCAACTTTTGTGTTTTTGTTCAAGTCAAACAGACACGATTAAGATACGAGTCGAGGCTCAGAAGAAGAACTGGAGACAGCTGTAGTTTTGGTTTTGAGAGGGATTTTTCCTGGAGTTCGTGGTGGGTTTAGTGTCAGAGGGACGTCTGTTAGTGTCGTTCTGATAAAGTTCAGTCTCAGTTTTAACACGGTCTTCGTTCAGACTCAGAGGCCACTTCTTTTACTCCTTTTCTCACGAGCTTTTCAGTCTTTTTCAAAATGGCATCATTTTTCCTTTTGTCCACTTTTTAAAAAGACAAAGAAACTAAAAGCCGGTTTCTCATCAGGACGAAAGCTTTAAAAGCAGAGTTCTTTTGTTTATTGGACTAAAGTCAGACTAAAGCAGGTCTAAACCATGTATAACATAGAACATAGTCTAAACAGCTCTTTACTGAAAACATTTACAGAAAACAACTGAAGAGAAACTAAACTGTTTAAAAGCTGGTTCCTGCTTTTAAAATTCTGGAGAAAAGAAGCTTTGAGTCTGATTTTTCGAAGTGGACGCAGATAAACTTCAGTGACAAACGATGCACAAACGAACAATCGGAGCAAATCTGATCCAATCTGTTGGATTAGATTTATTGAATTATTCTCGGCGGCTGAGACCGGATCAGACTAAAACCGTGTTAAACCAGTTCTGAACCCGACCTCTCAGTCTTCTTCTTCTGTGATTCACTAAAGTCTCAAACCGGGACTAAACCCGGACTTTCCTCCGTCTTTCAGCTCCGCGGTCTCTCTCCGTCCGAACCCGACGACATCCGGACGTCGGGAGAGAGTCGAGGCCGCGGAGCCGTCTCTGGGTTTTGTTTCTGAGGTTTTGGTTAAACGTAGACCCGGGCCAGAGCGTCGGCGCCGGCCGAAGCGATGTAAGCCTTGGACGGATGGAAGGCCACGTCGTAGATGGCCTCCTCGCTCTTCTTCCTGTGAGCCGTGATCTCCTGAACACACGTCTTACTGTCCAGGTTCCACAGGCGCACCGAGCAGTCGTGACCTGAGGAGACGAGGAGGAGGAGGGAGAGGGAGGAGGAGGAGAGGAGGAGAGGAGGAGAGAGGGAGAGGAGAGGAGAGGAGGAGGAGACGAGGAGAGGAGAGACGAGGAGGAGGGAGGAGAGGAGGGAGGAGAGAGAGGAGGGAGAGGGAGAGGAGGAGGGGAGAGGAGGGGAGGGAGGACGAGGAGAGAGGAGGAGGGAGGAGAGGGAGGAGAGGAGAGAGGGAGGAGACGAGGAGGGAGGAGGAGGAGGAGGAGGAGGAGAGGAGGGAGAGGAGGAGGGAGAGGAGGAGAGGGAGAGGAGAGAGGAGAGGAGGAGGAGAGGAGGAGAGGAGGCGAGGAGGGAGGAGGAGAGGAGAGAGGGAGGAGGGAGGAGGAGGAGGAGGGAGAGGAGGAGGGAGGAGAGGAGGAGACGAGGAGGAGGGAGGGAGGAGAGAGAGAGGAGAGAGAGAGAGGAGAGGGAGGAGGAGGAGGAGGAGAGGGAGGAGAAGAGAGAGAGGAGGAGGAGACGAGAGAGGGAGGAGGAGAGGAGAGAGGAGGAGACGAGGAGGAGGAGAGGAGGGAGGAGGAGGAGAGGAGGAGGAGAGGAGGGTTAGTGGTGTGTGTGAGGTCTGAGAAGGAGCTGCTCAAAAATCTATTGTTACTTAGATTTACAAAATGAATCCATTAATCCAGAGGTTCTGAGGTGCATCAGCAAAAATGTTTGTGTCCGAAAGAATGAATAAATAAAAACAGAGGGAAATATTTTTAAAAATGTCCTCATAAAAGAAACCCATCTCTCAAAATTAAAAAAGAATTCATGAAAAATTAAAGCCATGACTCAATTTAAAAATACAAATTAAAGAAAAAACATTCCACAAATAAAAATACCTGGAAAAGATTTTTTTTAAATAAAGTTGATGCTAATGTGGCTAATGCTAAGGAAGTGGTGCTGCAGCTCAAAGTACCAGGATGTGTGTGTTTTGTGTGGTTTTGATCGTTGTTGGAGACAGCATCAGATCAACTCCAGACACTTTGAGTTTTTTAGAAGACGTAACATTCTGGAAACAGCTGTTTTTAATTTTTAGATGTCTCCATTTTTTTGTTCTTTTTTTTCAAATTAAGACAAAGATTTAATTTTGTATTTTTTTTTTTTTGAGAAATGTCTTTCTTTTTTAGACATTTGTAAAAATCTCCCTCTGCTTTTATTTTCCTGGAGAACAAACAAACATTTTGATGGTGCACCTCCAATTGTTGTGGTTTTATTTCTTTTAGTTTTCTTGAATCT
>CM072169.1:21935835-22007780 GCA_036850595.1 Rhyacichthys aspro
CTCAGCCTCCGCCCCACTCACTCACAGCACGTTAATGTGATCGAAGTGTAGAAGAAATGAAACTAAAAACTAGAAAACTATCGATAAAGTGGAAATAGAACAAACAGAACATCTCACTTTGGATCATGCTTTCTTTATCATTCTGAGGTTTGGAAAAAAAACTCCTTTTATCAAACTATTAATAAAACCTGCTCAAATCCAACTAAAACCTGTTCAAATCCAACTAAAACCTGCTCAAATCCAACTAAAACCTGCTCAAATCCAAATGAAACCTATTTACATCCAACAAAAACCTGTTCAAATCCAACAAAAACCTGTTCAAATCCAACAAAAACCTATTTAAATCCAAATAAAACCTGTTCAAATCCAACTAAAACCTGCTCAAATCCAACTAAAACCTGCTCAAATCCAAATGAAACCTATTTACATCCAACAAAAACCTGTTCAAATCCAACAAAAACCTATTTAAATCCAAATAAAACCTGTTCAAATCCAACTAAAACCTGCTCAAATCCAACTAAAACCTGCTCAAATCCAAATGAAACCTATTTACATCCAACAAAAACCTGTTCAAATCCAACAAAAACCTATTCAAATCCAAATAAAACCTGTTCAAATCCAACTAAAACCTGCTCAAATCCAACTAAAACCTGCTCAAATCCAAATGAAACCTATTTACATCCAACAAAAACCTGTTCAAATCCAACAAAAACCTATTTAAATCCAAATAAAACCTGTTCAAATCCAACTAAAACCTGCTCAAATCCAAATAAAACCTGTTCAAATCCAAATGAAACCTATTTACATCCAAATAAAACCTGTTCAAATCCAACAAAAACCTATTTAAATCCAAATAAAACCTGTTCAAATCCAACTAAAACCTGCTCAAATCCAAATAAAACCTGTTCAAATCCAAATGAAACCTATTTACATCCAAATAAAACCTGTTCAAATCCAACAAAAACCTGTTCAAATCCAACAAAAACCTGTTCAAATCCAACAAAAACCTGTTCAAATCCAACAAAAACCTGTTCAAATCCAACTAAAACCTGCTCAAATCCAAATAAAACCTGTTCAAATCCAAATGAAACCTATTCAAATCCAACAAAAACCTGTTCAAATCCAACAAAAACCTGTTCAAATCCAACAAAAACCTGTTCAAATCCTTTATAATTCTGAGGTTTGGAATAAAAACTCCTTGATGCTCCTTTAAATCTGTTCCTGTTTCGTGGATGAAACCTCTTGAATAAACTGAGCGTGTGACTGGGTTCATCTTTGAAGCCGTTATCACAAAAAACGGGCAAAATATGTGTCGTTTTCCCCCAAATCCTTGGGTTTGTTCCGTCTTTTGGCAGTAAACCTCTGACAGCGGCTCAGAATTAGCATCTCATTTAAACTCGGCTCTAATCTGTCGTCTGTGGATTTACAACAGAGACTTTCACCAAATCATGAGACGTTTTTCTGAAAATGAGACGGTTTTTAATGTTGCTGTGTTTTTGTGTTTTTCAGAAGTGCCTCTTTTGACGTAGAACCAATCTACACCTTCAGAGCTCACATGTAAGTGTCACTCCCGAAAAACTGGTCAAATCCAACTAAAACCTGTTTAAAATCATCTAAAAACTGTTCAAATCCATCTAAAACCTGTTTAAAATCATCTAAAAACTGTTCAAATCCAACTAAAACCTGTTTAAAATCATCTAAAACCTGCTCAAATTCGACTAAAACCTGTTTAAAATCATCTAAAAACTGTTCAAATCCATCTAAAACCTGTTTAAATCCACCTGAAACCTGTTGACACCTGTTTCTGTCAGAGGTCCGGTTCTGTCTCTGGCCATGGGCTCCAGTGGGGAGCAGTGCTTCAGCGGAGGGATAGACTCTACTATTCAGTGGTGGAACATCCCTGGCTCCAACGTCGACCCCTACGACACCTACGGTAAGAGAACCACCGGGATTACCTCCAGAACATAACACTTAACCTGCTGAAAGAAGCATGTTTAGTTAGTATTTATAATTATTTCACTGTGAGATCTGGACTTATTGAAATGTATTTATTTATGATCCAGTATTTACTGGTTTGGTCTAGCGTGGCTCGTTGAACTGAACCAGACTTAGGTTTTTATCAGCTTCTGAAATCTACATCCACAGACTTAACGTCATTTTGAAATATTTTAAACACAAATCTGATATTTGTTGCATTGAACTTCACAATTTTTTATCTTTAATTTGTAAAAATGACACATTTTCTTTTCTCATTATTTTCTGATGTATGTTTTATAGTTTTTTATCAGAACCAAAAAGTCAGTCAGCTGTATCTGTTCGAGTAGTGCCAGTAGAACATGAGGGAATATTATACAAACTAAACATTAAATCATCCCCAGATCTTCTGCAGTAAATCTGACGTTTCAAAACGTAATAACGGCATGTTTGGTCCAATCAGATCCCAGCGTTCTGGCGGGCTCCTGGACGGGTCACAGCGACGCCGTGTGGGGTCTGGCCTACAGCGGAATCAAAAACAGACTCCTGTCGTGTTCGGCCGACGGGACGGTCAAACTGTGGAACCCCCAGGAGAACACGCCCTGCGTCAGCACTTTCAACAACGACAGAGGTACACGCCAGAAACTTAAAACCTCAGTTAGAATATGGGCCCCACCCTGGAACCCCACCCTGGAGCCGGGCCCGGGGTTGGGGCCCCACCCTGGAACCCCACCCTGGAGCCGGGCCCCGCCCTGGAACCCCACCCTGGAGCCGGGCCCGGGGTCGGGGCCCCACCCTGGAGCCGGGCCCGGGGTCGGGGCCCCACCTTGGAGCCAGGCCCGGGGTTGGGGCCCCACCCTGGAGCCGGGCCCGGGGTTGGGGCGCGTATGGGAGCCCCTGGTGGCCCACGGGGCCTGGGCTCACCTCCTGCAGGAGGAACCGTAAGGGGCCGGTGCAAAGTGGACTGGGTGTCAGTAGAAGGCAGGGGCCTCAGAGACCCAGGTCCGAGGCCGTGGGTCTCAGCTTGTTCCCTTCAGGTTCAGGACAGTTCCTGCCTCAAGTGGAGGAGTATATCTCGGTCTTGTTCAGAGTGATGGATGAAGATGGACGGATCGGTGCAGCTTCTGCAGTGATGCAGTCATGGACCGGTCTGTCCTGGTGAAGAAGGAGCTGCAGGTGAAGCTCTCCATTTACCTACGTTCCTGCTCTCACCTGAGGTCACGAGCTCTGGGTCATGACCAAAAGGACAAGATCCCAGATACAAGCAGCAGATATGAGTGTCCTCCTCAGGACGACTGGAGGGGAGGAGCCCAGAGTATAGAGCCTCCACATCGAGAGGAGCAGCTGAGGTGGCTCTGGACCCTTCCTAGAGAGGTGTTCTGGGCCTGTCCCACTGGGAGGAGGCCCCGGGACAGACCCAGGACACTCTGGAGGGACTATGTCTCTGGGCTGGGACCCCTCGGTGTTCCTCAGAGGAGATCTTTAACCTCGTCTGTTTTTTCCAGAACACGGCGTCCCGACGTCGGTGGACTTTAACGGCTGTGACCCCGCCCACATGGTGGCGTCGTTCAGCAGCGGAGACGTGGTGCTGTACGACCTGGAGACGTCCCAGAATGCACTGGTGCTGAAGGGCCAGGGAGACAGCAGTAAGATATAGGCATCGGTTTAATGTAGCGCCCTCTAGAGGCCACTTTAAACACTGTTAGACAGATTCATATTTGTTCAATCATCTCGAGGATTCTAAAACCTGGTAATTACTCAGTGTTTGTTAGTTTTGATCAGGCTTGAAGTTCATCAAAAGATTTAATCTAAAAAAACAGAAAAAGTATAAATCTTTTTGATTTTTGCAGTAGTTTTTGGAAGTGGACATGACTCGAGGTTTTAAATTTGAAAACTAAAAATGCATTAAACTCAGTACTTTGGCTAATCTTTGACATATCCAAGACTGAATTAAAAACTATTTGTTTTATGGAAAACACCAGTGACATCAGGTCAAACTGGCATTTAAAGGGTTAAAATCCTCCCAATAATTCAATATTTGTTAGTTTTGAGCAGAGCTGAAGTGGTTTTAGAGATTTATGCAGAAAAAAGCAGTTAAATATGAATCTGTACAGTTTTTTATAACAGTATAATAAGAGTAGAAGTCATTGTTTTCACATTTTTTGTTGAACTATTAGAAAAATACCATCTAACATTAGTGGAGACTAGAGTCAGGCTCATCTCAACACTGTTTGTTTGTGGAAATAAAAGCTGTTCTGTTTGTGCAGATGCTCCAGGTTCGAATCATATCAACAAAGTGGTGAGTCACCCGACGTTACCTGTGACCATCACGGCTCACGAAGACCGCCACATCAAGTTCTACGACAACAAGTCAGGTCCGTCTTCACCGCTTCATGAAGCGCAGAAAACAGAACATAAATCTGTCTGAATGAATAGAGCAGGTTCTGTTTGTATTTACACATTTAAAGTTGTCCTGAAGTCATTCTTTTGGTCAAACTCAGGACCTTTTCTGTGTCTCTTTTTCACGTGTTTGAGGCGTGTTTGTATTTTCAGGTAAAGTGATCCACTCGATGGTGGCTCACCTCGACGCCGTCACCAGTTTAGCTGTGGATCCCAACGGCATCTACCTGATGTCAGGAAGTAAGGCCCTCGGATTAGATTCAAGAAAACTAAAAGAAATAAAACCACAACAATTGGAGGTGCACCATCAAAATGTTTGTTTGTTCTCCAGAAAAATAAAAGCAGAGGGAGATTTTTACAAATGTCAAAAAAGAAAGACATTTCTCAAAAAAAAAAAAATCACATGAAAAATTAAATCTTTGTCTTAATTTAAAAAAAAAAGAACAAAAAAATGGAGACATCTAAAAATTAAAAACAGCTGTTTCCAGAATGTTACGTCTTCTAAAAAACTCAAAGTGTCTGGAGTTGATCTGATGCTGTCTCCAACAACGATCAAAACCACACAAAACACACACATCCTGGTACTTTGAGCTGCAGCACCACTTCCTTAGCATTAGCCACATTAGCATCAACTTTATTTAAAAAAAATCTTTTCCAGGTATTTTTATTTGTGGAATGTTTTTTCTTTAATTTGTATTTTTAAATTGAGTCATGGCTTTAATTTTTCATGAATTCTTTTTTAATTTTGAGAGATGGGTTTCTTTTATGAGGACATTTTTAAAAATATTTCTCTCTGTTTTTATTTATTTATTCTTTTGGACACAAACATTTTTGCTGATGCACCTCAGAACCTCTGGATTAATTGATTCATTTTGTAAATCTAAGTAACAATAGATTTTTGAGCAGCTCCTTCTCAGACCTCACACACACCACTAACCCTCCTCCTCTCCTCCTCTCCTCCTCCTCCTCTCCTCCTCCTCTCCTCTCCTCTCTCCTCTCTCCTCTCCTCTCCTCTCCTCGTCTCCTCCTCCTCTCCTCTCCTCGTCTCCTCCCTCCTCCTCTCCTCCCTCCTCGTCTCCTCTCCTCCTCCTCTCCTCTCCTCGTCTCCTCCCTCCTCGTCTCCTCCTCCCTCGTCTCCTCCTCTCCTCCCTCCTCCTCTCCTCCCTCCTCCTCTCCTCCCTCCTCCCTCCTCGTCTCCTCGTCTCCTCTCCTCGTCTCCTCTCCTCCCTCCTCTCCTCCCCTCCTCCTCTCCTCTCTCCTCTCTCCTCTCCTCTCCTCTCCTCCTCCCTCCTCCTCTCCTCTCCTCGTCTCCTCCCTCCTCTCCTCCCTCCTCTCCTCTCCTCGTCTCCTCCCTCCTCCTCCTCTCCTCTCCTCTCTCCTCTCTCCTCTCCTCTCCTCTCCTCGTCTCCTCCTCCTCTCCTCTCCTCGTCTCCTCCCTCCTCGTCTCCTCCTCTCCTCGTCTCCTCTCCTCCTCTCCTCTCCTCCCTCCTCCCTCCTCCCTCCTCCTCCTCTCCTCCCTCCTCGTCTCCTCCTCGTCTCCTCAGGTCACGACTGCTCGGTGCGCCTGTGGAACCTGGACAGTAAGACGTGTGTTCAGGAGATCACGGCTCACAGGAAGAAGAGCGAGGAGGCCATCTACGACGTGGCCTTCCATCCGTCCAAGGCTTACATCGCTTCGGCCGGCGCCGACGCTCTGGCCCGGGTCTACGTTTAACCAAAACCTCAGAAACAAAACCCAGAGACGGCTCCGCGGCCTCGGACTCCTCCCGACGTCCGGATGTCGTCGGGTTCGGACGGAGAGAGACCGCGGAGCTGAAAGACGGAGGAAAGTCCGGGTTTAGTCCCGGTTTGAGACTTTAGTGAATCACAGAAGAAGAAGACTGAGAGGTCGGGTTCAGAACTGGTTTAACACGGTTTTAGTCTGATCCGGTCTCAGCCGCCGAGAATAATTCAATAAATCTAATCCAACAGATTGGATCAGATTTGCTCCGATTGTTCGTTTGTGCATCGTTTGTCACTGAAGTTTATCTGCGTCCACTTCCGAAAAAAATCAGACTCAAACCTTCTTTTCTCCAGAATTTTAAAAGCAGGAACCAGCTTTTAAACAGTTTAGTTTCTCTTCAGTTGTTTTCTGTAAATGTTTTCAGTAAAGAGCTGTTTAGACTATGTTCTATGTTATACATGGTTTAGACCTGCGTTAGTTTGACTTTAGTCCAATAAACAAAAGAACGCTGCTTTTAAAGCTTTCGTCCTGATGAGAAACCGGCTTTTAGTTTCTTTGTCTTTTTAAAAAGTGGACAAAAGGAAAAATGATGCCATTTTGAAAAAGACTGAAAAGCTCGTGAGAAAAGGAGTAAAAGAAGTGGCCTCTGAGTCTGAACGAAGACCGTGTTAAAACTGAGACTGAACTTTATCAGAACGACACTAACAGACGTCCCTCTGACACTAAACCCACCACGAACTCCAGGAAAAATCCCTCTCAAAACCAAAACTACAGCTGTCTCCAGTTCTTCTTCTGAGCCTCGACTCGTATCTTAATCGTGTCTGTTTGACTTGAACAAAAACACAAAAGTTGATATTGATTTTACAGAATCCTTCGCAGTCGTGACGTGAGCCTTTTTGTCAAGCCACATTTTCCTGTTTTTGTTTCGTATGAAACACTAAATTTAGAAAAAAGTCACTGAAATCGAATAAACTGCAACAAAAAGATGGTTTCAGTAAAGTTTTTAAATTTCCTAAAGATTAGTTAATTCACAAAAGTCAACATCTTTATTTACTGCTGTTTCAAACTAAATAGTTCAAATAAAACCAAGTGGCTTGAACGTTACATTAGGAGCGTTCACTTCAGACAAAGTTCTGTTTCTCAAACGTTGAGGGGGATTTTTCCTTCAAACGTCACATCAGCTGCAGAAACAAGACTCAACCTTCTTTTCTCTAAACTATTTTCCAAAACCTAAACTACAGTAAAATCACATTTAACACTAACAACCTCGGATCCAGTTTAGCAGCAGTTTATTTATTTCACTCAAAAAGAACATTTCTAATCATTTTTAAAGCTGAAATTAATCTTTAAAAGCTCAGACTTGAACAAATATGCTTCTCGAGTTTGAAAATTGGCAAAATGGACAAAAATGTGGATCAAAATAAAATCTACAGCGATTCACTTTTTTTTTACTCACCGTTTGATAAACACTAAATTAAATCCAAGTAAAACCTCTTTTTTATTGTCTTCTTGTTTCTGCAGTTGTTTGCCTCTCTCTTTCCTGATTGGTCGACGGCCCTGGTTAAGCCCCACCCCCTCCCTCTCCGTTCGTCCAATCAGAGCCCCCCACCTCAGACCTAGCTCCGGACGCTTCTCTTCGTTCGTTTTATTCGTTCGTTTTGTTTCGTGTAAGATAAATCTAGTTTTTATAATCTTTTTATAAAACAGAGACCCGTCCAAATCCGTCACTGCCCTCGAACACTTCCTGTTTCCTGTCACATGACCAGGAAAAGGTTTGACGAGAGGAGGAGCTGAGGAGGAGGCTGAACTAAAGCAACGGTTACGAATGAATCAAGTGGGTCTAAAGCCAAAGCTTATGCTTTAATCTAATTTAAGGCTGGAAATATCTAAATGAGAATTTAACAGAAACTAGACTCACTTTTCACTTTTTATTTGGTCGTACAAACATGAAAACAGGTCACATGACTCGAGGCGCACTGAAAATATACAAATCCTTATGATTTACTTGAAAAGGAAGCTTTAAATCCTGCAGCTTTTGAGTTAATTCAACCTTTTTCAATCATCTCTAAACCTGGCCCTCGACTCGAGTTAGAATTAAAGTTTTACTCTTGTTTTAATAATGTTTGTTCCATTTTACTTTTGACCTGAACAAAAAGAACTAAAGGTGATATTCATTTTACAGAATCCTAAACAGAAAATTAAAAAATGATAACATTAGCCTTTTTTCGAGCCACATTTTCCTGTTTTTGTTTCGTATGGATCACTACATTTAGAAAAAAGTCACTGAAATCCAACAAGAAGTGGCTTCAGTAAAGTTTTTAAATTTCCTGAAGATCTATTAGTTTAGTTTATTCACTGATGATCCTCGAAGCAAAAGGAAAATCTTTAAACGGAAATATTTCTCACATAAATTCCTCTTTGTTTTTGTGATAAATGTTAAGGACGATCATCATCAAACTCAAGGACTGATCAACTTCTGAAATATTGATTAGTTTAGACGCATCCAATTAATTTCAAACTAGACTCACTCTTTCCCTCGGCTCCTCTTCTTCATTCATCACTTCTTCATCCGTCGCCAGAATAAAGACGAACTGCCTTCGATGGGTTTTATTTAAGTTTTTTCTGAAGGGATTCACTCGTTTCCTGTTGTAACTAAAGACTTTGTTTGTGTAATGCATGATTAATGATAATAATAATAATACGATAAAAGTATTTTTTCTAGTCTTCCCGAAAAAGGACAAAAAAAAAGACGAGTTTGCGAGTTTGGACGAGTTTTGTAAGGTTTTTGTTTTTATGAGATTTTAAAGATTGTACCACATAGAGACCTGTTGAACTGTATATAAAATGTCTATAATAACTATTAAATGGTGTAAATGTACCATCAGCTCCAGTTCCACTGAGTCCTGATTCTTTCAGTTTTTTGTGTTTTAAAGGTTTTGGTTCCATCTGCTCCTTGTACAGCATGTGAACAGCTATGAACAATCAAACATGAAACAGAGGTTTAATAATGTTCTGGTTGATCTCAGCCGTCGCTCAAACACCGACTGAACCTGTTTGTGTCTGTTCTGTTTGGTGCTCGGGCAGCTTCTGGAAATAAGCCGAGACTGAAAGATGTTCTGGATCATATTTAAAAGTGTTTCTCGTCAGACCTTCCCTCGATCCTGAACCGGAGCTTTATAATCCAACATTTGAATAATCGCGCTGTTGCTTTTGATCAAAAACACTCAAAAAACAGGAGGAACCACTGTGGATAACACTCAGGAGCCGTGTGTATGTAATTCAGGTTTATGTCGAATATGTAACATTCATTTTAATCATTTTTGGGCCAGAAATGAAAATCCAGGCTGGAAACCTCCCCTTCACCTCAAAATGCCCCTCTGAGCATTTATTGATGTCAGTGGAGTAAATTTAACCACTTTTGGGCCAAAATTGAAGGTGACCCAAAATGTTCATTTTTTCATAGATTTATGATTTTTTAACCAATTTGGTTTGTACAGTGACTTCCCAGAAAATGCATATCACTTTATAAAATACCCCTGGGAGCAGTTATTGACGCCCAGGAAGTCATTTAAATCACTTTTGGGCCAAAATTGGAGATGAGTCAAAATGGACATTTTGCCAGAGTACAGACTCATGTTTTTGAACAAGTGACGACCGACCAGAACGTGCTTTAAAACACCTTGAAATACATCTGAGGGCATTTATTGATGCCCTGGAGGTCATTTTAACCACTTTTGATCAAAACTTGAGTTTGACCCAAAATCACCATTTTTGCCATAGTATAGCCTTATGTTTTTGACAAAATTTGGACAAACAGCAAACGCCCAGAAAATGATTGAAAACACCTTAAAATACCCCTGGGAGCCTTTATTTATGCCCTGGAGGTCATTTTAATCATTTTTGGGACAAAATTGGAGGTGACCCAAAATGGCCATTTTGTCATAGTATAGCCTTATGTTTTTGATAAAATTTGGAACAAATGGCGACCGTCCAGAAAGTGCCTAAAATACCCCTGGGAGCATTTATTTATGCCCTGGACAGATGCTCTTTAACTAAAACCTGCAGCTGCTGTTGAGCTAACGGTGGATTGGTCTGAAAACCTGCTCTGAAGAAGTTATTCTGAATATTACATGATGCATACATATGCCCCTTTAATGTGAAATAAGAACAGTTTAATCACTAACATCACACTGTAACAGAAGGTTAGCCTGACTTTCCACTTCATCAGAAAGAGTTGGTTTCTTACTGGAACTTCACTTTTGTTATAATCTGTTAAAGCCATTAATTTGACTCTTAGTCCAATAATTTCACAAATCCAGTGTCACTAAGACTCATGTTGTTTGAGCCTCTAGTACAAGCTTTAATTGGCTTCTGTATTAATTTTATAAATAAAGCCCATAAAAAATAAAAATAAGACCCAGAGTCAGGTTTGAGTTCATAGTTTTGCAAACGATTTAATGATTATTTTTTGGAGCATACACATCTGAAAATATCCTCAAACTGCAACTCGTTAAATAAAGGTTTGTAATAATAATAATATAATACAAAGTAATACAACGAGCCTCTCACACCTGGGACCAGTGTTTTCTGCCTCGGCTTCATCCAAAAAAAAAAAAAAAAAAAAAAAACAGCTTTGACCTGTGTCTGAAAGAAAAAAAGAAGAAAAAAAAACAAAACACGGCAAAATGAAC
This sequence comes from Rhyacichthys aspro, assembly GCA_036850595.1. Taxonomy (NCBI): domain Eukaryota; kingdom Metazoa; phylum Chordata; class Actinopteri; order Gobiiformes; family Rhyacichthyidae; genus Rhyacichthys; species Rhyacichthys aspro. The sequence goes on from CM072169.1 coordinate 21,946,624, forward strand.
TAAAACAAAAAGAAGCAGAAGAAGAAGCATGACTTTTCCAAAAGAAAAAAAATTAAATAAAGAAGCTACGAAGAAGATTCAAACCAGGCACTAAACTGAAGCGGAGCATGCTCAGTGACGACGGGCTGCGGGAAACGGAGCAGGTTTGGGACGAAAAATATCAACTTCAGCAAAAAAACGAGACAAAAAGAGGCAAATGTACAACTCAGAGACGAACTAAGAGTGAAATAATCGTCCGTCACAACTTTCTGCTGTTCTCTAAAAACTGAGAGCAATGGAAAGTAGTTTCTGTCACATTTTGAAATCGAAAAGATTGATATATTTAAGAAAAACAGCAACTAATGAAGTAGAAACTAAAAGAATTAAAGTGCGTAGAGTTATTCTTCTGGTCTTTATGATCTTTTTAAACATTTACATTAATTCAGATCATGTTTTGCAGGACACTTTGACTCTTTTCACATCTTTTTTCTTGTTTTATGGCTTTGTTTAATCAGATTTAACTTAATTATTGCTCATTTTGTAAATTTTGATACATTTTTTTCACTGCACTTTGGTTTTACTTGAGCTTTTTTTAAAAAAAAATAAGCTTCACGTGAGATTTAAACATTACCGTCGTTTTAAAGTCAGATTAAGATCTAAACCAGGTCCAACACTGTAATAGTTGTATATTTTTCCTTTTCCTGTAATAGTTGTATATTTTTTTTTGTTTTTTTTTAATTTGCCAAAGTGAAGAGTCCCAAACGTGCTCCTGTAGGTTTGGTTGAAGGGGGCGGGGCTATGGGAAAGGGGCGGGGCTAGTTGAGGTGGAAGCCCTTCTCCATGGTGGCCGCTAGGAGGCGCTCTCTCATGATGTCCTCTGAAGAGTACTCAGGCAGCTTCAGGTAATGCACACAGGTGTTTACAGAAGGATAACTGCAGTCTGTGGCATCCACCTGCAACAGGAAAACCAGGTAAAACCAGGTTTAGACCGGGTCTGGACTGAACAAAGACAACTGTGTGTGAGCCGAGACCTGACCTTCCTGACGATGGTGAGTCTGGGGTGAAGGTTGGCCAGGCCTCCAGGGGGCAGTGTGGAGCAGCCTGTGGTGAACTGCAGGAAGGCCTTCCTCTCGTCTGAGGACATCCCACAGAGAACCCTGACGAACCTCAGGAAACCGGGGCTGGACCAGGAGCAGGAGCAGGACCAGGACCAGGACCAGGACCAGGACCAGGAGCAGGACCAGGACAGGACCAGGACAGGACCAGGACAGGACCAGGACAAGGAGCAGGACAGGACAGGACCAGGACAAGGAGCAGGACAGGACAGGACCAGGACCAGGACCAGAACAGGAGCAGGACAAGGAGCAGGACAGGAGCAGGACAGAACAGAACCAGAGAGTGTTAGTTTTCACAGTGAACTCAACCTGAACAACACACTTTACACAAAAGACACCTTAAACTGAGTCTGGTCCAGTCCACAGTTGGTTACTAGTCCGTACCTGTCTCGGGTGTAGCTCTAGTCCGTACCTGTCTCGGGTGTAGCTCTAGTCCGTACCTGTCTCGGGTGTAGCTCTAGTCCGTACCTGTCGGGGAGCCTAGTCCGTACTGTCTGGGTGTAGCTCTAGTCTGTACCTGTCTCGGGTGTAGCTCTAGTCCGTACCTGTCTCGGGTGTAGCTCTAGTCCGTACCTGTCTCGGGTGTAGCTCTAGTCCGTACCTGTCTCGGGTGTAGCTCTAGTCCGTACCCGTCTCGGGTGTAGCTCTAGTCCGTACCCGTCTCGGGTGTAGCTCTAGTCCGTACCCGTCTCGGGTGTAGCTCTAGTCCGTACCTGTCTCGGGTGTAGCTCTAGTCCGTACCTGTCTCGGGTGTAGCTCTAGTCCGTACCCGTCTCGGGTGTAGCTCTAGTCCGTACCTGTCTCGGGTGTAGCTCTAGTCTGTACCCGTCTCGGGTGTAGCTCTAGTCCGTACCTGTCTCGGGTGTAGCCGAGCTTGGGCTCGGTGTAGTTGATGATGTCATCAGCGGTCCATGAAGGTGATTGGTTGCCGCAGAGGATCATCTGAACCTCTTTGTGGCTGAAGGAGCTGAGCTTCTCCATCGGAAACACTCGGTTAAACCCCTCTGAGAACAAACAGGTCAATGTGGAGGTGTAGCTGGGTGGAGGTGTAGATGGGTGGAGGTGTAGCTGGGTGTAGGTGTAGATGGGAGGAGGTGTAGCTGTGTGGAGGTGTAGATGGGTGGAGGTGTAGCTGGGTGGAGGTGTAGCTATGTGGAGGTGTAGATGGGAGGAGGTGTAGCTGTGTGGAGGTGTAGATGGGTGGAGGTGTAGCTGTGTGGAGGTGTAGATGGGTGGAGGTGTAGCTATGTGGAGGTGTAGATGGGAGGAGGGTGTAGATGGGTGGAGGTGTAGCTATGTGGAGGTGTAGATGGGAGGAGGGTGTAGATGGGTGGAGGTGTAGCTATGTGGAGGTGTAGATGGGAGGAGGGTGTAGATGGGTGGAGGTGTAGCTATGTGGAGGTGTAGATGGGAGGAGGGTGTAGATGGGTGGAGGTGTAGCTATGTGGAGGTGTAGATGGGAGGAGGGTGCAGATGGGTGGAGGTGTAGATGGGAGGAGGGTGTAGATGGGTGGAGGTGTAGCCGGGTGGAGGTGTAGCTGTGTGGAGGTGTAGCTGGGTGGAGGTGTAGATGGGTGGAGGTGAGTGGAGGTGTAGATGGGTGGAGGTGGGTGGAGGGTGTAGGTGTGTGGAGGTGTAGATGGGTGAGGGTGTAGGTGGGTGGGGGTGTAGGTGGGTGGAGGTGAGTGGAGGGTGTAGGTGTGTGGAGGTGTAGATGGGTGAGGGTGTAGGTGGGTGAGGGTGTAGGTGGGTGGAGGTGAGTGGAGGGTGTAGGTGTGTGGAGGTGTAGATGGGTGAGGGTGTAGGTGGGTGAGGGTGTAGGAGTACCTCTGAAGGCCTCCATCTGTTTCTGGATGCCTGTGTGCATACAGAAGTCGAACATCAGCTCCACGTATTCTTCTGAGTTCTCCATCGACACCATCTGGAACAAAACACACATGAACTACACCTGGACTAGACCTGGACTAGACCTGGACTAGACCTGGACTAGACCAGGTCTAAACCTGGACTAGACCAGGTCTAAACCAGGTCTAAACCAGGTCTAAACCTGGACTAAACCTGGACTAAACCTGGACTAGACCTGGACTAGACCTGGACTAAACCAGGTCTAAACCAGGTCTAAACCAGGTCTAAACCAGGACTAAACCAGGTCTAAACCTGGACTAAACCTGGACTAGACCTGGACTAGACCTGGACTAAACCAGGTCTAAACCAGGTCTAAACCAAGTCTAAACCTGGACTAAACCTGGACTAGACCTGGACTAGACCTGGACTAAACCAGGTCTAAACCAGGACTAAACCAGGACTAAACCAGGTCTAAACCTGGTCTAAACCAGGTCTAAACCAGGACTTGTTTTTACCTCGTCGTCTCCGTTTGTTTTCAGATCCACTGCAGAAAAACCGTGAACCTTTGATGAAGGACAGAACTGGAAATTCAGTCTGAAATCACAAAGACACAGAGTTACTCCAGGTTTAACTCTCATCAGTGTTAAAGTCAGAGTTACCCCAGGTCTAACTCTCATCAGTGTTAAAGTCAGAGTTACTCCAGGTCTAACTCTCATCAGTGTTAAAGTCAGAGTTACCCCAGGTTTAAATATCATCAGTGTTAAAGTCAGAGTTACCCCAGGTCTAACTCCCATCAGTGTTAAAGTCAGAGTTACCCCAGGTCTAACTCTCATCAGTGTTAAAGTCAGAGTTACTCCAGGTCTAACTCTCATCAGTGTTAAAGTCAGAGTTACCCAGGTCTAACTCTCATCAGTGTTAAAGTCAGAGTTACCCCAGGTCTAACTCTCATCAGTGTTAAAGTCAGAGTTACTCCAGGTCTAACTCTCATCAGTGTTAAAGTCAGAGTTACCCCAGGTTTAAATATCATCAGTGTTAAAGTCAGAGTTACCCCAGGTCTAACTCTCATCAGTGTTAAAGTCAGAGTTACCCCAGGTCTAACTCCCATCAGTGTTAAAGTCAGAGTTACCCCAGGTCTAACTCCCATCAGTGTTAAAGTCAGAGTTACCCCAGGTCTAACTCCCATCAGTGTTAAAGTCAGAGTTACTCCAGGTCTAACTCTCATCAGTGTTAAAGTCAGAGTTACCCCAGGTCTAACTCTCGTCAGTGTTAAAGTCAGAGTTACCCCAGGTCTAACTCCCATCAGTGTTAAAGTCAGAGTTACCCCAGGTCTAACTCCCATCAGTGTTAAAGTCAGAGTTACCCAGGTCTAACTCTCATCAGTGTTAAAGTCAGAGTTACCCCAGGTCTAACTCCCATCAGTGTTAAAGTCAGAGTTACCCAGGTCTAACTCCCATCAGTGTTAAAGTCAGAGTTACCCCAGGTTTAACTCTCTCCAGTGTTAAAGTCAGAGTTACCCCAGGTCTAACTCTCATCAGTGTTAAAGTCAGAGTTACCCCAGGTTTAAATATCATCAGTGTTAAAGTCAGAGTTACCCCAGGTCTAACTCTCATCAGTGTTAAAGTCAGAGTTACCCCAGGTCTAACTCCCATCAGTGTTAAAGTCAGAGTTACCCCAGGTCTAACTCCCATCAGTGTTAAAGTCAGAGTTACCCCAGGTCTAACTCCCATCAGTGTTAAAGTCAGAGTTACTCCAGGTCTAACTCTCATCAGTGTTAAAGTCAGAGTTACCCCAGGTCTAACTCTCGTCAGTGTTAAAGTCAGAGTTACCCCAGGTCCTCGATGCTGAGGGCGGGGCCAGATCCCAGGGGGTTCCTCAGCATCAGGTCCTGGAGCCGAGTGTTCTTCTCGTCTTCAGACAGAGACTTGCTGCTGAGGATCTGTCTGCGTTTCACCGACAGCTCCTTCATCTCCTTCAGGAAACTGGCTCTGAGGCACATGGACAGGATTACACCAGAAAACCTACTAAAACCTGTTCAAGTCCAGCTAAACCCTGGTCAAGACCAACTAAAACCTGATCAAGACCAACTAAAACCTGTTCTAAACCTACTAAAACCTGTTCAAGTCCAGCTAAACCCTGGTCAAGACCAACTAAAACCTGATCTAAACCAACTAAAACCTGTTCAAGTCCAGCTAAACCCTGTTATAAACCAACTAAACCCTGTTCAAGACCAACTAAACCCTGATCTAAACCAACTAAAACCTGATCAAGTCCAGCTAAACCCTGGTCAAGACCAACTAAAACCTGATCAAGTCCAGCTAAACCCTGGTCAAGACCAACTAAAACCTGATCAAGACCAGCTAAACCCTGGTCAAGACCAACTAAAACCTGATCAAGACCAGCTAAACCCTGTTCTAAACCAAATAAAACCTGTTCTAAACCTACTAAAACCTGTTCAAGTCCAGCTAAACCCTGGTCAAGACCAACTAAAACCTGATCAAGACCAGCTAAACCCTGTTCTAAACCAACTAAAACCTGTTCTAAACCAACTAAAACCTGTTCAAGTTCAACTAAACCCTGTTCTTAACCAACTAAAACCTGATCAAATCCACCTAAACCAGTTCAAATCCATCTAAACCAGTTCAAATCCAATTAAACCAGTTCAAATCCATCTAAACCAGTTCAAATCCATCTAAAACCAGCTCAAATCCACCTAAACCTGTTCAAATCCATCTAAACCAGTTCAAATCCATCTAAAACCAGTTCAAATCCACCTATAACCTTAAATCCTGTAAAACCCTCCTCAGGTCCGTACCTGTGCGGGTTTACGAGCTCAAAGTCGTCCCAGGTGAGGATGCCGTGGTACCAGGCCGGAGGTTTGGGTTTGGGCGGGTCCAGGATGAACTCGGACTTTGAATCCTCGTCGAAGAGCGTGGAGTCGTGGTCCTCGGTGCCGGCCTCGGAGAGCGTGAGGCCGCGGTCCACGCTCGGAGAGTCGTACAGCAGCTTGCTCATGTTGGACTTGATGTCGCCCATACACAGCAGTTTGAAGAAGGGCCGGGACAGGGGCAGGTCCACGAGGCGACTGTCCTGGATGCACTTCGCCAAAAACACGCCCAGGAAGTGGAACAGCTGAGTGACACGCTCCAGGTCCTCGCTGTCCTGAGGGAACGGAGCCGGAAACAGGCCACAGGAACGCTGCACGTAGAACCCAGGAGGCTTCAGCCCGCCGCCCAGGTCCACCTTAAATAACACAGAGAGAGAATATATATGAGGATCAGGGCCAGGTCCACCTTAAATAACACAGAGAGAGAATATATATGAGGATCAGGGCCAGGTCCGCCTTAAATAACACACAGAGAATATATATGAGGATCAGGGCCAGGTCCGCCTTAAATAACACACAGAGAGAATATATATGAGGATCAGGGCCATGTCCACCTTAAATAACACAGAGAGAGAGAATATATATGAGGATACAGCCCAGGTCCGCCTTAAATAACACACAGAGAGAATATATATGAGGATCAGGGCCATGTCCACCTTAAATAACACAGAGAGAATATATATGAGGATCAGGGCCAGGTCCACCTTAAATAACAGAGAGAGAGAATATATATGAGGCTACCGCCCAGGTCCACCTTAAATAACACAGAGAGAGAATATATATGAGGATCAGGGCCAGGTCCGCCTTAAATAACACACAGAGAGAATATATATGAGGATACAGCCCAGGTCCGCCTTAAACAATACAGAGAGCAGCTGAGTGATTGGTTATTGGTCTAATCCATTTAATGCACTAATCAACATAAAGAACAGAATGTGAGAATGAGAGAGTGTGGCCTGACTCAAAGTGATCTGAAGCTAAGGTTTTGACTCCAGAGTGAACTGTGTGAAGGTGAGACCTGTCTGGACTCGTCGTCGGGGAAGTCGTCGTCACAGAGCCAGATCCCTAAAGACGTCCTCTGGAACTCAGCTGCCACCAGAGCATAAAACTCTAACGTGGGGCCCAGACCGGTGCCCTCCTCGCCCTGGAACTCCACCTGAGGAAAAACAGAGAACAGGTTTTAGATGGATTTGAGCAGGTTGTAGATGGATTTAAACAGGTTCTAGATGGATTTGAACAGGTTCTAGATGGATTTAAACAGGTTTAGATGGATTTAAACAGGTTCCAGATGGATTTGAACAGGATCTAGATGGATTTAAACAGGTTCTAGATGGATTCAAACAGGTTTTAGATGGATTCAAACAGGTTTTAGATGGATTCAAACAGGTTCTAGATGGATTCAAACAGGTTCTAGATGGATTTAAACAGGTTTTAGATGGATTCAAACAGGTTTTAGATGGATTCAAACAGGTTTTAGATGGATTCAAACAGGTTTTAGATGGATTCAAACAGGTTTTAGATGGATTCAAACAGGTTTTAGATGGATTCAAACAGGTTCTAGATGGATTCAAACAGGTTCTAGATGGATTTAAACAGGTTTTTGATGGATTTAAACAGGTTCTAGATGGATTTAAACAGGTTCTAGATGGATTTAAACAGGTTCTAGATGGATTTGAACAGGATCTAGATGGATTTAAACAGGTTCTAGATGGATTCAAACAGGTTCTAGATGGATTCAAACAGGTTTTAGATGGATTCAAACAGGTTTTAGATGGATTCAAACAGGTTTTAGATGGATTCAAACAGGTTTTAGATGGATTTAAACAGGTTCTAGATGGATTTAAACAGGTTCTAGATGGATTTAAACAGGTTTTAGATGGATTCAAACAGGTTTTAGATGGATTTAAACAGGTTCTAGATGGATTTAAACAGGTTCCAGATGGATTTAAACAGGTTCCAACAGTATCTGAACAGGTTCCAGCAGTATCTGAACAGGTTTTGCTGGTCTCACCTCCAACACAGACTTCCTGTCGGCGTGGACCCCCATCACTGACTCCGCCCACTCCATCATGGCGTCTCCTCGAGGGACCTTGACTCGTTCGTGTTTGAGGCGTCCCACTCTGAACTCTCCGGGGTCGTCTCTGCGGACGGCCGTGGACGGACGAGAGCGCTCCATCGTGGCCTCGCGCCGGTTCTGCAGCCACACGATCGCCCTGGAAACGCACAGGTCAGAGGTCAGGGGTCACGGGCGGATCTTAAGCTCATCACAAACAGTAAACCAGTTCCAGATCTTTCTCTTCAAAACTACACTCAAGGCAAATCAAAGAAAAGCTAATATTGCTCAGAACTAAGAGCTGCTGTGGTTTGATTGGTTATTGACGAGCCAATCAGATCCTATATAAATACAATTAAAGGGGAGTTTAATATTTATTATCTATGGCAGATTATAAAAGGACCAAATGAAGCTTTTGTTTTGTTTATGGCATTTTCTAAATTCATTAAAAAATAATGATTTGTTGACTGGTTGTGTTCCATATTTTCTTTGTTTTCTCACAGCTGAAGTAAACTATTGTAAACCTATATTTGGACAAAAAGTCTCATATAAGATTATAATGTTTCCAGGAGTTTATATTCCTGATTCAGCAGGATTACAGTTAAATCAGGAATATAAATACAGTTTATATTTCATCTTTTATTGTTCTTTTATTCAGTGTTTTTTTCTGTTGTTTTATTGTCTTGTGGTCGTTTTCATTATTTTTTTTCATTATTTTATTAGTTTTTTTATGTTTTTGAAGAGCGCTGTCTGAAAGTTCTGGTTAAACCGCCGACTCTGGGCAGGACAGGGTCAGACCTGGAGGCTCCGAAGGCGGTGCAGGTGAAGTACAGCTGTCTGGTCTCGAAGGGAATGAGGAAAGGACACTTGGAGGTGAGCTGTTCGCACCAGTCGGGCAGAGCTCCACTGGCCAACGCCAACGGCTCCTGGAGACGCACAAAACACTTTCAATCCACCGTTTCTTCAGAGCTTCGTCTGAAAAACTCATGTTGCTGCCTGTGATTATAATTTAACACTGTGGTCTAATACCTGTTGTCTTTCTGCTGCTGCTTTTACCAAACCTATGTTTAATCTCATAGTTGTCATTTTATTGTATCTATTGTTTATATGTTTTTTTTCTTCTTTATGGTGTCTTTGTAGATCTGGCATCGTACGACAGAAGAAAACTAGCCTTTCTTTTTGGGCTGTTGATGGTTGTACTGTTCATTAATATGCACTGTTCTTTTAAATAATTATTAATAATTATGACTGAGCTATACGACCTGAACACGTCCATCATTACATCATTTTAATGCTTGACTTAAACATAAAAAGCATGTTTTATTCTCTTATAACACAAAGTACAGCTGTAATATGTAGCTACTGCGCGATGCTTCTGCCAAAAACCTACAAATATTTCTCTCTAGAAATGACAAAAATCTCTCTTATGTCAAAAATAAACCCCAGAATGTCGACATTAGAGGCTGTAGTCAAGCTCTAAGCAACGTGTGAAGGTAAATTCATTGTGTTACAGGAGTGTTCACTTTTATCTTTGAGCCATACTCTTTTATATGTGTGTGAAGTGTTTAGTTTAAAGTGTTGAACACAGACCTCGATCTGCTGCAGGATTTTGGTGGTGATCTTTTTACTGGTGAACTCTTCTGGAGACGCGTTGAACTGCAGCTCTTCTACGTCTGAAACAGAGAAAATTAAATCGGTTCTGGTCCAGACCTGGTTCAGCTCTTGTGTGTTTTCCGTCAGTACCTTCCTGCAGCGTCCGGACGTTGGTCGAGGCGTCTCCTCCGATGATGTACAGGATCCTGAGCAGCTGCAGGACGTCCTCGACCCCGCAGGCGTTCTGACTGCAGCCCGCTTTGGCCTGAGCCATCTCCCGAGCTCCTCCCAGGATCTCGCTGCTCTGATGGGCCGAGAGAGAGGGGCTGAGACCCCCGGAGCGGCCCCCGAGGCTCAGGCCGTGCTCACAGAACTCCTGCAGCAGACACGGAGGTGTTTCTTTTATTACCCAAGATATGAATATGAGTTTACTTTGGATTAAGGGCTTCAGCTCCAGAAGAAAACAGAGCTGCCTCAAATTGGTCTAAAACAGGTCTAAACCAGGACTAAACCAGGACTAAACCAGGACTAAACCAGGTCAGTTTAATAAAAATAAATATCCTGACTACAGAATCTGATGCATGGATCAACAATCTGCTTCCTTTGATAAAAAAAAGATTGAAACGTTAAAGCAGTATTTACTCAAAAACAAAAATGGAATAAAAAAACACTAAAAACATGTCAGACTCACCATTTTGCAGCTCTCCTTCTCTTTGTCTGAGTCTTTGAGTTCTCGGTACATGATCCTGGAGGAAACAGGGGGAGTTAAACCTGAACAGAACATACGTGTGGTGGGTTTACAGGCGACTCTTACGTGTAGGTGGGCTCCCAGATCCGCCGCAGCTTGTCTGTTTTCACCGCTCCGTTACACGACAGCTGCAGTAAACGCTGCACGTAGTAGAAGATGGTGGATTTGTAGTTGGACAGAGGCAGCTCCACTTCACGAGTCGTACCCAAACCTGCCACCTGCAAAACCCACACCCGACCAATCAGAGAGCGGGATTTAACATTCATCGTTTGGGAGGAATACGATAAACTGGAGCCAGAAGTAATGCATGAACTGAAATTTTGGCTTGTTATAGTTACTTCTTGACAAACTATCAGGATTATTGAGTCCATTTAATGTGTGCCATTTGTAATTTCTCTATTCACTGCAGCCTATTTTAAATATTAAAATTGTTGTTTTAATAATTTACTTTTTATTTCATCAACAACTTGTCGATAAATGTATATATTCCAATGCTTTTTTCCCAAATTTGTAATTCTCATATGTCTTGATTTCCAGATAAAAATGGTTTGTTCTAACCTTTAGAGTTAAAGAAAGACGAGGAGACGGCGCACACTCCACTTCCTCCTGAACTTCAGACCGAGGCGTTCCTAAAAACAGATTCAAATATAATATATAAAACATCAGACACACATTTGTAAAGAAGGTGGGGTTTAACGGCTCTGATATATCTTCGTACCTGGAGGAGGGATCTCGAGGTCCGTCGTCTGCTGGACGTTGGTTCTTCCAGGTCTCGGGTCAAAAGCAGGAACCAGAGCCGAGAACTGTCTTTTTAGAACAAAGTCGTCGTCCCAGGTTCTTCTGCGTCCGCCTTTGGTCTCGTACTCCTCCTCCTCCTGAGGAACGGCACAGGAAAAACATTATTAGACGCTTTTAAAACAGGTTAAGGTTAAGCGTTTAGACGAGGCTCGTACCAGCACCTCCTCGTACTCCTGATCGTCCTGATTGTCGTCTTCATTCTCATCGTCGTCGTCGTCAGGTTCAGGGAGGTCCTCTTCGTCGTCCAGCTCCGCCAAAAGAGTATTGGCCCGACAGCTGTCAAGGAAATCTACAGAAACACACAGAGACAGAAGAGAAGAGTCACATGATTAACCATCAAACAAGAGGCGATATCGACAAGAGGGAGGGAATAAATTGACCATAGAGGCAGAAATCTCAGGATAAACTGAGACTAGAGTCAGAAATCTGAGAATAAACTGAGACTAGAGGCAGAAATCTGAGGATAAACTGAGACTAGAGGCAGAAATCTGAGAATAAACTGAGACTAGAGGCAGAAATCTGAGGATAAACTGAGACTAGAGGCAGAAATCTGAGGATAAACTGAGACTAGAGGCTAAAATGTGAGCTTAAACCTACAGTAGAGGCTGAATTGTGTCAAACTGACCGTAGAGGGTTAGATATGAAATAAGAGGCTGAAATGTGTGCGTGAACCGACCGTAGAGGCTGAACTCGGCCTCTTGGCCCGTGTCGCTCTCGCTGGAGGTGGACGTGAGGCTGGTGGTCAGAGTGTTGCTCAGTAACTGTCCGACGGAGAGGCCGGTGGTGGCCGTGGCCACGTTGTTGCTGCTGGTGACGATGGAGGTGGACATGGTGACGGTGGAGGTGGTGCCGGTCGTGGTGAGGTTTGGGAAGCTCTGGGCGCCCATCAGAGGAGACGCTGGAGTCAAAAAACAGGGTCAATCAGGCCTTTTCATTCACTCAACTTTTACTAAAAACATGAAGTGTATTCTCCAAAGTATGTAGTAATTCCCTGTTGCTTTAGAACAGTTTAGGCCACTTTAGGCAATCATTTTCACCAAGAACAGTCTTTACTGTTTACAAGAGAACCAAATACACAAGTGACACGTGTCGTCTGGAGGCAGCTGCTCAACGATGCATCTTTAATACACGGCTCTTTTGCTGAAGCTATTCTTCTTCTATTTAACGTGTTGCATCCGATGGTCATTATTTTACATATACTCATTTAAAAGCATTTTAAAGTAGGTTTTCATGCACATGTTTTATCAAATATTTTTTGTTCTGGGAATAAACTGAAAATAGAGGCAGAAATGAGGATAAACTGAATGTAGATGTAGAAATGTGAGCATAAACCTAGTGCAGAGGCTGAAAACTGACCATAGAGGGTTAAAAGTGAAAATAATCTGCTTCCTGTGCTCTAACGAATAAAGGTTAGGTCTGTGCAGTGACTTACTGGCGGTGCTCATGACGTTGCGTCCCAGCGTGTTGGTGTTGTTGTCGCTGCTGCTGCGGCTCAGGTTCATGTTGTTGGTGGCGTTGGTCCGGGACATGTTCGGGGCCCGTCTCACGAACGACTCCATGAGGCTGGCCTCTCGGGACGACAGGTTGGGGACGCTGGCGCTGGAGCTCATGGGCGCTCCGGCCGCCAGCAGCGAGCTGACGGAGAGGCGGGCGTTGGCGGCGGAGCACAGGGGTCTGGGGGTCGGCGCGTCTTTACTGGAGGCTTCTGAAACGGAGCTAACGTCAGGAGAGCTCACGCTGACCAGTCCCATGGAGATCGCCGCGTCGCTGTTCGCCGTCGTCGCGGTCGTCCCGCTCTCTGCGTTCGTGGAACTCACGGAGGCTTCGACGGCCGACGACAGAACCACGATGGGCTCTTGCTGCTGTCCGTCGCAGCCGCTCACTCCTCCGCTCAGACTGTTCTGATCCAAAAGGAGGCCTTCGTTTCGCCGCGTCTCGAGCCGTAACCCTCCGACGTTTCCCGGGAGCAGCCCCAGAGCGGACGAGCTGAGGTCGGAGGAAGACGCCACGCTGCAGACGGAGCTGCTGCTGCCCTTCCTGCTCTGAGAGGACGTCCCGCCGACCAGCGCCGCCGACGAGGACGACTTATCGGGGCAGTTGTTTTTGACCAGGCTGCTCCACTGCTGCGGACAGGAGGCGGTGGTGGTGGAGGCGGGACAGGAGGCGGAGGGGGAGGGGCCTGAAACATGAGCGCAGGAGACAGGTTTGTTGTTTGGAGACTCAGGGTCGAAGCTGGGCGCGAGCTTCAGATCAAACTTCCCCTCAGCGCCCATTCGGTACGAGTTCGAGCCGCCAGAGTCCCAGGTTACATCAATCCAGCCTAAAAATCAAACGAGAGACACAGGAGACAGACGCACGCAGAGATGTCAGCGACCCGCCAGAGACAGACGAGAAAAAAGGTGAAACAGAGACAGAAGAGAAGTCCAGAGGCAGAAAGAGGGACAGAGGAGACGGGAGACAGAGGTAGAGACAGAAGCAGAGAGACAGTCGACTCCATACTGGACCAAACCAGACACAACCTCCCAGTGAGCTTCACGTTTGAGCAGAGCTTTTGAGTTAAACTGTGTTAAACTGTTACAACCAAGAGACGTAACGCTGTATTCAAAGAGCGCTGAACGTAACAGAGCCACAGTCTTTTTATCCAGTGATTATTAAACTGGAGCTCTTCAGTTGAAAGTGTTGAAGAACAGCAGTGTGACTACTCAGCTGCATCAGGATGGGGCACTGCCCAGTGTTAATTTAGTTGAATAATAATATTCGTCATAATTATTGTAAATGATATATTTTTGTGTCCGAAAACAAAACTAAAACTAAACAAAAAGTAATTGATGAGAACAAAAACTAAATGTATTGACACTAAAAAGGAAAATCCTATGCACATAATAGATTTTCCCAGAGACTGCAGTAAAAACAAACGCCTGGTTAAGGACTGCAACATCAACAAAAACCATCGACCACCGTTACACATTCAAGATCCTGGTCTAATATTAAAACCATGAGTCAGCTGTGAAAAACAGCACCTCTCATTTAAATCCAGTTATTAAAAATCAGAAGGTATCTCTGTGGGTTTTGGTCCAGGAGGAGCGACCGGACAGAAACTTAAACACAGAAAATAATGAGACAAGCAAAAATAGCAGAAAATATCATTGACAAAGCATTAAAGCCACATGAACAGAAGTAAAAAAAAAACAGTGAAGCGTCTCCTGGATTTGATTTGATTCACTGATAAAACAGCTGCTGCTTTTTTCCAAAACGTCAGATCTGATTTAAACAAAGCGAGAGGCGACAGGAGAAAAGAGAAACAGAAAGAGATTCGGTTCTAGTTTTTCTCCTGAAACATTAACTTTACTTTTATCTCTTTTTCACGTCTATTCACATTTTAAAGTAAAGTGACGAACAATGGAACACTTAATAAAATGAAAGGAACAGTGCAGAAAGCAAACATGTGATTTGAGTTGATCATTAAAGGAGCATTGGTTAGTTCAGACTGTTCCATTAAGTATCTGTCATAGTTTAAATGTGTTTTGGAGCCTGTCCAGTGGATTTTGCATCTCTTCCCTGTGTTTTTCTCACCGTTATGAGCCTCTCCGGTGACAGTGCCCTCTCCTGGTGGGTTTCCGTCCTGGTCTCTCCATTTCCAGTCGATGCCCCGGACGACTCTGGCTCCGGGAACGATGTACTTCATGACCTGAGATCGGAACAGGCGCCGCTGACGCCTCAGGTTCGCCTCCGCCTCCTTCACAGCTTTACCTTCAGAGAAAACCGAGAGAAACCGTAAAGACAACACTCACTGTAGGATCGAACTGTGGAAGGTGTTGAAACGAAGCAGGACGATTACAGTTTTCAGATAAAAGTCTGGATTATTTTGAGCCCTGAGAGGCGTGGTGCCTGATATTTTCCTGTAAATGTAGGTGTAGAGGTGGTACAGACCGAGCTGGTCCTCGCAGACCGCCGTCACGGTCCCGTACAGCTCCAGTCCCGACAGAGACAGGTAGTGGGTCTGTCCGCTGGCGTTCTTCCCCATCTGCTTGATCCGGATGTGTCTCCAGCCCTGCTTCTCGTCTTTGGACGGGTCCAGGGGCCACGTCGCCGTCGATCTGACACAAACGCAGACAATACTCACAGTTAAACGTAACATAATCTGGTTTATAATCATTCAGAGCAGACTACACTAGATATTTTGAAGTTTTTAGCTTTTCTTATCCGTAAAACAAAGAGAAAGAGAGACTTTCTGTTGGCTGCACATCTATTGTAAACTGATTGAGTGGTACCCAGGTTCGTTAAGGCTGCAGTCGTCCACGTGAGTGTAGAGAGTGGTCCAGTTCTGACCGTCTTTGGAAACCTGGAAAACCCAGTTCCTCAAAGCAGAGCGACCGTAACCTCTGAGAGAAGACAGACACCAAGGATTCATTAGGAATTACATTTACACCACTGCAGAAGGTGCTCATTAAACACTCAGTAAATATCCTCCCAGACAAGTTTCTGTTTAATATAAGAATACGACCTGACTCAATATAACACTTCCACACCTTTATCTCTAAAAAGTGAAAGGGCTTTATACTTTTGTCACTGAACCCTGAGCCTAGATTAGGAAACATTATTCCTTGAGATGTTCTATGCTTTTTTTTTTTTTTCAGCAGAACAACAGAATGTATGTGTTTAAGTGTGTCACCTGAAAAGAAGAAGTAAATATGGAGCCATAAAGACGAAAGAAAAATGAATGAATGTGAAAGAAGAAGAGTTTTAGATGCATAAAACTGATACGAAAATGGAAACATATCAAAAGTATGTGGATAATATTCAGTGTTTTTCTAAAGAGGCTGCTTCTGTTTGGTCTACTACATGAAAATGATGTGATCAAATCTGTCGTAGATATGGTCTTACAGTGTTAACTCAACTAAAACTAGACTAAAACTACTAAGGATTAGACTAAATTATGACGAAAACTAAGTGGATTTAGCAGGAAGTCACACCTAGATACGAGAACAGAAAATATGGAATAATCTAAACAAAAACACACAGATTTGGTTTCATTGTGGAGAACTCCCCAGATTGATTGTTTGTTGGTGTACCTGGCGTGTCTGAGCGTGTACGCCGACGGCACCAGCCACAGCCCCAGGTCGACGGCGAACCAGGCGTTTTTATCGTCGTTGGTGTGACAGTTCAGGGCAGAGCTGTCCCGACTCAGGATGTCCTCCAGACGACCGTACGGCAGGTTCCGTCCCTCTGATGATGTCACCACCACCAGACCGTACGCCGCGGGGTTCACCCACTCGTACGCCGTCCTGCAGGGAAACAACAGGACATTAAAAAAATCATAAATAATAATCAAATTAAAATCAAGCTACAATCAAGCACTTGTATTTTCAAACCAATGAGTGGAAAATACTGTAAATACAAAAATAAAAGGTTGAGACATGTTTTTATTTGAGGCCGTCTCAGAAAGAGTCTGACCACAGCTACAGCAGGAGAACATCTGATAAATAACCACTTAATTCTTTAAAAAGAAGCTGTAAAAGTGCACCTACGGAGCAGTGACATGTTTGGGTGGGTTTTCGTGTTCTTACTTGGCGTTGGTGCCGACCCAGTAGATGAGTCCGTTCTCGTCAAAGTCGTGTTGGTGTCTGAAAATAAAGGTCTGTCCCTCTCGCAGTTTCCTCACAAAAACAAAAGACGAGCGCTCGAAGTCGTACCACTGCTTCGCCACCTGACAAACACACACCAGGACAACGTGAAACTCTAAAATCCCAGTATTTCCCAGGGTTTTGAAGGCCCCGGCCGGGTCGTACCATCTTCAGGAGGTACTGCTCCAGAGACTCCACTGTGGCCAGAGGCTCCATCTTCAACATTCGTCCCGTTCGGTCGATGAGAGCGGTTTCTCCCGGCGCTCGCTCCAAACGGAAACGCAACCTCCTCGTCAAGATCTGAAGGACACACAACAGTACAATCAGGACAAAGGTGACGTTTGAGACACTTTAGGAGAGGGTTGAATGTGGACGAGAGTTGAAACTGAACTGGAAGGAGCACAACTAAATTATTAATAGTTGTAGCTCGGGCTGGACCATAAAATGAATTAATTTCACTATTTCGAGTTTTTAATTGGTCAAAAATATTCTTCTAACACTGTGTGTAGTGGCAGCTGTTAGCTCCAGAGCAGCGCTAATAAAATCTGTGGAGACTCTGCAGACTATAAAACACTAATAATCACAGAGAAAGCATCATATTTCCTCTGAAGAGGCCGGAAACTGATCAACACTTCTATTTTAGTGGTTTGTGTAAATTATCCACGAGGTCAGAGGCTTTTAACAGCTTTAAGAATGCTTTGTGCAGCAGAAATTTAAGAATTTAAGAACCCGGCTTCGAGCTGCAGTAAGTTCTATCAAAGTTGTTGCTCATTAAATAATCTTTGTTCATGAGAGATGTTGAGGTTCAGGTGCAGTGTGAGACCTGTAGGTTGTAGGAGGATCCGGGCGTGTCGTACAGATGCAGAGGTAGACGTTCTATCGACTCCAGCACCGCGATCAGTTTACGGATTAAGGCCACAGCAGGTCGGCTACAAACACCAGGAGCACAAGTCAATAATCATGAAAATATGAAGATTACAAAAGCACAAGACTAGATCTAAAATAGTAACTATATAATAACTATGAAAGGGTAATACAGTCACATTTTAGGGTTTAATTCATCAATAGTTGAAATATAAATGTGATAAAACAAGCAAACTTGTCTCAAACTAATTTAGAAAAAAAAGTTGAATAAAATACACTAAAGTTTTACCTTTCGTCGTCTTCGTTTTCACTGAAAGCAGCTTTAAAAACGTTAATCCTCTCCATTAAAGGCTTACAATCATGTTTCAGGTCCAGTTCCAGGCTCTGCAGACAAACAAATCCACATATGTTTAAAACATAAAACATAGAGGGAATCTACAGTGGAATAAATGGCTGAATAGATGTATTAGAAGCTGAAGTAAACTGACATTGTTGAGGACGGTGAACAAGGCCTGCACCAGTCCACTGCTGCACATCTCGTACGGAGAGATGGTGTTCTCGTCTTTTAGAACCACGATGAGGTTCTCCAGAGCAGTTTTCATCAGGTCTCTCCAGGTGTTCTCTCCCTCGATGCACTGAGAAAACAGCACAAATATGAACATGGAGGTCTTCAAATGACAACCCAGTCTTTATTAACAAACTGTTACAGAGACATGTTTTACTCTGTTCCGCATTTATACGACCAAAGAACTGGCTTTAGCTGGACTTGAACATGTTTTAGCTGGATCTGAACAGGTTTTAGCTGGATCTGAACAGGTTTTAGCTGGATCTGAACAGGTTTTAGCTGGATCTGAACAGGTTTTAGCTGGATTTGAGCAGGTTTTAGCTGGATTTGAGCAGGTTTTAGCTGGATCTGAGCAGGTTTTAGCTGGATCTGAGCATTTAGCTGGACTGAAAGGTTTTAGTGATCTAAAGTTTGTGATTTGAGAGGTTTTAGTGTTTAGAGGTTTATGGTTTAAGGTTTTAGTGGATCTAAGTTTTAGCTGTAAGGTTTTACTGTGTGAGCAGGTTTTAGTGGATTTGAGCAGGTTTTAGCTGGATCTGAGCAGGTTTTAGCTGGATCTGAGCAGGTTTTAGCTGGATTTGAGCAGGTTTTAGCTGGATCTGAGCAGGTTTTAGCTGGATTTGAGCAGGTTTTAGCTGGATCTGAGCAGGTTTTAGCTGGATTTGAGCAGGTTTTAGCTGGATTTGAGCAGGTTTTAGCTGGATCTGAGCAGGTTTTAGCTGGATCTGAGCAGGTTTTAGCTGGATTTGAGCAGGTTTTAGCTGGATCTGAGCAGGTTTTAGCTGGATCTGAGCAGGTTTTAGCTGGATTTGAGCAGGTTTTAGCTGGATCTGAGCAGGTTTTAGCTGGATCTGAGCAGGTTTTAGCTGGATTTGAGCAGGTTTTAGCTGGATCTGAGCAGGTTTTAGCTGGATTTGAGCAGGTTTTAGCTGGATCTGAGCAGGTTTTAGCTGGATCTGAGCAGGTTTTAGCTGGATCTGAGCAGGTTTTAAATGCATATACTGTGTGGGGAGCTGGTTTAGCCTCTGTGGTGTTGCTCCTGTCTGCTTCTACTGTGGGGAACTCCAAAAGGATCCAACAGAACAGTACTGTACAGATGAACGGGTCTGACCTGTCTGTTGGTGTGCAGCTCCCAGGACGACTCCAGTTGTGTGGAGATATTTCTCAAAGTGACCACGACTCCTCGGGGCATGCTCTCCACGGCTTTGAAGTGATCGTCGTAAAGTTCTCGGGCCATGCTCTTCACCTTCTGCTTCGTCTTCTCCAGCTTCGACTTCAGTTTACGGCCGCGCTTCCCCGTCCAACCCGTCACAAACTCTGAACCTGAACAACACATTACAGATGTTAATGTAAAACAGAGTAAAGCAGACACAAACTCTGAACACAAAGACACAAATCAATGTTAAAACAAAAGTCATCCAATTTGCCACAAATTCTGAACTTTCACAAATAAATCTTGTAGATAAATAAAGCAGACAACAAACTAAGACTAAACTTGAGACTGAAATAAGGGCTATTGGAAACAGAAACAAGAACTAACCCAGGATTAAAACAGGACCGAGTCAGAACTGAACTGAGACTAAACCAGGACTAAAACAAAGACTAACCAGACTAAACCAAGGCTTAAGTAGAAGTAAACCAGGATAAAACCCAGATCAGAACAAACCGGAAATTAATCCAGAACTAAACCAAGAGTAAACTGGGGGTAAACCAGCCCCAAAGGCTTAGACCAGGTTTAGACCAAGATTAGACCAGGTTTAGATTTAGATTTTAGGCTGAAGGTGAACAAAAGTGTTGATGGGTCACAGCTGAACTAATCAAAAGATGGAAAAGCCAGTTGAAATGGACCCATCTTGTCTTCACTATCCCTGCCTAATGGAAAAAACTAAAACCAACTCTCAGAGGCAAACGGGGCTCACTGAGCAGGCCCACAGCGCCCTCTGGTGTGTTTTGGTGTGAACTAAAGCGAGTGGACCCACCGAGCGAGGTCTCTGCGGTGAACGAGTGCTTGGTTCCTCTGTTGGACTCGAACACAAACCCGGGAAGGTCCTCCTTCAGGATCGTGGCCTGTTGTCCGTCCGAGTTGTGGATGGCGATCTCTCCTTCCTTCAAACAGGTGAGGGACCAGTTGCCCACGGTGAGTTTGGTGGGGCCCACGGCCGAGAGGATGGGCTGGCTCGACGTCACCGGCTTCACCTGACTCCGGGCGCGCTGCAGTTTCTCCAGGAACTCACTGCGAGACTCTGAGGACCACAGACAGACAGGAGTTACACTAAAGGAGGTCTGAGAGAGGGTTTACTGAGAGTTTAAAGGGAATATTACTGTAGATTTATGAGCGTACTCAAGACAGCGAGTGGAAAACTTGGAAAAAATAAGTAAACCTCAAAAACATAACTCTGTAGAGATGAAAATCTGTGTTCACACTGTAGTATGTCTGCCAGGCCTGTAGGGGCGCTGAGCGGTCTGAACCCACCTGAGCGGTCTGAACCCACCTGAGCGGTCTGAACCCACCTGAGCGGTCTGAACCCACCTGAGCGGTCTGAACCCACCTGAGCGGTCTGAACCCACCTGAGCGGTCTGAACCCACCTGAGCCGTATGGACCCACCTGAGCCGTATGGACCCACCTGAGCCGTCTGGACCCACCTGAGCCGTCTGGACCCACCTGAGCCGTCTGAACCCACCTGAGCCGTCTGAACCCACCTGAGCCGTATGGACCCACCTGAGCCGTATGGACCCACCTGAGCCGTATGGACCCACCTGAGCCGTCTGAACCCACCTGAGCCGTCTGAACCCACCTGAGCCGTATGGACCCACCTGAGCCGTCTGGACCCACCTGAGCGGTCTAAACCCACCTGAGCCGTATGAACCCACCTGAGCCGTATGAACCCACCTGAGCCGTATGGACCCACCTGAGCCGTCTGAACCCACCTGAGCTGTCGGAGCCCCCCTCAGGACTCCCGCTGCTGTACATCGTGGCCAGTTTCCCGTCGAGGATGAACCTGAACCATCCGTTGGAGCCGTTGGACAGCTCCAGAGCGGCGGCGTCGGACCAGATGTAGAGACAGTCCCGTCCCCGGATCACGGACCAGTCCCTCCAGTGATACGGCTTCCCCTGCTGGATCTCCCGGGCGTCCTCCTGACTCTCCTCCTCCTTCTCAGGCTTTGACTCGTCCTCGTTCTCGTCGTCCGAGGCGGGTCCGGCCAGAGTCGAGACTTTGTTGATGACGCCGAGTCGAGCCAGCTGGTCCAGGAACACGTCCCCGCCTTTGTCCACCAGGTCCCGGATGATCTGAAGGGCCAGGAGGTGTCCGTCGTCATCGTCCTGACGAGAAACACACCAGAAAATTAATGTCCACATCCTTCTTCTGTGTTTGGGACCTTTTTTAACAACTTCCAGAGTAAAAATGTAATCTACTCTGTGGAACTGATTGAGTAATAAACTGTTGTTGATGTCCTGTAACGTCACATAAAGCTCTTAAACCTTTCAAACAGCCTTTGCACATTTAAAACAGGGTATGTAACTTAATATCTCAGAGGATGGACCTGAAGACAGATGGATAAACAATGGCTAAAAGTCTGTGTATTACAAAAAAAGAACTTATAAAACGCAAAATCAGACATAACATCCTCCTTCAACAGCTGCTGTGGTACAAAAACAGACTTAGATTGTGAATGTATCCTATGAATTTTTGAAAGTGTGTGTGTCAGCGAGTACAATGAATACTGTTGATGTGTGTGTGAACATTATGAGCAGGTAAACTAAATATTGTGAGGATTATTTATATATTTGTGCACTGTGTGTGTGTGTGTGTGTGTGTGTGTGTGTGCGGACAGATGGATGTGTTTCTGGATTAATTAAATGTATGTACTGTATATACATATTTTTATAGCCTGTATTGTATTTGTTTCTTCATGTAATTATGTCTCATGTATGTTCATTAACGTGCACTGTCCCGATCAAACATAAAACGTTCAGACTGAGTACCTCTTGGTCGAGGACGGTGGCAGTGATCTCCACTAAAACCGTGGGCAGGTTGTGTCCCGTTTCACTGTCACACACCTCCTTCAGCAGCACCTCACTGCTGTAGTGGACCATCTTCCGGATCAGGGCCAGACTGGCTTTCCTGAGCAATCACACACAAAGGAACATACGTTTATACGTGACCGATAAGACCGTGACGAAGGGAAGTAGCGGCAGGTGAGCGTTACCTGATCGAAGGCAGCATGGTTTGCTGAAACGTTTGTGCAAAGACAGGCAGCAGTCTCTTTAAATAAATGGGAGCCATCTCTGGGTCTCCTCTGGGTTCACTGCCCTCCTCTTCCTCCTTCACGTCCTTCTTCTTCTTATCCTCGCCTTTGTTCACGGGACACATCCAGTCTCCTGCAGGAAAACAGAACACACAAAGGTTGAGAGCAGGACACATACACATTCAATACAGGAAAATAAACTAAAAATGGCTTTTCTGGCTTTTCATGGCAGAGGAGAAGCGTGTGGTGCGTTCACTGACCCGGCGACTGCAGTATGGCCACCACTTCACTGTGTCCTCGTTCTCTGGCTTTGTCCAGCGGCGTTTTCCCGTCTTCGTCTCTGAGATCGGGGTTCGCTCCGTGACGCAACAGGGTCTTTGTGAACAAACACCAGAGCAAAACTAAGTCAATGAACCAGCCAAGACCAGAGAAAATAAACTAAAAGCCTATGAGTCTAAAAATGCCGTACCTTTGCTACTTGTGGACGTCCGAAACAAGCAGCGTAGTGCAGCGAGGAGGATCTCTGACCTCTGTTCACGTCCGCTCCCCTCTCACACAGAAACTCCACCTGAAACAAAACAAATCAGCGCCAATCAGTTATGTTAAAGGGTTTTTTATTGAATTTTAACATATTGACAAAACAGAAAACATTTGAAAACTTGTAGGATATATTGACCAAGATCTCATCTACAACATCCTATTTCTGTCAAACTAAGAACAAAAACCCCTTTGGAAGGTATGAAAACTGAAAATGTAAAAGTTAGTGTGTGATGTGAGCGTTACCATTTCCTGTGTGCCGAAAGCTGAAGCCCAGTTTAGCAGCGTTTGTCCCACGTCGTCCATGAAGTTCACCTCAAACGCTGCAAAACAAAACAACATTATTTACAGAACTATTTACAGACAAGATCCAGCCTGGAACTGATTTGAATAAAATATCTTCCAGGCTTCTCTGCAGTAAACCATGAATCCAGAACGTTAATGAACTACATTCACATCACAAAACACTTCTGTTTTCTAAATATATATTATGCTATATATGTTCATGCTTTTTTAACAGTAATATTTTATTCAGCGTAGCTACTTTGGTCTGAGCTAACACACGTACCTCCGGTGTCGATGGCGTCGATGAGTGCGTCCGTGTCCTTGCTGCGAATACAGTCGATGAGCTGTCGGTGGGACCTCTCTCCGGAGCTGTCCAGGCGTCTCAGGCCCGGGATCCGACCCGTGGAGCCGGCCGTGGACTTGGGCAGGGCTTTCCTTCCCTCGAACAGCAGAACCAGCAGCAAGTCGACCAGGCGCATGGTGTCCAGCACGCAGCGCTCGTCTCCTCCCAGAGCGGACTCCATGGAGTCGGGGAGGGCCGAGCGCAGCAGGTCCTGGAGACGGAGCAGGGACACACCAGATCAAATACACAAATTAGTCTAAAAAAAGTATCTCCATAAACCAGATCTAATATAATTAATGCTACACGGAGTCTTGTTAAAAGAAGCCTCCAAAGAACATGGCTAATCTGCATAAAGCACCAAACAGCAGACACAACACAATGTAAAGAGCTGTGTGAGTTTTTTTTCCTAAAAAGTCCAATTTCTCAAGGTCACAAAGAAATTAAAACCCTCAAAAAAAGAAAAATTAGTGTCTTTAGTCTATCATCAAACCCAAAAGGAAGACAGTTTCTGACTGACGTTACTTGTGTGCAGAGTGTGTGCAGAGTGAGACATATTTTATTTTATTGGAGTAAACGTACGTGTGTGACGAGCGGCGAGCCTCTGCAGAGCGTGGACAGCAGGCTGACGATGGTGGACACCTGGTTACTCAGTTTGGAGTCTGGAGCCGGAGGAGCCGCCCCGGTGGAGGTCCGGCCCGGTTTACAGGCCGAGGAGGGGCCCGAGGACGCCCCGCCTCCGGCCGCAGCCATCCGGGACAGCAGCTCCTCTGACAGGCCGTGCTTCGCCAGAGGAGCGGGGTCCACACCTCGACGGGTGAAGCGGTCGGCCAGAGAGGCGAAGCAGCGCAGGGCTCCGTCTGAAACCTGACCAGAGGAACGTGTTCTTATGAGATTAGTTGATACTGAGACTAATTCAAGCAGAAAAAGGAGAGAATTTATGTTTTTAGTCAAGTAAATCCTGCGCCAAAAGCTACGTTTAGCTTGTTATTTTTCTGGTTTGTTTTTTAACATCTCAGACCAAATAATGATTGTTAAAAGCCCTGCTCCTCAACCAGTCTTCACCAACATCGATTTTTAATGGTGCTCTGATCATTTAAAATAGTCTGATGCTAAAACTGCAGATCAAATGACATGTCTTTTCAGTTCGGAGGTTTATGAGGCGTCTGAGCAGGACAGTGAGCTGCTGTCTTCAACATGTCACAAGGAAATACTCCAAAAACATCCAACACCATGAACCTCATCAGAATTTGAAAAAGAGACACAGAGTCAATGAAGCATTAGCAACGAGACCGAGCCCCATACGACAAGGACAAGTTGAACCAAAAAGAAGAAATGCACAAGAATATTAGAGATGAGGAAAGGAAAAAACTCAAGTCTCCAAAAATCTAAAAATGCTCAAATTTGAAATGGCATTAATTTTTATATATTTCACGCTGAAGTTCAAGCTTGTTGTTCCAGCGTTAATGTTAAATCCAGTTAAACCTAAATAAGACTTTTACAAATCTTTCAAAATTGTAAAGTCAAAATATGCAAAGAAAAGAATTGTGGAGTTCCTCAAGGCTCCATATTAGCTCTGTTACAGTGTTTTAAGTTTAGTGGCAGCACTAACACAAATCCAAAAGCATTAATCCTGATGTTATATATATTTATGTGGGTTTTCACCTGGTGGTCCTCGTGCTTGAGCAGACTGGACAGAGACTCCACACACGTCTCCAGAGAAGGGTCCTGAGGCTCCATTTTGCTGCAGAGACGGGACACGACGGCCATGGCCGAGTGCAGCGTGTCTTTGTGAACGAGGTGCCCGCTGTCTCTGATGAAACTCAGGACGCAGTTCAGACCGCCGGCCTCGAAGACGGCGCCGGACTCTCGGGTGCAGATCAGCTCCAGCACCTGCAGCAGAGGGATCCGTAAATAACAGCTTCAAGAACGTCAACAGGGTTTTAATTTTTGTAGAAGTACAACCTATAGATCTAAATATGTCCTCCACATTCTCCAATTCCTTTTCAGATTCAGTTTTATTATTTGTGAGCACTTGGGTAAATTGTCATGGTTTTCCAGATTTTAACTAACTTTTAAAACCTCCAGTACATTCCAGATTAGTACAAACGCACACATATTAAAAATAATACTCTTTGTGTGTCCATATCCTATGTCTTTGTCTGTTACTGGCCCCACTGCAGTGACATTATCAGTGAGTTCTCGGAGCTGGTCTAGGCCTCATTTCTTTTTTTAAGAGTCACACTAAAAGCAGCAGATCTCAGACCAAGTGCTTGTTGTCTTTTTTATCTCCTGAGGAACAGTTGTGTGGTTGATGTGTCTCACTGATGCCCACTGTTTAGCTATTAATACATCGTCAGGTGCTGCTTCCACATGATTCTTATTACACCACATTTACACAAACAGACTTTAGGCCACGACAACTCTGAAAGACTCGGCTTCACAGAGACATGTCGTAGAGAAGCAAGAAAAACAGATCCATACAAAACATAAAACAATGTATACTGTGTAATCTATGTGTTTTTAAACCCGACTGAGTCTGTATTTGCTGTTTACCTCCATAAACTCTTCATGTGTTTAATTGAGAGAGAGAGACTACAAACAGGATTTAAAGTAGTTAATAAGGTATGATGAGTAGTGAAGGTAACGCTTTAGAATAAGGTGATAAAATATTTACAATGTATTAGCAAATAATCAATAACACAGCTGTGAGTCTAGTAAATGTGTGATATTTTAAAATGTTAGTTCACTTGCCTCATTAATAATCTAAACGTTTTTGTTTTGTTGATATAAGACATGATCCATAATCACTTAACTGAAAAATACTGATATATGATTTTACTGCTGTTTTTTTGCATGTACATTTTTGGAAAACGTGAGGCTGAACTAGTAGCTACAACCCTGACCCCGAACCCTTGCCCTTCGCTGCTGTGAACCCTCGGGGCCGTACCTTGACGCACTGCTCGGCCAGGTCTCTGCTGGTGCGGTTGTTCAGCTCCACCACCACCAGCCGGTTACACAGGGCTTTGATGGCTCCCTCCACTCCCACGATCCTCCTCGTGCACTCGGCCGACACGTCCAGGTAGTAGGTGATGGCCCGGGCCGTCACCTCCAGCACGTTATCGGGGGCGCTCTCGTCCAGGAAGATCTTACACAGAGCGGGCAGGAAGGTCCGAGGGGGGCACCTGAGAACACATGGACGGTTAGCGATGGACACGGACGGTGAAGTGTCGGAGGGGAGTGTGGGACGTACGTCTCGAAGCAGCGGTCCACGTTGTCGGACATGAGCAGCAGCATACACAGCTGCTCCAGAGCGATGAGCTGCATGTCCCGCTCATCGCCCTGTCCCATCTGCAGCCACTCCAGGAGGGTGTCGGGGTCCACGTCCGCCATCACGGCTCCCCTTCAACACACAAACAGGACAGGGTCAGAGAGCAAAGAACAGGAGTTAAATACACAGAAATACTGATACTAGAGTCAGTCTCAGTGTTATAAAGTGTCCCATATAATGGTCTGGGCCCACTGTGGCACAGCCTAACTAAAGAGAATCCTCAAAATGAGAATCAAAAGAGAAACACAAAATGTTTTCTCAAACAAAGCTAGTCTTTATTCTCAGCAGCTGTTTGCTGGCAACTCCATAAACTAGATTTATTTTGATAAGTCTGACTCATTCTGTTGTTATTTCTGTTGAAGCAGCTTCATCATGAGTCAGACTTCCTCACTGTGGAAATTTATCAAGTAACTTTAGCCTGGTCCTGGTTCAGACCTGGTCCTGGTCCAGACCTGGTCCTGATCCAGACCTGGTCCTGATCCAGACCTGGTCCTGGTCCAGACTTGGTCTTTAAGGTCAGGCTTAGCCCAGCATTTGATAAAAGACACTTTTTTCACTCATTAAGTGGAAAAGCATTGTCCCTGTGATGTTTCATCACATTACTGATCTTTACTGACATTTAGCTTTCTGAAAATATCCATATAAATTATGTTTGTTAAAATATTTAATGATACAGTCCTTTATCACTAATTTTTCAACACTTTAAAACGTCACCATATTTAAATATGTCTGTATTAGATTGATCTTTTCTTTTCTCAGTGACCTTTGTGGAACACAGTGGGGTCTTACAGCTCTTGCTTCATAAATGAAACCCACTCTCTGTCTCCACTGCATTAAACAGGAGCAGAACTGAGACATCAAAGAGTTTAGAAAGATGGGAATAAAGGATTGTAGGTAATAAATTGTCTCAGGTTAACACTCCATCACTTATGAATTATAAAGGTTATTGATTGATTTGTTGGAACCAGGTGAATCTGACTGATCTGTGGCTGCAACAACAGATAAACTTTTACTGATGAACGTCCTGATGAAATACTAAACACTTTTTCCATTCATTATGAGTAACAACTATTTATGAGGACGATAAACAGTTTATCTACATATTTTTCTAGCATGTGATGTCAGTAGATCGAGTGTCGTCAGGTGAAGGCCCCTGAGCCCACGCCTCGTTCTGTGGAAACCTGAATCCCACCTGTCGGCCCCGGTCACATGACGGTCACATGACTCTCACCTGGCTCACCCGTCGGCTGCCGCGTCTGGCTCAGCGCCCAATCACAGCTCACGGTTCTGGCTCTTTTTGGGACTCATCCAACCAACGGGACGGAGCAGTAGCACTCGGACACTCACAGGGGATTCTGGGACATGTAGTGTATTCACCTGAAACACAGACCAAGGAAACAGAGGGAGAGCGTTTAAACGAACAAATAAACCAGTTTAACACAGTCTAAAATGATATATCACGTTTCTGCATCTGTGTTGGTTCGAGGAAAAGGGGTTTCAATTCTTGTTTTAGGAATGAGTTTTGAGAGAAAAACAGCAGAAAAATGTGAAAAATCCGGCGTCACGACGTTGCTGAAAATCTCTCACTTCTAGGTTTAAAACTGAAGTCGAACAAGATGGACATGGACTTCCCTCTTTTAGTGTCTCTGTGTGGCTGCAGTGCATCATGGGAAACAGAGTCCTGTGAGGTGCTTAATGTGGTTAATATTAGAGAGACTGGAGCAGATCCTGTTAGACACTAATCACATTCTCCACCGTCTCCTGCTGTAGTCTATTCCAGGATTCACTCACTTTCAAGGACTTTTCCAGGACTTTTATCATCTACAGCTAGAAAACAGAACTCATAATCATGTATGGACAACAATTAAAATCACAATCATTCCATTTATACAAATTTCCTGAAAAGTCTGAACATCTTTAAAATAATAAACCTGACTGGTCTGACACAAACATTGGGATCCATCACAACATTTTATACCTAATATTTATTACAGTAGCACAATATATTGAAAATGTATCGCATTATCAACAAATATCCACAAAGTCCTGGTTTAGACCTGTTTAATCCTGGTTTAGTCTTGTTTAATCCTGGTTTAGTCCTGTTTAATCCTGGTTTAGTCCTAGTTTAGACCTGTTTAATCCTGGTTTAATACAACCATAATACATATATACCGCTGTTTTTCTTTTTAAACAGTGCAAGTATGGAGTCTATTATTTGATACAGAATCACAGCCTGAGTTGAACAAATGTCAAACTCAAATCACAAAATCTAAACCTGATCAAGAGGGTTAAAGCATTTTATACTTCCTCCTTGTTTTACTGAGGATATCTTTAAACGTGGAAATAAAGCAAACTGCAAACTCCTTTCAAATTCTCCAGGAACAGTTTGAGTCAATGCTCTTTAGGAAGAAGGTTTAAACAATCCCCCCGTTAATTCCTCTGCCAAACTAAAGAAATGACTGACTACCTTTTCTAGAGGCCTTAGGGCAGATTCAGTGGCATTTACATTACAACAAGATAAATTTACACTAAAGAAGACAATAAAATCTTATCTATAAATTGGCTGATAACAGATTAACTTTTGTTTTTAATCACAATATCACTCAAAACATCTGCTAAAATACAAACAAATGAGCTAATAACATTCAAAATTAATCTTTAAACATCCCATAATACGCCATCTGAACCGTTTGAAAAGCAATGCAAGTTATTTTTCATCGTACTAAAATCTACACATAATGTTGTCATTTCTCTGTGACTTAAACATCTCAGTGTTATTCCATGTTTTCCAGGAGCTGTGGGACCTCGGTCAGATTCATTTCTGGGGTTTTCTCTTTCGGCCTCTAACCCCTCGGTGTCCAGTGTCCCGAGTACGAGCACAGATCTGGGTCAAACCGAGGCTCTGGGTGTTTTAGAAGATCTCTGTGTTCTGGTCACGACCAATTCTAATCTTCATAAATCTGTAGTTTATCTGAAGCCGGGCATACACTGTGCGGCTTTATAGTTTCAAATAGAACCTTAACTCACACTGTACGAGTAAATCTCATGAGAGCAAAGCCAAACCCTGGTTTAGTCCTAGATTAGACCCGTCCTAGTATCATCTTAGATACCAATTTAGTTCTTGCTTTGACGAGAGGAAGTTAGTCCAGAGCGTTATATTTCTTTTTCCTGTGTAAAAGAGCATTGAAATATCGCAGGTAATATCATTATCGCAATATTTAAAATTGTTATATTAGTAGAATAGTGTATTAGTAGTTATATTGCACATTTTTCCAACATCGGGCAGCCCTAACACACTATAACTTCGTTTTCACTGGTGGTACAGCACAAGTCGGGTAAATACGCCTGTGTTTAGTTTGTTTCAGTTTCTTCCTCAGAGGCTTGTGCTTCCACTGAGCTGTGTCCAGAGAGAGACATCTGCAGCAGAAACAGAGATGTCCTGTCTCTATTTGAGAAATAAAACGAATCTGAAGGAGACTTTCAGAAAATTGAATCATTTTTAATAATTATTATAATAAAGAGAAACCCAACTGCACTGTACCAAGACACAAACTTTCTCTAGTAGTATTCCTATTATTAGGATGTCCACATAAGTCCATTGTTGAAAGTCTTGGCTCGTTCATGACAAAATTTAAAATTATGTGACATATATTTAGACTTATTGATAATAAATTGCATTAAAAAGCTGCCTGGTGTCTTCCACATTTACAGAGCAGTCTGGCTTTGAATCCAGCCTCTCTTATTACCTGCTTTAACCAGTAAACAAAATGATCTCTTAAAAACAGTGTCAATAGCCAATGGGCTTAGAGTGTCAAAACTATAACAAGAAAATAACTTTGCAACTTGGAGACTTGACTTAATTATAATAAGACAGAGGTTTGAAATAGTAGGTAATCATCAGAATTAGGAGTAACAACAGAAAAGAGGTAACCTGACACCCCTGGGGTGATTAATGTCTGATGAAACCAGTCAACAAAACCTGTAACACGTGTCGT
This sequence comes from Rhyacichthys aspro, assembly GCA_036850595.1. Lineage (NCBI taxonomy): Eukaryota > Metazoa > Chordata > Actinopteri > Gobiiformes > Rhyacichthyidae > Rhyacichthys > Rhyacichthys aspro. The sequence goes on from CM072169.1 coordinate 21,977,429, forward strand.
AATCATAATGTAATCAGTTATAACAACTCCAGGGCAAACTAAGAGGTTCTTTTTTCAATATGGGTCAACTCCAGCAGAAAACAGGACGTCTTTGTGTCGCAACAACACATTACATGACTTACTTTGTGTTGAGTTTAAGGCCAAAAACACACGGTCCGGTCCTGAAAGAGCCTGAGTCTGGTGATGTAGCGCGGCATAAGGAGACTAAGTATTCGATCAGACACGAACCAACATAAGAGGATAGAGTACAGACACGTTCCAGGCCGAGTTAAGCCTTCCAGTTCACTGTCCGCCGGGTTGGACGGGTTCAAAGCCGAGTTACACTCAGCTTCTGCTACTTCACGTTAGCCACATGCTAACAAACCGTTGGGTAGAAACAGCACTGTCAGTTTGCTTTAACTCAACAAAACTTCCTCAATTATTACTCAACAACCAATACAAATCCACAAAGTCAATATTAGAGTTGCATTTGAACGTGTTATTAATTATTAGTAGTCTTTTAACAGTGGGTCTCAGAGTTGCAGCTAATAGTAGTGGGCTAGCAAACCTTAGCATGACGCTAGCTCATCAAGACGTTCATAAACTTGAACAAATAACCAAATTCATAAACTTAACTTCCAACCGAGACAAATACGGGTAGCCAATTTTTAAAACAGTCTTTCACTTAAACATGTGGGTTATAAAGGCTTTAACACGTTTAAAAGTATGATAAAGGCAGCTAAACTTGCGGCCTCTGGGTCTGAACGCAGTCAGCGGGGCTCGAGTTCCGAGAGATCCGGAAGGCCGCGTCGCTTCCTCGGCCACGCGCCACGAGAACCCCCGCTTTGCGACTGGGTCTCGGATTGACTACTCACCGGATTTTTTCCTCGGGGCAGCAGGCAGCAGGGCTGGGTCACAGATGGCAGTCTTTCACTTCCGACTAAAGGGTGAACGGGAGAGTGTTTCGCCGATGACCGGGCTTTAATCAGACCGTTCCCATTTGGTGAGTGCGGGTTGGAAAAGGTCAGAGTGGACGGAGACGCCGTAAACACAACACGGTGAAATGGAAGCGAACGGCTCTACTGCGCATGCGCTCTTCGTGACCGGTGTGATGCTAAAGAGTAATCGTGATGGAAGCAGTGTTGGAAGAGTTGAATAATGTGAAATAAAGATGAAATCAAGTCATGTTGAAGCAGAAATAGCCTGTCAGGAACAAAGGCGGTTCTAGAGACTGTGAGGGCCGCCCACACGGGGCTCCAAAAGAAAATTAAATTGAGTCACATAGATTATTTGTGATTTGATGCCTTAGATCCATGCTCTCTGGTGCATGGATATAAATGCATAATATAAAGCTTAAGCATTAAAAAGTAAATCATTTCTCATATAGTAAAATATCTCTCCACACCTATATATCTGTGAAACTATGTGGAAGTGAATTTATCTGTAAACTAACTCTGTTCCCTGTATTTCACCATTTTACTGCTTTGTTTACTCAGGAGAGACCACTCATAGAGCTAAATAACAAGTTGTGAGCTTTAGTTAAAAGCTGGAGCAAACCTGAACTGGACGTTGACAGATAAGCTCTAAAGCAAAAGACCAAATGAGTCGTGACGGTGGTCTGTTAGAGCTCAAATTTGGTCATTCTTGTGTGTTTTGGATATTTTTCTAAGTGCCATTTCATATGTATAGCTCCTTCAATTATTCTTTGCATGTTGTCACCAGCTATATTTAGATGATCATGCTGCAGTCGTTATCTGTGTAACTTCTGCAAAATTCTGCTTTTGCGCTTTTGCTGCCTTTTCTTCTGCTTCTCTTGCCCTTCATAGCTTCTGTCTAGTTTAACTTTTTCTCAAAACTAAAAAGTTCAAACAAGTCTCAACAATCTTGGCTTTAAACTTTACTAAATAGCTTTTTCGTAACTATTACTGTTTTTCCATATTGGTTGTGTAAAAAAAGCACACTTATTCCACTCATGTACACAAATTATATGTTAAACACACAGAATGTTGTCCTGTTTCAGAAAATGTAACCCTCAAAATGATGCAACATTTAAATTCCTGGCACACCTCAAAAGTTATTTCTGCCTCAAAACAACAAAATTTCATTCTAGATGTTCAAACCGATCTCCTGTGACAATAGGTCATAGTTGAAGCTTCTGCAGAAAAATGGATCAAACTGATGGAGTATTTTAATAGACACTCCTGGTTTAACCCACACAGATCTGCTCATAACCAGATTGAATGTTTTAAAGTCTGCATCCATCTATAACCTTTTTAAAGCCAGCTCTAACCAGGATTAATCCATGTTTAGACGGCAAACCTATTTATTATTATTTACACACTCTGTGTGACCACATACAGTCACTACACCACAGCGCCCCCTGGCGTCAGCAGCATCATGTTCGAAAGCTGCATTCAGTGTCTTAAGAAAAAAAAATTTAAACTATGTCCTGGATGACTGAGAACCTGCACAGACAGGTTTGTTCAGAGACAATCCACAGAAAACCCTGCAGTCACAGCCTTAAGAGCCAGTCTCAGACGTAAATCTGAGGGACGTCTGGGGCAATTAAAATTACTATAAAGTTGCAGTTATATTAAATATTTCCCTTCTAGTTCAAAAGGCCAATTAATGTTTCTGATTCTAAATAAATTAAACGTAAACAGTAGTTAACAGCGCTGTATAATGCTACACTCGATCTCTCTTTACTGTAAACATGCTTTATAAGTAAACGTGTCGTCACTTGTTTCCCTTTATTTCTTTAGTCCTAAAGTTTCCGCTTGTCTTTGGACGCAGCGTACGTCACCAGCGCCACGTCATCAGCGCCACGTCATCAGCAGCTGCGTCACCAACAACATCCAACATGGCGGCGGCGTCCGCACGGGAGAAGCAGACCGGTGAGAAAAACGCACTTTCTCTCACATTTAACGGGTATTTTAACGGTGTTCGGAGCCGCTGTCGAGCCGCAGAGGGACGGACCTGCTCCCGGTTTAACGGCACCGACCAACACCGGACTGTCACGGAGTTAAAGGCTAATATCGACCGAAGCTAACAGCTGCTACGGAGGATAATCAGCGAAGCGGCACAGAAAAAACGCCCCTAAAACTCAACAAAAATACAATAAATGGCAGTTTATCAAATTAACACAACCCTCTGTAAACGTATATATTTTAGATTCTTAAGTAATCAACCTGTAAGCTTTCATTTGGGAAAGTTATCTTCATGAAGCTGCACTGATGCTAACAGTAAAAATCTGAATGTTTCCTCCAAGTTTCATTTTTACTTCTACAGACTGAAACCTCATATGCCTCTTAGAATATCCGTCTGTTCACTTTATGGATTAGCTTTAAAGAAGAAACATTAAAACAAAACAAAAAAAAACATAAAAATGTGAACATGGCCGTGGACAAGTTGTAGAATAAAACATAGACATGTTGCCCGTTTCTTAGCAAGTAATAAAGCCTAAGCAAGTCAAAGTCAGCTTGTTTTCTTTTAATGGCAATAAAACATTCTTGAGGCTCCTGTAGATGCTGTAATTCAAGCCCGATTCAAATGAGGAACAAAACTGCATCTGTATGAATTATATAACCATTAATGTGAAAATACTTTGCATTACATTTGTCAAGAAAACATCCTGAAAGGCTTTAATTGATCAGACTGTTTGCCTGATGTCCCAAACCCAAGCATTTAAAGGCAGTATTTTTTTATATAGTTAGATTTTGATTATTCAGTTAATTTTAAACTGATGTATGTTTGTTTCTGCAGCATCTCTGAAGCGGATGCTGAACTTCAACGCTCCTCCTCTGAACAACTCTCTGTCGGAGCCAGTATGGAAGGTAAAGGGCATCATTTATTGATCAGAGAAATTAAATATTTTAAAGTAATTGGATATATTTTCTAAACTAACGGTTTTATTAAAATGCTCAATTATTTGTTGTCAGTATCGTTTGAAAATGTTTATATCGGTGCTTCTCGTCTCGTCTCTTTTGCGACGCCAGGTGCTGATCTACGATCGTTTTGGGCAGGACATCATCTCTCCGCTGCTGTCGGTCAAAGAGCTGCGAGACATGGGCATCACTCTGCATCTGTACGTACTCATCGCAGCTTTATCTCCGTTAAAAAACATCCCAAACACTTTAATGTCCACTGCTCACAGATAAGCTGCAGTTCCATGGCATTTACAGTTTTTTCATTTAACTGGAAGCAAATGTATTGAAAAGACTGACAGGAAAAGCCTCATACACCACAGCCTACAATTCTTATTAAAATACACTAAAATAAGTATTGCAGTCTATTAAAAATTAAATAAGTACAAATAGTTATAGAATGAGAACTGGTTTGAAGGTATACAGCAAGTGAGACATTTACAAAACAGCTTGTTCATTTAATGCATCTGATTGTATTTGTGGTGTTCTTTATTGACACTAGGTGAGGGGAAACTGTTCCTTTTACACTATTTACCTTTAGAACTTCTATCTTTCTTCAAATTGAAGTGAGTAAAAACTAATCTGTGCCTGTTTTGTTCCCAGTTTGCTTCACTCAGACAGAGACCCCATTCCTGACGTTCCAGCTGTTTACTTTGTGATGCCGACGGAAGAGAACATCGACCGCATTTGTCAGGTACATCCAGCCAAAATAAGATGTCTGAATAAGAGAATATAATAACCTTTAGATTAAAGGGAGTCTGAGATCCTTACCCCCTACAGGGGGCACATTTTTTAGATTTTCTTTGGTTAATCGCAGCTCAAAGATACATTATCCACAAAAAGGAGCGCTCCCATTGGTCGACACTTGTCACATGACGTTCCAGGAAGTTTAATAGCTGCAGATAAAGTGTATTTTAAAGTGTAATATGTCTTTTAACAGAGAAACAGCTGAAAAAAGAAAAGCATCAACAGAGAAAAGGGAGGCAACGTAAAACACAGATAAATACTGTCAATTCAATCACGTAATGTTTAACGAGGAGGAGATAATTGTCGTCCTGACGCTGAAGTCACAGCTAAGCAAACGCTAAACTCTAAACTTCAGTTTGGTCAAATGGATTAGTACTTTGGAGGTTTTATTTTTTAATAAAAGAGAAGCAGGAGAGGTCCCTAGGCTGATTTTGGAGGAGAGTGGAGTCTGAGACAGGGATAAAAAAAAGTTTAAGAGTGTGGTTTGGTAAATTATATTAAGATAAAGTTGTCCTTATTGATTATTGTTGCCTCACTTTGTGTAAAAAAGAAGTGGTAGAAAATTAATGAACAAACACAAACATGTTCACTGTTAGGTGTTAGGGTGTAATTCACAGTTTATCCTGATGGAGGTGCTACAGTACAGAGGAATAACCACTTGATGTTTGTGTGTGGTTTGTACAGGATCTGAGGAACCAGATGTACGAGTCCTATTACCTGAACTTCATCTCCGCCATCAGCCGCAGTAAACTGGAGGACATCGCCAGCGCCGCTCTGGCCTCCAACGCCGTCAGTCAAGTCAACAAGGTACCGCTGTGTCACCAAAAAACCACCAAAACACCCCCCAACACCCCCCCACCCCCCCCCCAACCCCCCCCAAACCCCCCCCACCCCCCCCCCACCCCCCCCCCCCCCCCCCCCCACCCCCCCCCCCCCCCCCCCCCCCCCCCCCCCCCAACCCCCCCCCCCCCCCCCCCCCCCCCCCCCACCCCCCCCCCCCCACCCCCCCCCCCCCCCCCCCCCCCCCCCCCCCCCCCCCCCCCCCACCCCCCCCCCCCCCCCCACACCACCCCCCCCACCCCCCCCCCCCCCCCCCCCACCCCCCCCCCCCCCCCCCCCCCCCCCCCACCCCCCCCCCCCCCCCCCCCCCCCCCCCCCCCCCCCCCCCACCCCCCCCCCCCAACCCCCCCCCCCCCCCCCCCCCCCCCCCCCCCCCCCCCCCCCCCCCCCCCCCCCCCCCCCCCCCCCCCCCCCCCCCCCCCCCCCCCCCCCCCCCCCCCCCCTCCCTTCCCCCTCACCTAACCCTCACCTAACCCTCACCAAACCCTCACCAAACCCTCACCTAACCCTCACCAAACCCTCACCAAACCCTCACCAAACCCTCACCAAACCCTCACACCAACCCCCACACAACCAAACAAAACCAAAAAAAACAAAAAAAAAACAAAAACACAACAAAACCCCAAAAAAACCCACAAAAAACCCAAAAAAAACCAACAAAAAACAACAAAAAACCACAAAAAAACCACAAACCAAACCCAAAAAAACCCCACAAAACCCCAAAACCACACCCACCCCACACCCACACACCACCAACACACACAACACACCACCCCCACACCACCCCCACCACACAAAAACCACCAACCAACCACACACCACCCCCCCCCCACCCCCCCACCACCCCCCCCCCACCCCCCCCCCACACCCCCACACCCCCCCCACCCCCCCCCCACCCCCCCCCCACCCCCCCCCCCCCACCCCCCCCCCACCCCCCCCCCCCCCCACCCCCCCCCCCCCCCCCCCCCCCCCCCCCCCCCCCCCCCCCCCCCCCCCCCCCCCCCCCCCCCCCCCCCCCCCCCCACCCCCCCCCCCCCCCCCCCCCCCCCCCCCCCCCCCCCCCCCCCCCCCCCCCCCCCCCCCCCCCCCCCCCCCCCCCCCACACCCCCCCCCCCCCCCCCCCCCCCCCCCCCCCCCCCCCCCCCCCCCCTCCCCTCCCCCCCCCTTTATTTTTCCTTAAAGATTAAATAAAACAATTTTTTTTTATAAATATTTTTTTTTTTTTTTTTTTTTTTTTAAAAAAAAAAAATTTTTTTTTTTTTTTAATTAAAAGAGTTTTTTGGGTAAAAAAAAACCCCCAAATTTTTAAGAAAAAATATGGTTCCCCCAAAAAAAAAAAGCCAATCCCCCAAAAAAAAACACCCCGGACCCCTTTTTTTCCCAAAAAAAAAAAAAAAAAAAATTCCCGAAACCGGGGGGGGTAAAGGGGCTCCCCAATTGGAAAAAAAAAATTTTGTTTTCCACAAACAACTTTTTAAAAGAGAAGTTACAACATTTGCATCAGCTTTGGACAATAGTATATAATATTATAATATGCACAGTCGGGTCCACGATAATATCACAGTAAAGTGATTGTATTGTGTTTGTTTTGTGTAAATCCAGGTGTACGACCAGTATCTGAACTTCATCACTTTGGAGGACGACATGTTCATCTTGTGTCACCAGAACAAAGAGCTCATCTCCTATCACGGTACCACTTTTACTCTTTCATCATTTACATGTTACATTTCATTTAAAGGCTCACTTTACACGTTTTCTTCAGTGCATCAGTGTAATCCAGGTTTATTCTGTCTCTGAAAACACTTGTACTTTTCTGTTTCTGTATTTGTCCATTTGTTTGAGCTGTGATTGGGTCAGGTCTAACTCCACATGAAGGTTTTCTCCTGAAACTAACTTGTTTTGCTCTGAGAAGAAATCCAACATTCACCTGCATCTGTCTCTGTTTCCAGCCATAAACCGAGCAGACATCCAGGACACAGACATGGACACCATCATGGACACCATCGTGGACAGCCTCTTCTGTTTCTTCGTCACTCTCGGTCAGTCCCAGAGTCTGTTTCTAATGTAATCCTCATCTTATCCTCTTTATAAAACCAGGATCTATCACAGAAACATTTGATTATAGTTTTTTTCTGCTCCTCTTTGTGAAACCGATGGTGATTTTGTCTCCTTTTCTGCTGCGTCTAAACCAGACCAGGATCTAAACGAGGATAAAACCAGGACTAAAACTGAACCAGAATCAGAGTTACTTTATTTATCTTTGAGGGGAACTCTTTTTTGTTACAGTCATGACTAAATGAAAGATAAAAGATAACAGAAATATAATTAATAAATATAAATATCAAAATACAGTACCCCAGAATCTAAAAACACCTCAGGACAAATAAAGAAGCATTTAAAAAATATTATAAAGAAATAAAGAAAACCAAAAATATATAATAAATAAAAATACCCCTCTCTAAAAATATTTACATATATTTATAAATTTGGAATAAAGCATTTGGGAACCAGGAATCAAGTTTTTTTTAAATCTATTTATAGGATTTTTGACAAATAAAAACCCAATTTTATAAAAACTGGCCAAATACATTTAAAGTATTACATTGAGGTTCTGTGGAAAAATCTGACTTTTATCTAAAAATGTAAGAAAAAAAGTAGTATTTGATAAAGAGTGTGATGGTGTTGTGGTGTGACAGGTGCGGTGCCGATAATCCGCTGTCCCAGAGGAAACGCAGCCGAGATGGTCGCTGAGGTGCGTCCAAATACACTTCTGCTCCTGTTTATTCTGTGCAACTTTGTGAACTTGTGTTTTTTCTCTCTGTGTTTATAGAAACTGGATAAAAAACTGCGTGAAAACCTTCGAGACGCGAGGAACAGCCTGTTCACAGCTGACAACATGACGGCCGGACAGTTCAGGTAAAATCTGAATGAGAATAAACACACTTTAAACAGAGAATAAACACACTTTAAACAGAGAATAAACACACTTTAAACAGAGAATAAACGCACTTTAAACAGAGAATAAACGCACTTTAAACAGAGAATAAACACACTTTAAACAGAGAATAAACGCACTTTAAACAGAGAATAAACGCACTTTAAACAGAGAATAAACGCACTTTAAACAGAGAATAAACACACTTTAAACAGAGAATAAACGCACTTTAAACAGAGAATAAACGCACTTTAAACAGAGAATAAACGCACTTTAAACAGAGAATAAACGCACTTTAAACAGAGAATAAACACACTTTAAACAGAGAATAAACGCACTTTAAACAGAGAATAAACGCACTTTAAACAGAGAATAAACGCACTTTAAACAGAGAATAAACGCACTTTAAACAGAGAATAAACACACTTTAAACAGAGAATAAACACACTTTAAACAGAGAATAAACACACTTTAAACAGAGAATAAACGCACTTTAAACAGAGAATAAACGCACTTTAAACAGAGAATAAACACACTTTAAACAGAGAATAAACACACTTTAAACAGAGAATAAACACACTTTAAACAGAGAATAAATGCACTTTAAACAGAGAATAAACACACTTTAAACAGAGAATAAACGCACTTTAAACAGAGAATAAACGCACTTTAAACAGAGAATAAACGCACTTTAAACAGAGAATAAACGCACTTTAAACAGAGAATAAACGCACTTTAAACAGAGAATAAACACACTTTAAACAGAGAATAAACGCACTTTAAACAGAGAATAAACACACTTTAAACTGAGAATAAATGCACTTTAAACAGAGAATAAACACACTTTAAACAGAGAATAAACGCACTTTAAACAGAGAATAAACACACTTTAAACAGAGAATAAACACACTTTAAACAGAGAATAAACGCACTTTAAACAGAGAATAAACGCACTTTAAACAGAGAATAAACACACTTTAAACAGAGAATAAACACACTTTAAACAGAGAATAAACACTCTTTAAACAGAGAATAAACGCACTTTAAACAGAGAATAAACACACTTTCACGGAGGATCTTTTCTCACATTCTGCATTAACCGTCTGTAGTTTCCAGAGGCCGCTGTTCGTGTTGGTGGATCGTAACCTGGACATGGCCACGCCCCTCCATCACACCTGGACCTATCAGGCGCTGGTGCACGACGTCCTGGTGAGACCCTCAGACACAACGGACATGCACCGGGAGAGCACGGGAAAACACGAGAGAACACGGGAAAACACGAGAGAACACGGGAAAACACGGGAGAACACGGGAAAACATGGGAGAACATGGGAGAACATGGGAAAACATGGGAAAACATGGGAAAACATGGGAAGACATGGGAAAACATGGGAAGACATGGGAAGACATGGGAAGACACGGGGGAACAACTGATATTTAGATTGAACTGAGGTCTTTTGTCTGCGTCTCTGCTGAGTTTATTAACCTAGTCCTGAGCTACGTCTCAAGAAACATTAGACACAACTAACTTGTGTGTTCATCTGAACAGTACAAGGCTCTTCCAGTCGAGTAATATCTGGTTTAAATAATAGAAAATACAGTGATGTGTGGTGAGGCTAATGTATGTTTCTTTTTACAGATTCATTTTTATTGTTTGTCAAAAACCTAATTAACTTTTGTTTATCAAAGTCGGTAAAAACAGTGAGTTTTCACAGTTATCAGAAAGAAAACCTTCACTTTTCAGAAGGATCCCAGAACAAGGAGTTTGGTCTGGTTTAGTCCAGTTTGGTCTGGTTTAGTCTGGGATTACATGGTCTGGTTTAGTCCAGTTTGGTCTGGTTTTGTCTGGGATTACATGGTCTGGTTTAGTCCAGTTTGGTCTGGTTTTTTCTGGGATTACATGGTCTGGTTTAGTCCAGTCTGGTCTGGTTTAGTCCAGATCTTTCTCAAACTGAGACAGTTTCTGTTTTGAGACTAAGTTTAGAACGATCTTCTGTTCTTTCACCTTTTATTTTTAAAATAATAAAATAAACATATTTTATAGTTGACTTTTTGATCCACATCTGAGTAAAACCTTTGCTCAGTTCTGTATCTTCTTTAAATGATGAGTGTCTGGACTTTGTCAGTTTCTTAAATGTTTGATGAAGACCACAGTCAGAGGTTGGTCCAAACTTTGCCAAAGAGCCGTTAATTTATTTTCCAAATGTGAATCTCTATAAGAAGCTGTCGTCAGCGTCGGGAGCTGCTCCAAATACTAGACTTTTATCAGAGTGGACACAGACAAACACGTCTAAATCTTTTCACGTCTGTCACGACCGTTTTCTCTGAAACATCTCGTCTTCCTGCGGGACTCCGTTTGTCGACACCGTAAAAAACGCAGCTGAACTGTGACGGCTCAAACTAAACACGACTGGCTGTTTGGTTCTGGGCCAGAGAACCGTCCACAGAGCCGTCCTCGGAGCTGTCCACAGAGCCGTCCTCGGAGCCGTCCACGGAGCCGTCCTCGGAGCTGACAGGAATGCAGCGTTACGTAAGCACCCGCCCCCTCAGCCGTCACTCACCTGAACCCGCCGCCAGGAAAGTGACTCCCAGAGAAGAAGAAAAAAGAAGAAAAACCTGTCAAAATGAGGCACATTCCCCCAAACTGACGAACCGTGGAGACTCTCGCTAAATAATGGCACCAAACCTGCACAAACCGCTCTAGAGCCAAGAAAACATTATAGAAAACATTTAGAGAATAAACTGCTAAATCTTGCTTATGTGACTTAGTTTAGTTCTGGGTTAAGACCTGGTTTAGTCCTGGTTCGGCCCCGGTTTAGACCTGGTTTAGACCTGGTTTAGACCTGGTTTAGACCTGGTTTAGTCCTGGTTCGGCCCCGGTTTAGACCTGGTTTAGACCTGGTTTAGACCTGGTTTAGACTTGATTTAACTCTGCGTTAGTCTTATATTTAGTCCTTGTTTCAGTCTTAGTTGGGCCCTGATTTAGTCCTCATTTAGACCTGGTTCAACACTGGTTTAGTTCTAGGATTATACCAGGTTTAGTCTTGTCTAGACTTGACTTTAGACCTGGTTTGTCCCGTTTTAATGACAGGATTAGACCAGTTTTAGTCCTACCTTTGGCCCTGATTTAGAACCGGTTTAACACTGCTTTAGGCCTGTTTTTAGTCCTGGGATAGACCTGGTTTAGTCCAGATTTAGTCCTGTCTAGACTGGAGTTTAGACCTGGTTTAGACCTGGTTTAGACCTGGTTTTGTCCTATATTTAGTCTTAAGTTCTCTCTGAGTTTTAGAAAACTCTGGAGTCACATGTTTTGGTCGGTCTCTGTTTTTCCTTGAAACCTAAAATCTGGTCCAAAACTCGTCTGAAATAGTAGAGTCTCCAGCTGCTGTTTCCACGGCGACAGGGATATTTTGATCCTTTTTTCGTCGAGACTCTGCAGCGACTGGAGTTCATCCAGAGTCTCAGACCTCCCTGAGTCGACAAAACCCTCCGCAGTCTCAGAAATGTGTTTCTGAAGTTTAATGAAAGATCAGAGAAACAACAGGGTTTAGTCCTGGTTTAGTCCTGGTTTAGACCTGGTTCAGACCTGGTTCAGACCTGGTTCAGTCCTGGTTTAGACCTGGTTCAGTCCTGGTTTAGACCTGGTTTAGACCTGGTTTAGACCTGGTTTAGACCTGGTTTAGTCCTGGTTTAGTCCTGGTTCAGACCTGGTTTAGTCCTGGTTCAGACCTGGTTTAGACCTGGTTCAGTCCTGGTTTAGACCTGGTTCAGTCCTGGTTTAGACCTGGTTCAGTCCTGGTTTAGACCTGGTTTAGACCTGGTTCAGACCTGGTTTAGACCTGGTTTAGACCTGGTTCAGGCCTGGTTCAGACCTGGGTCAGACCTGGTTCAGACCTGGTTTAGACCTGGTTTAGACCTGGTTTAGACCTGGTTTAGACCTGGTTCAGTCCTGGTTTAGACCTGGTTTAGACCTGGTTCAGGCCTGGTTTAGACCTGGTTTAGACCTGGTTCAGGCCTGGTTCAGGCCTGGTTTAGACCTGGTTCAGACCTGGTTCAGACCTGGTTCAGACCTGGTTCAGACCTGGTTCAGACCTGGTTCTGGTCTGTGTTTGTGCAGGACTTCCACCTGAACCGAGTGCTGTTGGAGGAAGGTTCAGGGTCAGACCCAAGTCCATCTGGAGCCAGACCCAAGAAGAAGAACCGTAAAAGCTACGACCTGACGGCGGCCGACAAGTTCTGGCAGAAACACAAAGGAAGGTGAGTTAATAGTTCAACAATCTACAATCTACAGTAATATTAATATTTAATCATGAACACAGACCAGAGTTTACTCCAGTCCAAGACCAGACCTGATCCAGACTCTTAGGGACCAAGACCGAGTAGAGAAAAGATAAGAGGAAACCCTTAAACAATACAAGTCCAGTCCTAGACCAGGTCCAGACTCAGGAGACAGAGTTAGTCCAGTCTTAGACCAGGTCCAGACTCATGGAGACAGAGTTAGTCCAGTCTTAGACCAGGTCCAGACTCATGGAGGTCAGTGTTTGTTGAAGGAGACAGAGTGAGACAGAGTTAGTCCAGTCTTAGACCAGGTCCAGACTCATGGAGACAGAGTTAGTCCAGTCTTAGACCAGGTCCAGACTCATGGAGACAGAGTTAGTCCGGTCTTAGACCAGGTCCAGACTCAGGAGACAGAGTTAGTCCAGTCTTAGACCAGGTCCAGACTCATGGAGACAGAGTTAGTCCAGTCTTAGACCAGGTCCAGACTCAGGAGACAGAGTTAGACCAGTTCTAGACCAGGTCCAGACTCATGGAGGTCAGTGTTTGTTGAAGGAGACAGAGTTAGACAGAAACAGAAAAGTGATTTAAAGTGATTAAAGTTGAATGATGATGATTGATCGGTGCTTGTTGTGTTTCTAGTCCGTTTCCTGAAGTGGCCGAGGCGGTTCAAGAAGAGCTGGACACGTACCGAGCTCAAGAAGACGAGGTCAAACGGCTCAAGAGCATCATGGTGAAGTAGAATCACAGATGGGACCGAAACACGGAGTCATTGTGAGAGTTATAGCAGCACAAAGTGGATGATTTGATGAATGAATGTGTTGTGTTCAGGGTCTGGAGGGAGAGGACGAGGGAGCCATCAGTATGTTATCAGACAACACGGCCAAACTCACCTCAGCCGTCAGGTAAACGCCGCGGTAACGCTCTCTCAGACCATTCATGCTCTGCTTTAGAATCTGATTATATCATTACAACAGAAAAAATGTCTGATTATTGTTGATTTTTGAAATAGCTTTACACAAGTATCTTTTAAAGCTGTAAGTGTCAATTATTTTAACTAACTTTTAAAATCTGTATAAATTCATATCTGCATAATTTAAACTTTCAATAATTATTTTATTTCTTTTATTATTTAACTTTTTGTTTAACTTTATTTGGTTTTGTTTTGTTTTTTTTTACATTAGTGGACATTTTCAACCTTTTAGTTTATGTTTTGTGCTGTTTATGCAAAGTCTGTCCCTGGTTTAGTTCTTGGAATAGTTCCTCAGACCGAGAGGATGTTATTCTTGGTGTGATGCTGTAATCTAAGAACTGTTTTGTAGAAGATTCCTCCATTTTTCCACAGATTTTATCAGAGGCCTGTTGTTCATTATGGTGCGAGGTGTTAATGTTTCTCTGTGTTTCTCAGCTCTCTGCCCGAGCTTTTGGAGAAGAAGCGTCTCATCGACCTCCACACGAACGTGGCCACGGCCGTCCTCGACCACATCAAGGTAACCGCACCTTCAGTCCTCGGGGACTCTTTCTAAATCAAGAGAAAATAAAAGAACGTTCAGCACGAGGCCTGATTTTTTAAAGATGCAGCTTTCATTTTAAGAACTGACACAAGTTTGTTCACAAGAAAAACAAAAGGAGATGGATATTTTCTTTAAATGTTCCTCAAAAAAGAAACCAAGCTATCAAAATAAAAAAGATCCAGTGAAAACTAAAAGCATTAAAGCCATATCTGAATTTAAACTTAAATTAAAAACATTCCCCAAATAAATTAAGAAACCTGAGAAAGAAAAACATTTGAATAAGTTAATGTCAAAAGAAAACTACACTCCTCAAATTAAAACAAGCCTCTGTTTCCTCAGAATCTCTTTTTGAATTTTGAGGCAACATCTTTTAAAAATCTCCCTTTGCTTTTATTTTTCTTGTGAACACAAACTACTTTGATGAAGCTCCTCAGAGACACAAGCCTCAGTCTGAAACTGTTCGTTTGAGATTGACACTACTTGGATTCTGTTGGATTTCAGTTTTGAGTTTGGTTATGGTTCTTTTTTCAGTGTTGAATCTGTTAATGCTGTTTGTACTTGTTCCTTCAGAGCCGTAAACTGGACGTGTATTTTGAATATGAAGAGAAGCTGATGAGCAAATCCACTTTGGACAAATCTCTGTTGGACATCATCAGTGACCCCGACGGTAACTCTCACCAGGGTTAACTCTGACACTTTTAATTTAGTCTTAGTCTTTTTACTAAAATGTTACTTAGTTTTAGTCATGATTTAGTCTAATCCTTATTAGTTTTATTTTTAGAGAATAGAGTTAGTCTCTAAAATATGAAGTAATGCATTTTCAGTGGGTTTTTTTTTTCTGAAGTAATGTGAAAACTGTGTCCATATGTCCCTCTTCTTTTCCTCCAAGTGTTAACATAGTTTATTTAAAGTGGTTCTCTTTTGGTCTCCTGTCGTCTTCCCGAGGCTCTAACAAATGTTTGTGTCTGACATCACTTCAGCGACGCTCAAAAACCTGAGTCTGATTGGATCTCTTCAACTCCTCTTCTTTTGATGGATTTAGTCTCTGTTCATTTTTCAAGTCAAGTGTTGATACATTTAGTCAGAGTTTTTGTTCTTATTAACTACTTTTTATTTAGTTTTCGTTGGGTTTAAAAAACGACATTGACAAAAACTATGACAAAAATGATTCTTTTGTGATTGTGAAATCCAAGTTCACTGAGGGGCCATTCCAAACCTCACTTAGATTTAAAACTGTGAGCCTTGACGTCCCCGAAGCACTCGAGCCATTGTCCTCAGTCGTTAGCTCATCAGATCCCATGTTTTTATAAAAATCTGTCTTTTTTAACTGCATTGGTGCCTCCTATCTTTCTGGTGACACAGTGAGGATCCACAATGCTCCCTTTGTTATGATCAGGATTGAGATGTTTTTTCAGTCCGTTGTGTGTTTAGTTTTGAGATTGAGACGTTCCTGTGAATAATGTGTAAAAGTACAAAAGTGTTTCTCGTTGTAAAGTCTAAATATACGGTAGTTGTTCCCTGTTCCTGTGTAATTTCCCTGTTCTGTCTGTGTTTCCAGCTGGGACGCCCGAAGATAAGATGCGTCTGTTTCTGATCTACTTCATCACGGCTCCTCAGCCTCCCTCAGAGGTAAACACAGCTCCGTTAAACCCGGGAGCGATAAGAAGCATCGCAGCGGCTCCCACTTTAAACCGTCCGCACGTGTTTCAGAAGCATTTCCTCGCGCTCAAGGACGGTTTTATCTTGTTTTCATCGATTTTCGGAAGCGTTTCAGATGAAAGGTGAAATGTTTTCAGGCTTCAAAAGTACCTCCAGATGCCTGAGTGCAACAGAGAGCTTTTGTTCAGAGAGTTTCCGTCAGAGTCATGGTTAAACTTCTCATTCAGAGGCTCTCACTTTCATGTCACAGATGGTCTCTTCTCAAAATGTTATCATTTTAAAGTCAATTTGTACAGTTCACTCTAGATTTATAGAGTTTATATTCACAGAGAGAATTGAAGTTGTGTCCTCAGTCTCTGACTAACGCTGCGTTCATGTGTCCTCAGTATTTCACAGCATTAAGCTTTTGTCAAAAATGTTAAACCCGACTCGTTTGTGGAGCTAAATGCTAATAAACTCAGCTAATTTACTCAGTACCACTTGGACTTTACGAGTTGAAACACAACAAAGTAACAGCGTTTATTACTGAGGAACTGCTCCGTCCAAAAGCACCTGAACACATCACAAGCTACGAAGACTAGCTTTGTCTTTTTAAAAACTGTACGACGTTAGGGGACAAAACAAACCACAAACAGGTTCCAGTGGGAGGTGGTTTGTCTAAAAGGACATCTGTATTTTAACAAGAGCCTGGTGTTTATCTGGTTATGGATATTTACGGTTTCTGTCAATGTCACATTTAAAACAATCATTTCTGCCCAAAGTGCTTCAGAGGCTCAGTAAAGTGCACTTAAAACAGAAACAAATCAAACAAGACATAAAAACAAGTAAAAACACTAGAATAAAACAAATAATATAGATCAGAATAAATAAATAAAATGTATAAAGATAGTCAAAGTCCAGCTCAACTTGTGTTAAAGCCAGTGCAAATAAATGTGTGTTTAGTGAGGATTTAAAAACTGAGGGCCTCTCTCTGACGTAAACTGTTCCAGAAAAGGCCCTGGTTTTGAGTCGAGTTCCAGGTAAAACTAAATTGGTTTATGGACCTCGTTGGTTTGGTCGGAACACGGAGGGAGTCACGGTTAAAACGGCTCGGACCAGAAGAAGACGAGTGTTCATTAGAGGCAGGTGTTTTAAAGAAGAGTGAATATAAATAAAGATTCGGTTTAATGCAACAGAGAAAACCAGTGTCATCTGTTTGGTTCAGTCTCTGCATCATTCTTCTGTGTTTGTGGATTGAAAGCAGCTGCTGTTAATCCTTGTTTAGTTCTTTATCTTCTGTTGGACGTTTAGAAACTGTCCACAGCATTTATTCCACCTTCGTCAAAATAAAGATGATGAAAAGCTGGAATGCACTTTATTTCTATTAAAACGTGACTGATGATTTATTAAACCGCGGAAAACTCGGATCTGACGCGTCGTCGAATTAAATTGATCGAGTTTTATTGATGCTCCAGGTTTCTGTGTTTTATCAGATTTAATGTTGACGAAAGACTCTTCATCAGGATTTATTTATCACCAGATTAAAAACAGAGTCCAGGTTTAGACCGGGTTTAGACCGGGTTTAGTCCTGGTTTAGACCTGGTTTAGACCAGGTTTAGACCTGGTTTAGACCAGGTTTAGTCCAGGTTCAGACCAGGTTTAGACCTGGTTTAGTCCAGGTTTAGACCTAGTTTAGTCCAGGTTTAGACCAGGTTTAGTCCTGGTTCGGTCCTGGTTCGGTCCTGGTTCGGTCCTGGTTCAGTCCAGGTTCAGTCCAGGTTTAGACCAGGTTCAGTCCAGGTTCAGTCCAGGTTCAGTCCAGGTTTAGACCTGGTTCAGTCCAGGTTCAGTCCAGGTTTAGTCCAGGTTTAGACCAGGTTTAGTCCAGGTTCAGGCCAGGTTTAGGCCAGGTTTAGACCAGGTTTAGACCAGGTTTAGTCCAGGTTTAGTCCAGGTTTAGACCTGGTTTAGACCTGGTTCAGTCCAGGTTCAGTCCAGGTTTAGACCAGGTTCAGTCCAGGTTTAGTCCAGGTTTAGACCTGGTTTAGTCCAGGTTCAGTCCAGGTTCAGTCCAGGTTTAGTCCAGGTTCAGTCCAGGTTTAGTCCAGGTTTAGTCCAGGTTTAGACCTGGTTTAGTCCAGGTTCAGTCCAGGTTCAGTCCAGGTTTAGTCCAGGTTCAGTCCAGGTTTAGTCCAGGTTTAGTCCAGGTTCAGTCCAGGTTTAGTCCAGGTTCAGTCCAGGTTCAGTCCAGGTTTAGTCCAGGTTCAGTCCAGGTTTAGTCCAGGTTTAGTCCAGGTTTAGACCTGGTTTAGTCCAGGTTCAGTCCAGGTTCAGTCCAGGTTTAGTCCAGGTTCAGTCCAGGTTTAGACCAGGTTTAGTCCAGTTTAAACTAAACTCTTTAAACGGTTGCAGCTAAAACCCTTTTTTTTCTCTGAACTGTCTTTTATTTTCAGCCCATTTCTCTTTTTTGTCTCGAGCTGAAAACACTGTCACTTTTTAAAGATGGAGGTCGGGTGGTGCCAGCTTTAACCCGCTCCAGCTGTGAGTCCGTCCAAAACCCTGGATCCTTTCAGGACACACTCCATTCGTCAAACCCTGGAGAGTCTCCGAGCGCTGCCAGTCCTGACCTCAGCCCGGTCTGAGCTCCGACTGCAGCGAAGCCTTCTGACGGGAATCGGACTCGCACCTCTTCAGCTTTAATCCGCTGCTCCATGACGACAGGCGCACTAACCAAACGCTAATAAAAGCCTGCCTTTTCTCTGCAGCCGCTGCGGTTTCATTTAACGTCCGCTCAGCCCGCGAGCTTTAATTTCTCTAAAGTGTTTCAGAATAAACTTAATCCGCGCTGCTCTTTCCGTCAAAACAACTTAAATTTAACGGCACGCTTTGGGACAAACATGTTTTCTCTTTTTTAATGAAAACAACAGTTGGATTCAAAAAATAGTTTGTGAGTTGTTACCAAATTAAAGGCTGAAAACCATTTACAGTAGAAATGTTAAACACGTAAAAGAGACTGTTTATGAAGATCTGCCATTGACTCTGATTCAAAATAAATCCTAAAAAGTGTTGTTAAATGTGAAGCAGTGCATTAACATTTATGAACTGTAGGACTGGATGGAAAAATACATATATTTGCATAATGTTTAGCCAACATCACAATACAATATAATCCAAACTGCTGTTAATGTTCAAATCTACCTAAAATAATAATAATATAATAATAATCGATTCAATGATCACAATATAATAATTACTCATATATCACAGCCCAGATTGACTTGAGAAAATGTAACTGGACTTGGACTTGAACCAGACTCAGACTTCACTTGGACTTGAACCAGACTCAGACTTCACTTGGACTTGAACCAGACTCAGACTTCACTTGGACTTGAACCAAAGACTCAGACTTCACTTGGACTTGAACCAGACTCAGACTTCACTTGGACTTGAACCAGACTCAGACTTCACTTGGACTTGAACCAGACTCACTTGGACTTGAACCAAAGACTCAGACTCACTTGGACTTGAACCAGACTCAGACTCACTTGGACTTGAACCAGACTCACTTGGACTTGAGTCTCTGAAAAGACTTGATGTTTCTCCAAAGATTAAAAGAATATTATTAGAAACAGTTCATTTTCTTCAATAGTTTGACAGATTACACAGAGTTAAGTGTTACTCTCATGACGCTGCCTTCAAATGCTCTCTGTAAAACTCAGCGCTACAGGACTTTACAACCAAAGAACAAAAAGCAGACACACATTGAACATCACTGACACCAAAGAATAGAAAACATCATCAGGACAAGACTTTTATGACTAAATATTCAATAGAAACACAAACACTTGTCAGTTGTACTTTATATTTTTTTTGTTAAATAAATACAGATTTAAAAGCTTACATTGTTTAATTTTAACATAATATTAATGTTGTTAAAAGACTCGAAAGGACTTGAAACTTTGAAGAATAGGACTTTAGACGTGACTTGGACTTGACTTGGACTTGACTTGGACTTCAGGACTTTCTTGTGATTTGTGAAAATGTAATATTCAATAACTTTGTTGAAGAATACAACAATAACTTGTGATCTTCACTTTGGGCAGAAACTCACAGAAATCCATCTTGTTTCTTTCAAAGCTTGTTCTTGTTCTTTACTTTTTTCCTTTACGTGTCCTTTTTTCAGTCGGACCTGGAGCAGTATAAAAAAGCTCTGACAGACGCCGGCTGTGACCTTTCACCTCTGAACTACATCAAACAGTGGAAGTGAGTCTCAGATACAAGATCCTTCTGTTCAGATCCAGTCAAATCTGTTTTCTGTTTGTCTCTTGTCTTTTAAATTCAAATCTCTGTCGAAAATCTAATAAATGATGACTTTTGTTTCCAGAGCGTTCACCAAAATGGCCACTCCAGCGAACTACGGCACCAGCGGCGTCAAACCCATGGGGTAAAAACACAAAAACAGTTTATTAACGTCTCTAGAGATACTTTCATAAAAATCAAAGCAATACATTTGAAAAACTGGTCAAAGTTGTAAGAATTGAAGTAAATGTGATGTGTTCAGAGCATCTTTTTCATTTGCTGCTCATTAAAATGGTAGAAAAGCTCAATTTAAAGTAAATTTATCCAAAACAATAGAGCTTTTTATAGAATTTAGACATTTATCTTTACAAAACCACCTTTTTTAATAAAAATGTGAAGTTAAAAGAATATGAAGAACAGAAAAGTGTGTGAAACCTGTTTTAACATTTCATATACCGTCTTGTAAAAGCAAAAGCTGCTAAAGTTACTGTGTGTAACCTTAGATCACACAGAGTCAGACCCAAACTGTGGAAGATTTATGATTGTATTATTCCACATATGAATAAAAAGACACTGTTAAACTCAAAAGCAGCTGAAAGACTCTGACTCTGAAGAAGATTTACTCCTCTGTGTTTATTAATATCTCTGTTAAAGCCCTTTAAAGCCACTACGTCATTGTTTTGGAAAACGCCGTTGGTCTCTCTGTAAATCCTCAGGCGTCACCTTCTCGCTCCGACTCGTGTGAGGTTTTGGCGAAAGGGAAACGAAACGTATTAAAGAAGGCTCTGGGGCCAATTTGAGACGTTTAGTACTCGGGTTTTTACGAGAATCAAAACACAAACAGAGACCGACCAAAAAAAAGGATTAGACGTGTCTCACAAACTTTGATTCTTGACAGATTTATAGATCTTTAATTGGGGCCGTTCACTGGAAATTAAAAAGAGGTTTGTCTCAGAAAATATGTTGATTGGACGAGAGATAATCCTCGATCAGAACAAAATGAGAATCAAAGGAAAAATGGAAATGCTTTCTTTAAAAAAGCTTGAAGAAAGAGAAGACTTTGTGAATGAAGCCCCTTTGTTCTCTGTCTCCACTGAATTAAACAGAAGCAGAACTGAGACATGAAAAAGGCCCTGAAATGTTGACCTTTCCTCGTCTTGTGCAGGTTGTTTTCTCGTGTGATGAACACTGGCTCTCAGTTCGTGATGGAGGGAGTCAAAAACCTGGTTCTCAAACAACACGTGAGTTCTGTCGGGTTTTATTCAGTTCCTCCTAATGAGTGTCTCACCAACAAAGGCACATTTTTTCTTTCTGACTCTTATTAAATCCAAGCAAAACAGCACTTTCCATATTTTCTAAAGAGCTAGGGCGCAGTTTAATTCAGAAAAGCTGGATTTAAACGACACATGTTTAACCAAGGTTTAAGAATCACAGAATCAGGGAATAGCACCAGAACTTTACACTGAAAGAAAGAGGAACACATGGATCTTCCAAAAACACTACACACCTGCACGTTCTTTAATCTGGGAAGTGTTGAGATAATGTGGTTTGATCCATCAGCTGATTCAGAGCTGGTTCTAGAACATTTTATTTGGGTTTGAATCCAGCTGAAACTCCACGTAACAGCTCACAACTAATGAATGGAGATAAAGTTATGAAGACATCTGCTTCTAGTGAGTCCTGCTCGTATTGAACACGTACTTTTACCTCGATACTTGAGCTCAAACCTCACTTTCTCCATGTTGTGTCTGATTTATTTCCCAATAATCTGATTTATTAGAACTAGGACATCTTCAGAAAACACGATACTGTTACTGACATAAATAATGTCCTTTTATCGACACAGATGTTGTATTAAAACTGTTGTCTTTTCCAGAACCTGCCTGTGACTCGGATCTTGGATAATCTGATGGAGATGAAGTCTCATCCTGTAAGTCTCTGTCTCTTTAATCATCAGTCGTTCGTTAGTGCTTCCTGGGATTGTTCCAAATTAAAAGTCACAAACACAAAGAGAGGAGAGAGTCTTTATTCGGTTTTCGGTGTAAAACAGTGAGAAGCCGTTTGGCAGAAGCAGACCCAGAGGGAGGAGCGTCCAGACAACAGCTGCTTTGTGCTGCAGCTGAAACCCCAGACGCTGAGAATCTGCCCCGGACCCGAGTCTCTCTGTGGGTTTAACGTCGGGATGAGCCCAAAAAAACTGGTTCAAGACCGTCCAGCCCGGTCTCAGTCGTGATTCATGTTCGCAGCATCGTTCAGTCTCTTTTAATAAACCGTGTTGAGTCCAAACGGGAAAATAAATCATGCTGCAGCAGTTCTTCGTTTATTTCCACAGTTTTCGTGTCAAAAGTGTCGTCCGTGTTTAATTTATGGTAAATGCAGTAGTTTTAGTCACGAAGCGAGAGACTGTGTCCAACTAGAAGCCACTACGTTCACCAGTTTATTCTTTCCTCAACAACAAGACACGCGTGTTTTCCTTTGTTTTTCAAAATCACAGATAATATTTTGATTGATGTTGTTTTTGATGACGTTTTTTAACTTAAAAAGGTTACTTCTGTGTATCTCAGTGAAACAAGAGACAAAGAGAGGCTCATTCATTCATCTGATTTAACATCAACATTGTACAATTTACTCTACGTTTAACAAAAGCATAAAACAAAACGACTAACTGAGAAAAGACAGAAACAAATGCACTGGTTTAAACCTGGTTTAGTCCTGGTTTAGTCCTGGTTTAGACCTGGTTTAGACCTGGTTTAGTCCTAGTTTAGTCCTGGTTTAGTCCTGATTTAGTCCTGGTTTAGTCCTGGTTTAGTCCTGGTTTAGACCTGGTTTAGACCTGGTTTAGACCTGGTTTAGTCCTGGTTTAGACCTGGTTTAGACCTGGTTTAGTCCTGGTTTACACCTGGTTTAGACGTTGGGGGGGGGGGGCACAGCAGGGGGGGGGGGGGGGGGGGGGGGGGCACGGGGGGGGGGGAGCACCGGGGGGGGGGAGCAGGGGGGGGAGGGGGGGGAAAAGGGGTTGTCGGGGGGGGGAGGGGGGGGGGGGGTTGAAAACAATATTTGTATTTAATGTTGCTTTATAAACATATATTCACATGTTTACATTTATTTTCTATATTTATATTAATTTTGACCCAAGTCTGTTTTGTTTTGAAGGAAACAGACGACTACAGATACTTCGACCCAAAGATGCTGCGCGGCAGCGAGAGGTACCACTCTCACCACTTTATCACAGACTCACATCAAAACTGAGACTGACCTCTGACCTCTGACCTCTGTTTGATCCACAGCTCTATCCCCAGGAACAAGAACCCTTTCCAGGAGGTCAGTACAAGACCGGGTTCAGACCAAGTTTAGACCTGGTTTACACTGGATTCAGACTTGAACTGGTTCAAACCTGGTTCAAACCTGGTTCAGTCTTAGTTTAGCTTAGACTTTGTTCAGACCTTGTTTAGACCCTCTTTAATCCTGGTTTAGTCCTCGTTTTGGTCCTGTGTACAATCCTGGTCCAGTCCTGGTTTAGACCTGGTTTAGTCCTGGTTTAGACCTGGTTTAGACCTGGTTTAGTCCTGGTTTAGTCCTGGTTTAGTCCTGGTTCAAACCTGGTTCATAAACTCTTTAATAAACACTTTTATAATACTTGTCCGTGTTGTGTTCAAGGCCATAGTGTTTGTCGTTGGAGGAGGAAACTACATCGAGTACCAGAACCTGGTCGACTACGCCAAGGTCAGAGCTGAAAACACAATCTGCTCAAAATCCTGAAGAAACATGAATGAATCATCTTTAATCTTGTGTTGTTTCAGTCCAAACCTGGAAAGAAAGTGGTTTACGGCTGCAGTGAACTGTTCAACGCAGCTCAGTTCATCAAACAGGTCAGACCAGTTTAACCAGTTTAACCAGTTCATCAAACAGGTCAGACCACTTTAACCAGTTTAACCAGTTCATCAAACAGGTCAGACCACTTTAACCAGTTTAACCAGTTCATCAAACAACTCAGACCCACTTTAACCAGTTTAACCAGTTCATCAAACAGGTCAGACCACTTTAACCAGTTTAACCAGTTCATCAAACAGGTCAGACCCACTTTAACCAGTTTAACCAGTTCATCAAACAACTCAGACCCACTTTAACCAGTTCATCAAACAACTCAGACCCATTTTAACCAGTTTAACCAGTTCATCAAACAGGTCAGACCACTTTAACCAGTTTAACCAGTTCATCAAACAACTCAGACCCACTTTAACCAGTTTAACCAGTTTATCAAACAGGTTAGACTCACTTTAACCAGTTTAACCAGTTTAACCAGTTCATCAAACGGTTATTTTATTGTGACATGATTCATTAACAGTAAACTCTTATTTTTTTCTGGAGTTAATTTAAGGTAAATGTTGCAGTGAACTAAACTAAAACCTAAAGAAACATCAGACGTTTTTCACCCGACTGCACTTCCTCTAAACGAGTCACGTATATTGACTTAAATCCTGCTGACTGTGACCTCTGACCTCTGACCTGTGTCTCCTCAGCTCTCTCAGCTGGGACAGAAGTGACGCCCTCACGTGGACCTGACCCCTGTGTTTTCCAATCATTCTCACTGTAAATGGACTAAAACTGTGTCTGTCTTTATGTCTCTTCATTAAAATAAACTCAATCTGTCTTAACTCCACTCTTCTCTTCTTTATTTATTTATTTGTTTGTTTGTTTGTTGTCATTGCACAGAGAGAAACAAGTCTAATACATGATAAAAGATAAAGGAAGGCTCGTGGATGTGGTGGTTTCATGTCAATCCAGACGAGAACACAGTCGATTGTTTCAGGTGTTGTGTTTCCAGCGTGACTCGGACTGTTGTTCTTCTACAGTTTACAGACAAATTAACCTCCGAAGAATTCAGTGACTCATGGTTTGTTTAATTTGACGACTCTGTTGACGTTATAGACGGTTTAAGTGGGATTTATTAAACCACATGAAACCAGGAAAGTCTGGAGGGGCTCAGTTTTTACGGGACTCACGTTTCCTGCACAGAACGCTCACAGAAATCACTAAATGACTTAATTATGTGACGATTTGTCCAAACAGTATTTATCATTTTGTGGTAACATTTAGGATTCATAGGACCACTGTGAATTTCTTTGAAAGCGAAGGTAATGTAGACATTTAATGAGGATAATGACTCCTTATAGCAGTGTTAAACATAAATGTCAACCGACGGCTAATTAGGAGACGATATAAACCCACTGCAGCTCAATCCAACACAAAGCTGAGAGCGCTGGGTTATGTTTTCCTCTCTCTGATAAATCCAGCTGATTGAGTCTGAGTTAATGAGCTGAAATAATGAGGAGGGACTGTTATTTAACTGCATTAGTGTCTGTTACGTAACGCCTCTGTTCCAGCTGCTCCACACGACTCTGGGATCACAGCCAGATTCATCCTGACACCGCTTCAACAAGAACAGGTCACAAAGACACACGGAGCTGTGAAAAAGAGTCTGCCCCCTTCCTCATTTCATCTCTTAATGTTATACAAACCTACTGTACATGGACCTATGTGAAAAAGTAAATGCCCCTCTTATTAAATCATGAATTAACTGTGATTAATCATATTTTTTTAATTTGAGTTCAGTTTCTCTGTCTCCCTCAGACCTGATCTCAGATCTGTTGAATCAAGAAATCACTGAAATAGAACCTGTCAAAGAGAAGCAGGACATCATTCTGAGATACGTCTGAGTTATTTTTGTCCAATATTTAAATGTGTTTGATCTGAAACATTTAAATATGACAAATGTTCAAAAATCTCACTGAGTCACATTTTCAGAACGTCACTATCTTCAGAAACTTCAGCACGACTCAGAGAAAAGTAAAAACGATGAGTCTGTTCTCCTGCTTCAGACTAAAGGGAGTCTGGACCTAAACACGTCAGAGACTCAATGGTAACTTGTGTTTTTACTCTGTCCACGGTAAAAAGACTTTGTCCATGTTTTAAATCCATTCTTTAAACAGACTCAACAGTGTTTTATCAGAGATCTCTGGCTGTTCTTCTCAGTTTTTCTCAGGTTTTGTTCCAGGTTTTCCTCGTGACGGTGACTTCCACGAACACCTCTCTCTCTAATGTTCTTATTCCGGACGGTTACCCTCGCTCCGTTCAACACAATCAAACCATTACAAAGGGTTTTTCCGCTGCTTTTCTCTGATTCTGATCCTGATCCGAGCGAAGACACAACACGTCGGCCTCTGTCTCCGTTCACTTCCACAAACTTTAATAAAACACAGAACGAGCCCAGAGCAGGAGCAAACAGACGCTCCTGCTTCTGTCTCGGACTCGCTCGGTTTTCTGCTTTTATCTAAACTAACTCTGACACTTCTTGTGGTGAAATAACATCACATCAGTAGTTCAGTAGTTTCATGTGTGAGTGATTATCAGGTTGGAGGTGGGTTACTGCCTTTAAGGTGGTTTCAAACCATAATAATCCTTTAATTCATCTGATCAACAGAACCAGGTTTATCTGGACCAGGTTTATCTGGACCAGGTTTATCTGAACCAGGTTTATCTGAACCAGGTTTATCTGAACCAGGTTTATCTGAACCAGGTTCATCTGAACCAGGTTTATCTGGGTCTGTTTGATGAAGGTAGAACCGAGCCTTTGTCCTGTTTAGACAAAACCTGGTCAAAACAATCTCAGTCTGGATCAGTTTAGATCAGTTTAGATCAGTTTAGAATAGATCAGTCTGGATCAGTTTAGATCAGTTTAGACCAGTTTAGACCAGTCTGGACCAGTCTGGATCATAAAGGGTCTTATTGAGTCTCTCTGTGTTTGGACAAATCAAATCAAATCAAATCAAACTGTGTATTTTATTGTTGCGTCTGGTATTTTTCGTATTTTTGTTAATTGTGTATCTGATGTTACCTGGAGACTGCTGACTATAATCACACATTTACAGCTGTGGCATTTGTTACAGATGTTCATTAATGTGTTCCTATTAAATGAATCAAATCAAATGTAAAATGTGTTGCGTGTGAATGAGCCACAGATGACGTCAGTGTCACCTGCAGCTCGTCTCTGATTGGTCAGTGTCTCTTCTTCTTGATCTGACGTTAACGACACAAAGACAGAAATGTGTTCCTGCTCTGACCTTTGGGTCAGGATCAGAAGTCTCAGTTTCCTCCTTTAACAGACCTGAGCCAATCCTTCAAATATGTTGTTTTAAATTGATTTTTATTGGTATGAATCACTGTCAGATTCTCCAGCGCCTGCTGTCGTCTCCAGAGACACACATCTCACCAAATAAACTCTTAACATGAGACAGAACAGTGCCACGTGAGTTTGGACCCATCGCTGACTCAGGGTCAGCTCCAGGTCTGAAGGGTCTTAACTGAGTTCTTCCAGTCTCTGTTTGCTCAGTGTTGATGTGATTAAAGCAGATCCCGTCTCACTTTCAGCCTTTACCTGAGCAGAAGGTGAGATGTTCTCAGTTTTATCCCGAGGCCAGCTTTAATTTCCTGTTTTGAATCAAATAAATGGAAGCTGATCTCAGTCTGACCTCATCAGGTCACTTTTATTTCACTTTTATTATTCATCTGAGTCTGAAATAATCCTGAGCCTCGAGGTTTATTCTCCTCAGAATCTGCTTCAGAACAGAACTGTCCCTGAGTCAAACTGAAGTCAATATG
The DNA here is from genome assembly GCA_036850595.1 of Rhyacichthys aspro. NCBI lineage: Eukaryota > Metazoa > Chordata > Actinopteri > Gobiiformes > Rhyacichthyidae > Rhyacichthys > Rhyacichthys aspro. Next base: position 22,005,238 of record CM072169.1, read on the forward strand.
TTTATGTTGAGCCCTGGGGTCCACACAGAGACTTGATTTAGCTTTAAGCTAATAGCTGTAAGGGCCCCAACCACAGGTCAAAATATCTGGAGAATTAGAACTAACGGATGCTTCACTGTGTTTAGTCTTGAACTGAAAAAAACTGAGAAGAAAAGTAAAGTATTGTTGTGTCCATGAATCAATAAATGTATTGATCTGAAATAAGTCCATCTGAACCTCTCCAGACTCTGAGACCAGCTGGAACCGCCCCGAGTCTGGACTAAACACAGTCGAGCATCATTTAGTTTTTGTTCCACTCATGGTAAACTCATGGTAAACTCATGGTAAACTCATGGTAAACTCATGGTAAACTCATGGTAAACTCATGGTAAACTCATGGTAAACCTGGTAATAATCTATTTTTCATCTAATGTTCTGTGTATTTGTTCTTTTTCTGTCTCTGTGTCGTCTGTAAAGGTTCTTTGTTAAACCCAGAGTTAATCCTTCTTTTACACAACATCAGAGCTTTGGTTTTGTTGCATATTAAACCTGGACAGCCCTGTGTCTGAACCACACTGGACCCTCTCTGTCCAACGCCGGCTCGTGTTCCAGGTGCATGCTGGGAGTGGGCCAAACTGAATTCCTGCTGTTTACCTGCTCAGGTAACAGTCCTGACAGAACCAGGCCACAGTGAGATCAAAGCCGCTCACGTGTTCAGCCCCGAGCCTCGTCTGAACTGAACCGACAAAAGAAGAAGCAGGACGAGGATTAACTTGAAGTGAACAGTGACAAAACCAAGAGGCTCAGGAAGAGAAGGTCCAGCTCTGTGTTTGAGTGTGTTTAGATGGTTTCAGGTTCAGGGACGTGCTGTGTTTGATGTTTATGTCCCAGTAACACGTCTCTGGATCGGACTCTGAGGTGAATCCAGGTCAGAGTCCTGTGTCCTCGGAGCCGTTTGGACCCGGGTCTGACCCTGGAGCAGTCCGGACTCTCAGATCCAGATCCGGTGACGGCTCCGGTGTCTCTGACGTCTCCTTCTCCGGTTCTGCTTTTATCACAACCAACGATCGACTTTCAGCCCTCGGACCCTGACCCCTTTAGCTTCAACTAAACCAGTGTCACATGACCAACCAGTGTCACATGACCAACCAGTGTCACATGACCAACCAGTGTCACATGACCAACCAGTGTCACATGACCAACCAGTGTCACATGACCAACCGTGACCAGAGACGAAGAGAATAAATAAGAATCAGATCAAATATTACAGGAAAATAGATTCAGACGACTTTATTCATTTGTAAATTTGAGCAAAATAAGACAAAAAACACCAAAAAGCACAACAACAAACATAAACACAGTTGAAGAAAACATTGATGTAATAGAATAAATATGTGAAATATGAAAATATGTTCTAAAAACATCAATAAAACTCAATCAAAAAGAGAGAATTTAAAAGACAAATATCTGTTGAGATAAAAGACTTTGAACTGATTTGTTTAGAATTCAGATTTTAGAACATGTTCAGATGAAGGTCTCCTGCAGAATCTGTTTATCTCTAAAATTAAGATCGTTCTGACGGAGAACAGTGGACCGACAGAGAACAGTGGACCGACGGAGAACAGTGGACCGACGGAGAACAGTGGACTGATAGAGAACAGTGGACCGATAGAGAACAGTGGACCGATAGAGAACAGTGGACCGACGGAGAACAGTGGACTGATAGAGAACAGTGGACCGACGGAGAACAGTGGACAGAGAGAACAGTGGACCGATAGAGAACAGTGGACCGATAGAGAACAGTGGACCGACGGAGAACAGTGGACCGACGGAGAACAGTGGACCGATAGAGAACAGTGGACCGACGGAGAACAGTGGACAGAGAGAACAGTGGACCGATAGAGAACAGTGGACTGATAGAGAACAGTGGACCGACGGAGAACAGTGGACCGACGGAGAACAGTGGACTGATAGAGAACAGTGGACCGATAGAGAACAGTGGACCGATAGAGAACAGTGGACCGACAGAGAACAGTGGACTGATAGAGAACAGTGGACCGACAGAGAACAGTGCGAGAGAACAGTGGACCGATAGAGAACAGTGGACCGATAGAGAACAGTGGACCGACGGAGAACAGTGGACCGACGGAGAACAGTGGACCGATAGAAAGACTATAGAGAACAGTGGACCAAGAGAACAGTGGACTGATAGAGAACAGTGGACCGATAGAGAACAGTGGACAGAGAGAGAACAGTGGACCGACGGAGAACAGTGGACAGAGAGAACAGTGGACCGACGGAGAACAGTGGACCTACAGAGAGAGAGGAGAGTTTGAGGTGATCCTGCAGTGTTCACAGTAAATGTTCAGCAGGTCTTTGTGAGTCTGTTTCTCTGATCATGAACAACTCTGAGTCTTTAATACGTCTCAAATCAAAGGTAAGTTCCTTTGTTTTTGTAACATTTAAACCTGTGTCTCGAGGGCCTCTGTGTCCGGTCTCTGAGGCCCCTCCCACTCCAGTGACATCACTGATGACATCACAGTATAAAGGTGCACCACAGTCAG
>CM072169.1:22008021-22053000 GCA_036850595.1 Rhyacichthys aspro
TGACTCACCTGGACCGGACTCACCTGGACCAGACCAGACTCACCTGGACCAGACTCACCTGGACCAGACCAGACTCACCTGGACCGGACTCACCTGGACCAGACCAGACTCACCTGGACCAGACTCACCTGGACCAGACCAGACTCACCTGGACCAGACCAGACTCACCTGGACCAGACTCACCTGGACCAGACATCTCTTCAAGTTAAATCCAGTTCATGAAAGTGAATGAATCACAGAAAGACTGAAGCACATGTATCTTGATGAAGTTGAGAGCAGCACATCCTGGTACTTTGAGCATCAGCAATGACATCACTTCCTTAGCTTTAGCCACATTAGCTGAAGGCTTTTAAAATTGAGGCAGATTTTTCTTTTTTGGGCAACGTTTATTAATGAGACGAAGACATTATCTTTTCTTTTAGAAGAACTTTATTTAAAGCAGAATGTTTTTCTTTTTCAGGTGTCTCATTTTTATTTGAGAAAATATTTTTTCTTCCCACAAGCTTTTTAAATTGAGACATGGCTTTAATTTTTCATTATTTTGAGAGATGTCCTTCATCTCCCTTTGTTTTAATGAACAAAAACAATTTTGATGATGCTCATTTTTAAATTGAGACTTTGCTTTTAGTTTTCATTGGATCTTTTTTTATTTCGAAAGAGCGTTTTTTGTTTTTTTGGGGGAACATTTTTAAATAAATATCCGTCTCTTTTGTTTTTCTTTTGTTGAATTACCTCCGGGCCCCCGTACAGTTTCATTCTCAGTTCGATCTTTAGTCCAGAGTGTGTTTGTGTGACCTCCAGGGAAGGCCATCCTCCACGCAGCAGAGAGCCTCTTCCTCCAGGACCGAGGCGGGAGGAAGGGTCACCCCCGGGTCCTGCTGGTCCTGGTGGACGGCTGGCCCTCGGACGATCTGGACCAGGCCTCGGTTCTGGCTCGAGAGTCCGGGATCAACGTCTTCATGGTCTCTGTGGCCAAACCTGCCGCCGACGAGCTCCCCATGGTCCCGGACAAGGACTTCGTCAAGAAGGTCGGGACCGGACTAAACTGGACTCAGGACAAAGGCAGGACTAGACCAGGACCTGGACTACAACAGGTCTACAGCAGGACAAGGACAAAACCAAGACCAGGACTAGACCCGGATTAAACTCTGACTCAAGCATAATTTATCTTAAACCGGTTCTGATCCCTCTTAAACCGGTTCTGATCCCTCTTAAACCTATTCTGATCCATCTTAAACCTGTTCTGATCCCTCTTAAACCTGTTCTGATCCATCTTAATGATGTTTGTTTGTGATATTTGTATGATATTTGTATGATGTTTGTATGATGTTTGTATGATGTTTGTATGTTGTTTGTATGATATTTGTATGATGTTTGTATGTAGTTTGTATGTTGTTTGTATGATGTTTGTATGTTTGTATGATGTTTGTATGATATTTGTATGTTGTTTGTATGTTGTTTGTATGTTGTTTGTATGATGTTTGTATGTTGTTTGTATGATGTTTGTATGTTGTTTGTATGATGTTTGTATGATATTTGTATGATATTTGTATGTTGTTTGTATGTTTGTATGATGTTTGTATGTTGTTTGTATGATGTTTGTATGTTGTTTGTATGATGTTTGTATGTTTGTATGTTGTTTGTATGTTGTTTGTATGATGTTTGTATGTTGTTTGTATGATGTTTGTATGTTGTTTGTATGATGTTTGTATGTTGTTTGTATGTTGTTTGTATGATGTTTGTTTGTGATGTTTGTATGATGTTAGTATGTTGTTTGTATGATGTTTGTATGTTGTTTGTATGATGTTTGTATGTTGTTTGTATGATGTTTGTATGTTTGTATGTTGTTTGTCTACAGGCCGTGTGTAAAGACAACGGACACTTCACGTACTCCATTCCCAGTTGGTTCAGTGCAAACAAACACGTCAAGGCTCTGACCCAGAGACTCTGCTCAATGGACAACCTCCTCTGCAGTAAGCCCCGCCCCCTCACCTGCCCGTCACACCTGTGTTTATTACACCTGTATTACACCTGTATTCATTACACCTGTGTTTATTACACCTGTATTACACCTGTGTTTATTACACCTGTATTACACCTGTGTTTATTACACCTGTGTTTATTACACCTGTGTTTATTACACCTGTATTACACCTGTCTTTATTACACCTGTATTACACCTGTGTTTATTACACCTGTATTACACCTGTCTTTATTACACCTGTATTACACCTGTGTTTATTACACCTGTGTTTATTACACCTGTATTACACCTGTGTTTATTACACCTGTATTACACCTGTCTTTATTACACCTGTATTACACCTGTGTTTATTACACCTGTGTTTATTACACCTGTGTTTATTACACCTGTGTTTATTACACCTGTATTCCACCTGTGTTTATTACACCTGTGTTTATTACACCTGTATTCCACCTGTGTTTATTACACCTGTGTTTATTACACCTGTATTCCACCTGTGTTTATTACACCTGTATTACCTGCGTGTTTCTCAGGTAAGACGTGCTATAACTCGGTGAACGTGGGTTTCCTGATCGACGGCTCGTCCAGCGTCGGAGACTCCAACTTCAGACTCGTCCTCGACTTTTTGTCCGGAATCGCTCAGAACTTCGACATTTCTGACGTGGGAGCTCACATCGGTCAGTAGACTCAGGAAAACCTGTTCAAAACCCCCTAGAACCTGTTCAGATCTGTTCAGATCCCTGTAAACCCTGTTCTGATCTTTGTAAACCCTGTTCAGATCCTTCTAAACCCTGTTCTGTTCCGTGTAAATCCTGTTCAGATCCCTGTAAACCCTGATCTGATCCCTGTAAACCCTGTTCTGATCCCTGTAAATCCTGATCTGATCCCTGTAAATCCTTATCTGATCCCTGTAAATCCTGATCTGATCCCTGTAAATCCTGTTCTGATCCCTGTAAATCCTGATCTGATCCCTGTAAATCCTGTTCTGATCCCTGTAAACCCTGTTCTGATCCCTGTAAATCCTGATCTGATCCCTGTAAATCCTGATCTGATCCCTGTAAATCCTGTTCTGATCCGTGTAAATCCTGTTCAGATCCCTGTAAACCCTGTTCAGATCCCTGTAAATCCTGTTCAGATCCCTGTAAACCCTGTTCTGATCCCTGTAAACCCTGTTCAGATCCCTGTAAACCCTGTTCTGATCCCTGTAAATCCTGTTCTGATCCCTGTAAATCCTGTTCTGATCCCTGTAAACCCTGTTCAGATCCCTGTAAATCCTCTCTATCCCTGTAAATCTGATCTATTTAATTTTCCTTAACCTTTTATCCTTAAATCCTGTTAATCCCTTAAACCTTTCTATCTTAAATCTTTCAATTAACCTTTATCCTTAAATCCTGTTCTGATCCCTGTAAATCCTGTTCTATCTTAAACCCTGTTCAGATCCCTGTAAACCCTGTTCTGATCCGTGTAAATCCTGTTCAGATCCCTGTAAATCCTGTTCTGATCCCTGTAAATCCTGTTCTGATCCCTGTAAATCCTGATCTGATCCCTGTAAACCCTGTTCAGATCCCTGTAAACCCTGTTCTGATCCGTGTAAATCCTGTTCAGATCCCTGTAAACCCTGTTCAGATCCCTGTAAACCCTGTTCTGATCCCTGTAAACCCTGTTCTGATCCCTGTAAACCCTGTTCTGATCCCTGTAAATCCTGTTCAGATCCCTGTAAACCCTGTTCTGATCCGTGTAAATCCTGTTCAGATCCCTGTAAACCCTGTTCAGATCCCTGTAAATCCTGTTCAGATCCCTGTAAACCCTGTTCAGATCCCTGTAAATCCTGTTCTGATCCCTGTAAACCCTGTTCTGATCCCTGTAAATCCTGTTCTGATCCCTGTAAATCCTGATCTGATCCCTGTAAACCCTATTCAGATCCTTCTAAATCCTGTTCTGATCCCTGTAAATCCTGATCTGATCCCTGTAAATCCTGTTCAGATCCCTGTACATCCTGTTCTGATCCCTGTAAATCCTGATCTGATCCCTGTAAATCCTGATCTGATCCCTGTAAATCCTGTTCTGATCCCTGTAAACCCTCTGGTCTCAGGTGCAGTCCAGTTCACGTACGACCAGCGGCTGGAGTTCGGTTTGTTCGATCATTCTGGGAAACAGGCAGCGCTGGACGCTCTGAGCAGGATCTACTACATGAGCGGAGGAACGGCCACCGGGGCCGCCATCGAGTTCGCCATGCACCACCTCTTCAGGTGCGAGGTCTAGACCTGGTCTAGGCCTGAACAGGTTCTAGGACACAGTGGGTTGGGCCTGTTTTAAACCTGGTGTAACTGCTTTAGTTCTAGTCCAGACCTGGTTTCTTGGTCTGAAGGGTGTTCCTTAAAACTGTCTTGAACCTGTTTGAGCCTGAATTCCAGCTGCATCAGTGTAAACTCAGGAGTCTGGGCTGAACCTGGTCCAAGACTCCTCTGGGCTCAGATCCAGACTAACTCCAGTCAGAGTTAAACCAGAGCACTGGGCCCGGGGGCAAACGTGTCCTCTGAGGGGTTTGATTTGGCCCAACACGACCGCTTTAATCTGCAGTGACGGTCGAGCATTCTCAGCCAACGTAAAGATGAAAGATTTTGATGGATTTTTAAAAGGTCTGGGTCAAAAACTTCACGAGCTGCTTCATCAGAAGAACCAAACGGAGGCATTTGAAACCAAACTACATTAATGCATTTGAACAATCTCTGAGACCTGGTTTAGACCTGGTTTAGTCCTGGTTTAGACCTGGTTTAGTCCTGGTTTAGACCTGGTTTAGTCCTGGTTTAGTCCTGGTCTAGACCTGGTTTAGACCTGGTTTAGTCCTGGTTTAGTCCTGGTCTAGACCTGGTCTAGACCTGGTTTAGTCCTGGTTAGACATGGTTTCCTGGTTTAGTTGGTTTAGACCTGGTTAGTCTGGGGTTAGTCCTGGTTTAGACCGGGTTAGTCTGGTCTAGTCTGGTTTAGACTGGTTTAGCCTGGTTGTCGGTTTGCTGGTTGTGTGGTAGTTGTGGTTTAGTCCTGGTTTAGACCTGGTTTAGTCCTGGTCTAGTCCTGGTTTAGTCCTGGTCTAGACCTGGTCTAGTCCTGGTTTAGTCCTGGTTTAGTCCTGGTTTAGTCCTGGTCTAGTCCTGGTTTAGTCCTGGTTTAGTCCTGGTTTAGACCTGGTTTAGACCTGGTTTAGTCCTGGTTTAGTCCTGGTTTAGTCCTGGTTTAGTCCTGGTTTAGTCCTGGTTTAGTCCTGGTTTAGTCCTGGTTTAGTCCTGGTTTAGTCCTGGTTTAGTCCTGGTTTAGACCTGGTTTAGTCCTGGTTTAGTCCTGGTTTAGTCCTGGTTTAGTCCTGGTTTAGTCCTGGTTTAGACCTGGTTTAGTCCTGGTTAGACCTGGTTTAGTCCTTTATCTTATTGGTTATTGGTGCCTGGTTTACTGTTAGTCTGGTTTTTTTTTTTTTTGGTAGTGTACTTGGTTTAGACTGGTTTAGTCCTGGTTTAGTCCTGGTTTAGTCCTGGTTTAGTCCTGGTTTAGACCTGGTCTAGACCTGGTTTAGACCTGGTTTAGTCCTGGTTTAGACCTGGTTTAGTCCTGGTTTAGTCCTGGTTTAGTCCTGGTCTAGACCTGGTTTAGTCCTGGTTTAGTCCTGGTCTAGACCTGGTTTAGTCCTGGTTTAGTCCTGGTTTAGACCTGGTTTAGTCCTGGTTTAGACCTGGTTTAGTCCTGGTTTAGTCCTGGTTTAGACCTGGTTTAGTCCTGGTTTAGACCTGGTTTAGTCCTGGTTTAGTCCTGGTTTAGTCCTGGTTTAGTCCTGGTTTAGTCCTGGTCTAGTCCTGGTCTAGTCCTGGTCTAGTCCTGGTCTAGTCCTGGTCTAGTCCTGGTTTAGTCCTGGTTTAGTCCTGGTCTAGTCCTGGTCTAGTCCTGGTTTAGTCCTGGTCTAGTCCTGGTTTAGTCCTGGTTTAGTCCTGGTTTAGTCCTGGTTTAGTCCTGGTTTAGTCCTGGTTTAGTCCTGGTTTAGTCCTGGTCTAGTCCTGGTCTAGTCCTGGTTTAGTCCTGGTTTAGTCCTGGTCTAGTCCTGGTTTAGTCCTGGTCTAGTCCTGGTTTAGTCCTGGTCTAGTCCTGGTCTAGACCCTGTGTGTGTTTGTCTCTGCAGCAGAAAGACAGGTCCGGGACGTAACTTCCTGATCGTTTTGACCGATGGACAATCCTACGATGACGTGAGAGGTCCGGCGCTGGCTGCTCAGAAACAAGGTCAGACTCAGTCCACATTTACTCTTCTCGTCCCAGCTTTCTGTGCCCTAACCTTCACCTGTGCCTCTGGACCAATCAGGAGTGACCATGTACTCTGTGGGCGTGGCCTGGGCCCCTCTGGAGGACCTGAGGGACATGGCGTCGGAGCCCAAAAACTCTCACACCTTCTTCACTCGAGAGTTCACCGGACTGAGCGAGTTCATCCCGGCCATCGTCAGAGGGATCTGCAGGGACTTCGGCGACAACAACTAGAGTAAAACTAGAGTTAAATACAATTATACAAACCAAAACAGAAAAGTATACACACTTTACACTCACAGACGGATCTATCAGTGACAACAACTCATGAAAATATAAGAAAATACACAGTTATACACTCACAGAGTTTACAGCGGCCTCCGTCAGAGGAACTGCAGGGACTTCACAACAACAACAACAATCAGATCAAAACACTTCAGGATACAACAGTTCTATGTCCTTCAGTCGTAATAACTCCAGACTATACTCTTTATAATAAATCAACAGGAAAAAACAATGTAAAAATACATAATTATACACAGACTGACGACAGCAGAGACAAACAAAACCATGGGATCAGTTCCTAAAGAGAAACCTGACGAAGTGAGGGTTGGCTCCACTGACTCCATTCATTCATTCATTAAAAAACCAAACCCAGACGTTACTTCCTTATTGTCGACCAATGAGAGCGCTCCTTTTCTGCTCCTTCCTCTATCCTTGATAATAAAGCGTAGATGACGTCTTAAGGTATTGTTTTTTCTAATGATTTCTGTTTCTTTTGGATAAAAACATACTTCTCGTTTGGATGAATAAGAGCCAGTGGGAGCCAGGCCTCGGACTGATCCTTTGGTCCATTATTTTATGAAGTTTTCTTGTGCAGAAAGAAACACAACAACTTTTATTCTCTGTATATAAACTGTTTACAGAAACTGCTCAGACACTCATGTAGATAAAACATCTGAACCAAATGACTTTACTGTTTATAATCTACTAATAATAATATAAAACTGGACTTTCTGCTTCAGAGTCATGCAATAAAATCATTTAGTCAAATCATCTTTTTAAATATATATATTCTATAGTCGTGGTCGTTTGCAGAAATCACAAAACACAACACATTTATCTAAATACTGTCAGAATAAAACTGTGCTGGACGTCTTCTTGATGCACACGACTATGGCTTCATTTTTATGTTCTTTTGACATTTATTTCCAAAGAATATTATACTGTATGTTTTTATTGTATTATTTCTGCTTTAATGCATTATTTTTGTCTGAAAGAGCCAAAGCATTAATATCTGGACCATTGTTGCCTCTTTAAAAACTGCTTTATCTGCTTTTAACTCTTCTGTGGGTGTTTTAAGTTACCTTTTCTTTTCATTCTGATTTCTGTTGGGTTTAATTTGTCCTGTTCTGTATTTATTTCCTTCAATAAATACTTTTGTACAGACTGGGTTTGGTTCTCTGGCTCCCTCTGCTGGACAAACTGGAAAAAGGTTTCGGACACTTTCTATTTTCCTTTAATTTATTTGTAAAATAAAGAAAGGGCTTGATTTTATGGTCATCTTTATTTAAACACAGTCTCACTCTCGGTTAATGTTAATAATGTTCCCCAAATCCATTGTGTGGTTTATTAAGTTAATTTATGCAGTGCTTTTCATAAAATAAAGGGTCTGAGGGTCTGAGAGGGTCTGAGGGTCCTGAGGGTCCTGAGGCAGTGCTTTATAAACTAATAAAAGAGTTTTAAAATCAGCCCAAACCAACAGGAGCCAGTGGAGAGACTGATGTGTGCTGTCGTCCCGGTTTTCGTCAGAACTCTTGTGGCTGGTTTTGTCCCAGTTGAAGACCCTTGTGGACAGTATTTTTGGGGGAGTTCAGTTGGTTTTAAAGGCAGAGTCTGATGAGGCTCAGAGAGAAAAGATCTGACTCCAGAGATATTCTTAGATGATAAAAAGCAGTCTGAGTGATGCTACGCACATTAAAATCACATTAAAATCAATTTAAATTCATTATTCTGTGTTTTCATGGCTGCAGGCTGCTGTGTTTTGGGGCCCTCCCGTCGGCCCCTGCTGCTCCTGTGTAATAATAATAATAATAATAATAATAATAATAATAATAATAATAGTAAACTTTTATTTGGTTCCAGTGAAATCAGTATTTTTTTGGTGTTATTTCTGTTTGAAAACCATTAAATTGTTGGAGCAAATGCACTTTTTAGAATTTAATGGTTTAAAATGACAAAAAGTCAAAGAGCTGTGAAATAAAGTCACTGGAGACTGGAGACCGGGGTCAGAGGTCACAGTGCACTGCCTTGTTTCCTCCAACAGGTGGCGCCAGAGGATGTAGTTTAACTTTGACCAGCAACAAAAACTAAAGAAAGAACAACAAACAAAGAAACCAAAGTTCCTCTGTTTTCAGTCTGGTGTTTGAGGCATTTTAATCCGTTTTAATCCGTTTTAATCCGTTTAAGTCTTGTTTCTGCAGTGAGTTGTGTTCAGGACTGAACTGGAGCGAACAGACTCTCATCTTTAACCAGACACACTCCAGAACCACACACCTGCCTCCGCCCCAGCTCCTGGGCCACACTCAGCTCATTATTATCATCACAGTCACTGTTTAAGACTGCTCCGATGTAAACAAATATACCGCTCTGCAAAGGTTTTATTCAAGACTGAAGATGTGTGACGTAATGCTGTCAACAATATACAATTTATTATTATTATTACTATTATTATTATTATTATTATTATTATTATTATTATTATTATTATTATTAATATGATGATGATGATGATGATTATTATTATTATCACTATTATTATTAATATTATTATTATTATTATTATTATTATTATTTTATTATTATTATTATTATTATTATTATTATTATTACTATTATTATTATTATTATTATTATTATTATTACTATTATTATTATTATTACTATTACTATTATTATTATTATTATTATTATTATTATTATTATTATTATTATTTTAATCAATTTGCAAAATGTCAAAGTGAGTGAATTACATGGTCTGGTTTAGTCCAGAGGAAGTCAACTGTTTCTAAATATTGATTTAATTTCTTTCTTTCACTTTGCATTTGATAAAGTAATTTACAGTTTACTTTTTAAATCCACTCCTGCAGAAACCATTTACACAGTGCTGTATTGTATGGATCACTCTCTACCATCCTTCTTCAGAGCTGAATGTTATTTCTGATCCTGGACTAAAGTGTGATCAACCCTGAAGACACTGACACGTGAAGCTGCTGAGTCTCGGTGAAATCTGAATAAACAGGAAAAAGCCAGAGTCATTCAGAGGAAACGGACCGAGGCCTGCGTTTCTATAAATAAAGAGGTGGAGCTGTCACGTGACCCGCAGGTACCACCTCTCCGCGGCGCGTGCACGCTGCTATAGGCTGCAGCAGAGGTCCGTGTGCGTCCAGGTCTGAGCTCACTCCGCTCCACAAATAAAAAAGAGGAACAGCGAAGAAAACGGCACCGAAACCGGAAGAGCGTGCAGCTTCTTAGAGTTTTTCGGAGTGTTCCCGCGGCTCAGAGATGTTCAGTTGGGTCAAACAGGAGCAAGGTGGACGCAACAAGGAAGGAGAGATGTACCAGACCGTGACCGAGGGGCTGCTCACGCTCTACACCAAGAAACTGCTGCCGCTGGAGGAGACCTACCTGTTCCACGACTTCCACTCGCCCGCGTTAGAGGCGGCAGACTTCCAGAGCAAACCCATGGTGCTGCTGGTGGGACAGTACTCCACCGGGAAGACCACCTTCATCAGGTACGGACCCCGCCCTGAAGGGGGCCCGGGACGGCGTCAGAGTCCGGGGTAAACCCACGGGAGGGTCTGCTTGGTAAACGGAGAGGACGACGGGAAAGAACGAGTGGAAAGGCTTAAATGAGGCGTGATCGTGGAAGTAGGCTTCTGTAGTTGATTTTGTTTGTTTAAAGCGCGTTAGAGTCAGAAGTGAAGCGTTAAAGCTGGATTTAATGGAATAATGTCTGAATAATCGAGTAATGTAAAGGTTATAATGGATCAGATGGGGTCTGTCGATTGGAAAAAAGGTGAATCTGACACATTCAAAGCAAAACGGATTTAGTTATTGGATAAACAAACTAAAAACACTCTTGTTATTGCATAATGTGAGTCTTAAGTAAGAACAGTTTGGTAAATGTTGATAGAAGCAGTGAGAATCCTGTAGAAATGAAGAATTTATTAAATCAATGGAAGAAAGGAACAGATTCAGACAGATTTATGTAAAACACAGTCTTTCAGTTGAGTCTGAACCATCCTTCACTCGAGACTTTCTCAGGATCAGGTTTTGATTTTGAAAAGAGTGAGTTTTGTTTAAGTTTGTGTAAAATGCAGCTGGATCAGTGTTAATTCTGCCAAAGGTCACGTTCTGCTGACCCCAGACCCTCAGAGAGAGCAGCACACTGAGCGTGTGCAGATCAGCTCTGAACTCATGACACAGACCAGGACTCAGCTGCAGGCCTCCCCCAGAGACCCCCAAGACCCCCACAGACCCTCACAGACTCTCTCAGACCCCCACAGACCCTCACAGACCCTCACAGACCCCCACAGACCCTCACAGACCCCCACAGACCCCCACAGACCCTCACAGACCCCCACAGACCCCCACAGACCCTCTCAGACCCCCACAGACCCTCACAGACCCCTCACAGACCCCCACAGACCCTCTCAGACCCCCTCAGAACCCCTCAGACCCTCACAGACCCTCACAGACCCCCTCAGAACCCCTCAGACCCCCACAGACCCTCACAGACCCTCTCAGACCCTCCTCAGACCCTCACAGACCCTCACAGACTCTCTCAGACCCCCACAGACCCTCACAGACCCTCACAGACCCTCTCAGACCCTCTCAGACTCTCTCAGACCCCCACAGACCCTCACAGACTCTCTCAGACTTCTAGCCTGCCCCTGCTCTTCGCCCCCGCCAGCCCTACAGACCCTAAGCTCTCTCAGACTCTCTCAGACCCTCACAGACCCCTCACAGACTCTCTCAGACCCCCTCAGACCACTCACAGACCCTCTCAGACCCCCTCAGACTGTACCTGTCCCAGGACCAGGACGTCTCTCCAGAGATAAATGAGTGAGGGTCTCAACAGAGTCAGATTTGTACAGAACACATTAAAATGACCCACTGTTTCAGAGACAGGTTTCTTCCAAACTTCCATCTTAAACGTCTCTAATGGTAAATAAAGATGGCCGCCGCGGACAGTGAGACAGAAGAAGAGACAGCGCCACCTTCAGACCACACTGTGTCTTATAAACGTTTCATTTTCTCAGATTTCCTGCTGGATTCTGGAGGAGACACTCCAAACATTTAGAAACTGGAGAACGACATGTTATAGTTTTATTAATGAGTTATTTCATCTGAAACGATCGACTCTAGAACCACATCTGAACCAGAGCCTTGTCCACAAGTGTATCAGGCTGATAACAGACTAATATTAGCTCCAACCCTGCACATGACTTTATAAGGAAAGAGGAGGGTTTAGGTGGATTTGAACAGGTTTTAGATGGATTTGAACAGGTTTTAGTAGGATTTAAACAGGTTTTAGATGGATTTGAACAGGTTTTAGATGGATTTAAACAGGTTTTAGTTGGATTTAAACAGGTTTTAGTTGGATTTGAACTGGTTTTAGTTGGATTTGACCTCCCCCACAGAGTGCTATGAATCATGGGAAATATCTGCAGAGTCAGCACTGTTCTTCCTTGTTTTGTGTCGAAAGAATAAATCTGTTTAAGTTTAGATTCTGAATCAGACGACTTTAGTCCTGGTTAGTCCTGGTTTAGACCCGGTCTAGTCCTGGTTTAGTCCTGATCTAGACCTGGTTTAGACCCGGTCTAGTACTGGTTTAGACCCGGTCTAGACCTGGTTTAGACCCGGTCTAGACCAGGTCTAGTCCTGGTCTAGTCCTGGTCTAGTCCTGGTTTAGACCCGGTCTAGTCCCGGTTTAGACCCGGTCTAGACCCGGTCTAGTCCTGGTTTAGACCCGGTCTAGTCCTGGTCTAGTCCTGGTCTAGACCTGGTTTAGACCCGGTCTAGTCCTGGTTTAGACCCGGTCTAGTCCTGGTCTAGTCCCGGTCTAGACCCGGTCTAGTCCTGGTCTAGTCCCGGTTTAGACCCCTTCTAGACGTGGTCTAGTCCTGGTCTAGGCCCGGTCTAGACCCGGTCTAGTCCTGGTCTAGTCCCGGTTTAGACCCCTTCTAGACCTGGTTTAGTCCCGGTCTAGTCCTGGTTTAGACCCGGTCTAGACCTGGTTTAGACCTGGTTAGTCCTGGTTTAGACCCGGTCTAGTCCTGGTTTAGACCGGGACTAGACCTGATCTAGTCCCGGTCTAGTCCTGGTCTAGTCCCGGTCTAGTCCTGGTCTAGTCCTGGTCTAGTCCCGGTTTAGACCCCTTCTAGACCTGGTTTAGTCCCGGTCTAGTCCTGGTTTAGACCCGGTCTAGACCTGGTTTAGACCTGGTTAGTCCTGGTTTAGACCCGGTCTAGTCCTGGTTTAGACCGGGACTAGACCTGATCTAGTCCCGGTCTAGTCCTGGTCTAGTCCCGGTCTAGTCCTGGTCTAGTCCTGGTCTAGTCCTGGTCTAGTCCTGGTTTAGTCCTGGTTTAGACCTGGTTTAGACCCGGTCTAGACCTGATCTAGTCCCGCTCTAGTCCTGGTCTAGTCCTGGTCTAGTCCTGGTTTAGTCCTGGTTTAGACCTGGTTTAGACCCGGTCTGGACCTGGTCTAGACCCGCTGTAATCATCTCTCAGATTAATGTCTATTGGTGAGAAAAACAACAAACTAAAGGCGTTTTTCTTTGTGATCCGGTCTTTGGTCTCTGTGAAGTCCAGCTACAAACAGGAAGTGAGCGACAGGGACTTCCTTCCTTTCACACTTTTCCTAAACGTCGGGAAGTGTGAGGTCGGGGGTCAGAGTCGGGATGAAACGGATACTGAGTCCAGCTGAAAACATCCCTCTGCAACAAGAGTGACAGTCAAACACGTCCACAATATATTTATTCACTTCTTCAAATGAAATGAGTCTGAATCCCTTCCCTTCACAGCAACCTTCAGTAGAAATGTTTTTGGGCCAGTTTTAACAAACATATCTCAAATGTCGTGGTCTTTATGTGATGCTGTTTCTGGGTTTATTCTCCGACTCAGATTCACAAAGACCAGTCTAATCCTTGTAGAGAACAGGAAAAAAAAGAATTAGGATGAATAAATACGCCGTCCAGGAGCTGAGGGTCAGGCCTCTGTTCAACTTCAACAACAGCAGGAAAAACAAGACCAAGACATGGATTCACTCAGTTCTTGATGGTTTTATTGTGTGATGTAAAAGGCTGTAGTCAATCAGTGTAAAGCACTCAGTAAATCTGTTCTGGGATAATAATGATTTAGACAAACTGTTAAAGCCACAAACAAGGCTCCAAAGTTCAACAGAATCTATTAGAGCTGCTCTGATTGATCCTGATCATGCTATAAATGATCCATAGGTCTGATTAAATGATGGAAAACACACAAGACTTTCACTTTTTACCACAAAAATGGCATCTCAGGTCTGGTGTTTTGTTTTGTTTTGAGGCGTCTCAGCAGGAAAATAAACTCCTCAAAAAACATACAAAACAGAAATGTGAAAGAAAGTCACTTCAACGAATATGAGGAGTTTTCAGCAGCTGCACTATACTATATACTATAATACTACTATAACAGTAAGAAACTAAGAGAAATATCAACTAAAATAATGTAATAATAATACATTATCTGTTGTTGAAGACATTGTTTCACTGTTCGTACTGAATAAAACTAAAAAAGTAAATTAATAAAAGAACAGAAAGCATTTATCTGGCCCCTGCTCATAAATAATAATAATAACAGAGCTTTATGAATGTGAATGTTTATGGTTCTTCTGTGTGTCGTCAGGTATCTGTTGGAGCAGGACTTTCCGGGGATGAGGATCGGCCCTGAACCCACCACAGACGGCTTCATCGCGGTGATGTTTGGAGAGAACGAGGGGGTGGTCCCGGGGAACGCTCTGGTGGTGGACCCCAAAAAACCCTTCAGGAAACTCAACGCCTTCGGGAACTCCTTCCTCAACAGGTAACGCTCCGTTTCCCCGACGACCTTCACCTTCCATCTCAGATAAACTTAGCGACGGCTGATTTATGGCCTCGGAGCGGAGCGGGAAAAAACAGCGTGTCCAGGACTGACAGCCGCTGACGCACTCGCACTTCCCTCGGAAACAAAAACACATTGTGGAAGGTTCCCGCTCTTCGGGTCCGGACCTCTTCAGACTCAGACTCAAACTCCACAATCCTTTTCCTCGAGGTATTTCTGACTCAGGAAACGCACTCGGACCCAGTGTTTTTGTCTAAATTTAAACAGCGACGTGCAGGGGTCAGAGGTCACTTCCCTTTGAGCGACGTTTGAGGAAAACACTTCAACAGAGTCACGTTTAGGAGCGTTATATAAGGACTTGTGTTAAATAAAGGGTTCTGATCCTAAAGCCACAGAATAAATATAATAATATGTTTGATATAATCTCAATTTAAATGTGTGTCCTGTCCTTGGACTAAATGTTTCCAAAGATGCAAAAAGCCCCAATACATTGTGATTGTAACATGATTGTGAAAGTTTATTTGTGAGCAGCATCTCAAACGTTTTATTTGTGAAGTTATGAAGGACTTTATCATCCTTCACAGTTTTTATCGAACACACTGGAAACACTGGATTAAGGTTTGGTATTGTTTCAGGAGCCATTTTTTAAACTATAATTCATTCTTCATTGACAGAAAGAAAGTTTAAAATGTGCCTTAAATGGTCTTCTCTAATGTTTCTTTTGCTGTGTGTTGTAGGTTTATCTGTTCTCAGATGAACAACCAGGTTCTACAGAGCATCAGTATCATCGACACTCCAGGAATCCTGTCTGGAGAGAAGCAGCGCATCAGCAGAGGTCAGAAAATACACTAAACCTGCTCTGTTCGCTCTAACGTCACCTCAGATGTCCTCAGACTTGAACCAGACTCAGACTTCACTTGGACTTGAACCAGACTCAGACTTCACTTGGACTTGAACCAGACTCAGACTTCACTTGGACTTGAACCAGACTCAGACTTCACTTGGACTTGAACCAGACTCATACTTCTTGGAGAATAGGACTTGTGGACAAAGACGTGTAAAACAATGACCTCTGGCTCTGACTTATGCTGCATTCAAGTGTGTGGGATTTAGCAGCATTCAGCCTTTGTTTTAAAGGAACTATTAGTTAAACCTGACGCGTTTGTAGCAATAAACTGGAGAAAAACTACTTTAAAACTTGGCAACAGCACAAACCAATTTTCCAAAACGTATCCAGCTCTGAATATTCACTGTTTTATCTGCAGTCATTACTTCCTTATTGACATCAGTGTCGACCAATGAGAGCGCTCCTTTTTCAGGAGTGAGCTGTGATTGGACAACGCTTCCTGTTTGTGCTGATCCTTCTCATTGATTAAAATCCTCGATGATTAAGTCTAGATGTCGTGTTATGGTCTTGTTTTTTCAGATGATTCCTGTTAAAGTCTGAGTTTAGGGATTAAACTCTCTCCAAGTTCAACAGTAAAGTCACTCTTTTATGAGACTCATGACCTTTTATTAATGAACTACTCTCATCTATAATTAGACCCTTGATGGAACATGGTCTTATTTGAATTCATCTCGTGTTTATGTTTCTTTATGTTTAAGAAAGAGTTTGTTTTGTTTTGAGTGAATCCTGCTGAACTCTCGGTGATAAACTTACGTAACTTTAAACCTGAGGCAGTTTCTTTTAGTCGAAAAGTGACTCGACAAGAAACAAGTCCAGACATGACTCAGCGTTTTACTCTCACAACTTTTACTGTAACAGAATACAGACCTGGTTCAGTCCTGGTTCAGACCTGGTTTAGACCTGGTTTAGGCCTGGTTCAGACCTGGTTTAGTCTGGATTTTTGTCCGGATTTAATCCTCCATGAATCCAGGTCTAGTTCTTGTTCAGTCCTAGATTAATGAGGGTTCGGACCTGGTTCAGACCCGGTTCAGACCTGGTTTAGACCTGGTTCAGACCTGGTTTAGTCCTGGTTTAGACCTGGTTCAGACCTGGTTTAGTCCTGGTTTAGACCTGGTTTAGACCTGGTTTAGACCTGGTTTAGTCCTGGTTTAGACCTGGTTCAGACCTGGTTTAGTCCTGGTTTAGACCTGGTTCAGACCTGGTTCAGACCTGGTTCAGACCTGGTTCAGACCCGGTTAAGACCTGGTTTAGACCTGGTTCAGACCTGGTTTAGTCCTGGTTTAGACCTGGTTCAGACATGGTTTAGTCCTGGTTTAGACCTGGTTTAGACCTGGTTTAGTCCTGGTTTAGACCTGGTTTAGTCCTGGTTTAGACCTGGTTCAGACCTGGTTCAGACCTGGTTCAGACCTGGTTCAGACCCGGTTCAGACCTGGTTTAGTCTGGCTCAGGTCTGGTGTCAGAGGGAAGTCCAGGTTTCACATCTGCTTTTCACAAACGCAGCGTCCGTCCGACAGGAAACAGAAGGAGGCAAACAGGAAGTGAGAGACATGATGGACGCTCTTCAGGAGATGTACCAGGCCTCGCTCACATCCGCCTCGTGCACGGCTCAGGGACGTGCACGAGGACCGATCCTCGTGCATGAGGACTGATCCGTGCACGAGGACCGATCTGTGCACGAGGATGAGGACAGACTTTATAAATGTTGTTTCACGAGCCTCAACGGTGAAATATGACCCTTTAGACCTGGTTTAGACCTGGTTTAGACCTGGTTTAGACCTGGTTCAGTCCTGGTTCAGTCCTGGTCCAGACCTGGTCCAGACCTGGTCCAGACCTGGTCCAGACCTGGTCCAGTCCTGGTCCAGTCCTGGTTCAGTCCTGGTCCAGTCCTGGTCCAGTCCTGGTCCAGTCCTGGTTCAGTCCTGGTTCAGTCCTGGTCCAGTCCTGGTCCAGACCTGGTCCAGGCCGGTCTGAGTGTGTGGTGCTGTTGCAGAGCGTTGAGTCACTCTCTGACGACACGTTCAGGGCTGAACAGGAAGTGTGGACGGGGCGTGACTCCATCTGGAAGAGTTTAGTCCTGATCCCAGACCTGGTCCTGCTGTAGACCGGCTCAGAGCCAGAACCTGACTCAACTGTCTCTGAGGCTCCAGGGTCACGAAAACCCAACGGTCCAACCTGCTACTGGCTCTGAGGGACACTGAGGGACACTGAGGGACTCTGTGAGACACTGAGGGACACTGAGAGACTCTGAGAGACTCTGAGGGACACTGAGGGACACTGAGAGACTCTGAGGGACACTGAGGGACTCTGGGGGACTCTGAGAGACTCTGAGAGACACTGAGGGACACTGAGGGACTCTGGGGGACTCTGAGAGACTCTGAGAGACACTGAGAGACTCTGAGGGACTCTGAGGGACACTGAGAGACTCTGAGAGACTCTGAGGGACACTGAGGGACACTGAGGGACTCTGAGAGACTCTGAGGGACACTGAGGGACACTGAGGGACTCTGGGGGACTCTGAGAGACTCTGAGAGACTCTGAGGGACTCTGAGGGACTCTGAGGGACACTGAGAGACTCTGAGAGACTCTGAGGGACTCTGTGAGACACTGAGGGACACTGAGAGACTCTGAGAGACTCTGAGGGACACTGAGGGACTTTGAGAGACTCTGAGGGACACTGAGAGACTCTGAGGGACACTGAGAGACTCTGAGGGACACTGAGAGACTCTGAGGGACACTGAGGGACTCTGAGAGACTCTGAGAGACTCTGAGGGACTCTGAGAGACACTGAGAGACTCTGAAGGACTCTGAGGGACTCTGAGAGACTCTGAGAGACTCTGAGGGACACTGAGAGACTCTGAGGGACACTGAGGGACTTTGAGAGACTCTGAAGGACTCTGAGGGACTCTGAGAGACTCTGAGAGACTCTGAGGGACTCTGAGGGACTCTGAGGGACTCTGAGAGACTCTGAGGGACTCTGAGGGACTCTGAGAGACTCTGAGGGACACTGAGAGACTCTGAAGGACTCTGAGGGACTCTGAGAGACTCTGAGAGACTCTGAGGGACTCTGAGGGACTCTGAGGGACACTGAGGGACACTGAGGGATCTTTTCGTCTTATACATGTTATAGTTTTTAATTGTGCAACTCTTTTTCTACGGTGGCTTTTTTGTTTTGTGTGAATTATTGGAGTTTTTGTGAATGTCTTGTAAAGGGACAGGAGCCTGGTCCAAGGTGTGTCCCCAGAGTCTTTTAAACAAAGTGAGACCAGAGCAGAGTCGGGTGGAGCTACAACACGCCTCGGACCTGATTCATCCTCGTATTCTACTCTTTAACGGCTTCTCTGTTTCTGAAAATAAACTTCAGAAACTACTGCCTTGATTCAGAAAAGAGTTAAATACAAACCCTGGTTTAGTCTGGTTTAGTCCTGGTTTAGACCTGGTTTAGACCTGGTTTAGACCTGGTTTAGACCTGGTTTAGTCCTGGTTCAGACCCGGTTTAGTCCTGGTTCAGACCTGGTTTAGACCTGGTTTAGTCCTGGTTTAGACCTGGTTTAGTCCTGGTTTAGTCCTGGTTTAGACCTGGTTTAGTCCTGGTTTAGTCCTGGTTTAGACCTGGTTTAGACCTGGTTTAGACCTGGTTGGGTAGGTTCACCTGGTTTAGTCCTTAGACCTGGTTTAGACCTGGTTTAGTCCTGGTTTAGTCCTGGTTTAGACCTGGTTTAGACCTGGTTTAGACCTGGTTTAGTCCTGGTTTAGTCCTGGTTTAGTCCTGGTTTAGTCCTGGTTTAGTCCTGGTTTAGACCTGGTTTAGACCTGGTTTAGACCTGGTTTAGTCCTGGTTCAGACCTGGTTCAGACCTGGTTCAGACCTGGTTTGGTCCTGTTTTAAGTCCCAGACCTGGTCTTGTGTTGATGTTGGTGACGTCATGTTTGGAGTTCAGTGAGTTTGAAGGCGTTGCATCATGGGAAAGTGAGTGAAAGAGGGCGGGGCTTAAAGACAAAGCCCAGAGGAGTCTGAAGAATCTGACACAGGCTCGGGTCCAAAATGACTCACTCAAGGATTTAAAACACAACAAGACCTGGACCAGAGACTGTACCCAAAGAAGAGCGTTATCAAGTTTAGTCAGAAACTCACCAGAGAGAGGCTCAACAAGCGCTAAAACCAGGACTAAATGAGGACTAAGCAAGACCAAACCCAGAACTAAACCAGGTCTCAACAGGAACCAAACCACGTCTAGGTCCAGGTCTAAACAATGATTGAACTAAAGACTAAATGTAGGACTGAACTAAACCAGGTCTAACACCGGTCCAGGACTAATCCAAGACTAAACCCAGCCTAAACTGGGATAATACCAGGTCTAGAGCCGGTCTGGACCCGGTCTAGACCCGGTCTGAAGCCTCTGAACAGTGAGGGTGTTAAATGTCAGTGTTGTTGTGACGAACACAGAGTGTGTTCACACAACAGTGGATCCTCCCTGAGTCAACAGTTCACTGTAGTCTGTGTTAGTCCTGGTCCAGGTCTGATCCGGGTTTCATCAGGTTTAGGAGTTTCCACACTCTCAGAGACACGTGGTTACTCAGGAGTTTGCTCTTGATTATCGTTCAGTTTTTACAAACCTGCTCGGTCATCTTTTCTTTGACTTCTCTGATGAATGTGTTGTGGTCTTTGATCACATGACCCTGATCACATGACCCTGATCACATGACCCTGATCACATGACCCTGGGGCTTATTAAACCCTTATTAAATCACATTTTTTCAGGTTTTATGGCAGTGCTAATGCTCAGGCCTAATCTTAGTTTAGTCCTGGTTTAGTCCTGGTTTAGTCTTGGTTTAGTCCTGGTTTAGTCCTGGTTTAGTCCTGTTATAGTCTTGGTTTAGTCCTGGTTTGCTTCAAGTCTAGTTTAATATGTTTGTGTTGACTTTAAGAGTACTGCGTGTACATTGCTCCTGTACTTTTAAAACTTACTCATGAAATATTAGGACAGATCTTGAATGGTTTTAGTTTTGGATTTGGATCAGTTTTAAATAGATTTGGGCAGATTTTAAGTGGATTGGACTTGGCTTTAAAACAGATTTGGATTGTTTTTTAAGTGGTTTTAGTTTGAGCTAAAATGGCTTTAAAGTGATCATGATTTTAAATGGTTTCAGATGTATTTTTGTGGGATTTAAATGGATTTGCATTTGATTAACTTTGATATGTTTTTAAATTATTTTGATGGATTTTAGGTTGATTTAGTTGTAATTTGAAAGTCTTTGAATGAATTTGGATGAGTTTTAAGAGGTTTGTGGGCGTGGCCTGTTACCTGAGCCCTTCACCTGTGTGTGGGCGGGGCCTGTTACCTGAGCCCTTCACCTGTGTGTGGGCGGGGCCTGTTACCTGAGCCCTTCACCTGTGTGTGGGCGGGGCCTATTACCTGAGCCCTTCACCTGTGTGTGGGCGGGGCCTGTTACCTGAGCCTTTCACCTGTGTGTGGGCGGGGCCTATTACCTGAGCCCTTCACCTGTGTGTGGGCGGGGCCTGTTACCTGAGCCCTTCACCTGTGTGTGGGCGGGGCCTGTTACCTGAGCCCTTCACCTGTGTGTGGGCGGGGCCTATTACCTGAGCCCTTCACCTGTGTGTGGGCGGGGCCTGTTACCTGAGCCCTTCACCTGTGTGTGGGCGGGGCCTGTTACCTGAGCCCTGTGTGTGTCTTATTCATGAAGCTCTGTTAAAGAAGGAAAGATGCTGTGACCTCGTTTTTCACTGAGACACTGCTGTTTTCTCTTCTGGTAAAGATTCTGGACATAAACAGGTTTAAAGTGAGTTGAGTTCAGTTTAATACAGTTTAAGTGTTTCTTGTTGGACTTGAACAGGTCTAGAGCAGTTTTAGTTTGATTTAAACAAGTTTTATGGTGTTTAAGTTGGTCTTTGAAAGGTTTTCATTGGTTTTAGTTGGACTTTAACAGGTTCTAAATGGTTTCAGTTTGACTTGAATAGATTTTAACCTGTTTTATTTGGACTTTAACTGCCTCAAGTTGTTGTAGTTTTTATTTGGACAAAATACAATGGATTATGATAAAATGGGCTCTCTCTGGAGGATGATGGAGCTGCATTAAAACAACTTGTGTTATCATTTTTAATTTCAGTCTGGTCCCTGAGTGCCACCAGTAGGACTCGTCCCACAGTTTGAGAACCTCTGATTTATTCCATTTGGACAGATTCTAGATGTTTTAGTTGGACTTTGAAAGTCTTCAAATGGATATGGGAGTCTTTTAAATTAATTAATTTGTTTCTCAAGTGTTTTTGATTAACTTTGAAAGACTTTAAATGGATTTGGACAGACTTTAGGCACGTTTAGTTTGAAAGGCACTGACTTGTGTGGTTTTAAATGGTTTTAAGTTTGGATGCGTGGTTTTGTTGGACTTTAAAACCTGAGTAAAATGCATATTAAAGAACTTTGACTGTTTGACAGTTAAAGTCCTCACAGGGAAATGTGTAGTTTGTGGTGTCATTGAGGAAACTGCTTCTGGGTCAGGGCTGTTGCCACAAAGGAAGGGAACAAAAGGTCAAAAACGTTAAGGTTGGACTGTGTTTGTGTCGTTTCCTTTTTCATTTTCATTTTTCCATTATAAAAACTGATGCCACAAAACAGATTTTATTAAATACAAAGTCCAAAAAGTGGCTTAAGTTTGAAAGGTTTTAAATGGACTTGGACAAGTTTAAGGTGTGACTTCATTCATGTTAAACCAGGACTAAAACCTGAACTGAACCAGGATTAAACCCAAAGCCTAAACCCTTCATTATTTTATTGTTGGGTGTTGATGATTGTTGATGGTTGTTGATGGTTGTTGATGATTGTTGATGGTTGTTGATGATTGCGTAACTGCAGCGAGCGTCTGGTGACCTCACTTCCTGTTTCAGAGGAAATGCCTGCAGCTTTAACAATGGCTCTTCCTCCGTTTGGCTCCGAGCTGTTGTTCTCGGGACACGGAGGAAACCTGAGATTAAAGTGTAAACGGCATCAATATTACATCAACAACAGAAACAGAACGAACGGAAAAGCTGTGAGCGACAAACACTGAGCAGAGCCCTTCATCAGATCTGTGAAAACCAGTGTAAATATTACACAAAGGTAACTCACGGAAAAGTGATGATTTTATTTATTAAAGGAAAAAAGCTTTCCAAACCTACCCAGCCCTGTGTGAGAAAGTAATTGCCCCCTAAACCTGGTAACAGCAATAACTACAATCATTGAGAAACAGGCCTGAGTCTGTCTCATTTCTGGAGGAACCTGGTCACTCTTCTACAGAACTGGTTTAATTCAGACTCATTGGAGGTTTTTGAGCATGAACCTTGGTCTAGTCCAGTCCTAAACCTTCTTTTAGTTTATTTGAACCATTCAGAGGTGGACTGGTGTGTTCTGGATCATTGTCCTGCTTCAGCTCGAGTCATGAACTGATGGAGGACATTCTCCTTCAGGATTATTTGGTCCAGAGCAGGATTCATGGTTCCATCGATCACAGTGAGTCGTCCAGGTCCAGAACATCACACTACCACCACCATATTTACCTGAAGCATCAGAGCAGCTCCAGACCATCACACTACCACCACCATATTTACCTGAAGCATCAGAGCAGCTCCAGACCATCACACTACAACCACAATATTTACCTGAAACATCAGAGCAGCTCCAGACCATCACACTACCACCACCATATTTACCTGAAGCATCAGAGCAGCTCCAGACCATCACACTACCACCACCATATTTACCTGAAGCATCAGAGCAGCTCCAGACCATCACACTACCACCACAATATTTACCTGAAGCATCAGAGCAGATCCAGACCATCACATGATTCTCATTTCTTTGGATCGCAGCAGGATGTCTTGCTTTTTGAGATCTTCTTGCCCACTTCACTTTGTGTTGTCTTGATTCTGACAGTAATCAGTGTGTTACATTTCAACATTTATCTGACGGTGTTGGTTCATCCGTAGAGTTTTACTGCTACAAAAGGAAGGTCTAGGACCCACTGAGTATATATTACTGTAGAACTATGTTTGGAAACACAAGAGAAGAACACGTTTGATGGATTAGTGAGACAAGTCAAAGTTTAACCAGAATAAGACACTGTTATTGACGTAGACTCTTAGTTTTTAAGTCTGTCCCAGAGTCCGTCGTGGCACAAGGTGAGATTTACACAGCGTCACAGCACCATCATGAAACATATTGTTTATAGTCAACAGAATTCATAAAAGAAACAGGTTACACAGGTTTGAACTGAACGGATGCTTCAGGCGTTATTTGAACATGATCTAATACTGATGCTCTTTCAAATGTGATCAAACCGAATGACGCTGAACCAAACGAAGCTTTAACCGGATCAGTTTTGTCGTGGTTCCAGGTTACGACTTCGCGGAGGTGCTGCGATGGTTCGGGGAGAGAGTCGACAGAATCATCCTGCTTTTCGACGCTCACAAACTGGACATTTCTGACGAGTTCTCGGAGGCCATCAGAGCGTTTAAAGGACAAGACGATAAGATCCGAGTGGTCCTGAACAAAGCAGACCAGGTACGGACCCCGGACCCGGACCCAGACCCGAGGACCGGACCCTCACTGCACTCACTCACCTTTGTGTCGCTCTCAGGTGGACACGCAGCAGCTCATGAGAGTGTACGGCGCCCTCATGTGGTCGCTGGGGAAGGTCATCAACACTCCTGAGGTGGTCCGGGTCTACCTCGGATCCTTCTGGGCCAAACCTCTGCAGAACACCGAGAACAGGTCACACTCAGTCCTCTTTTACAATACAGAACCAGGTCTGAACCCGGTCTAAACCTGGTATAAACCCGGACTAAACCCGGTCTAAACCTGGTATAAACCCGGACTAAACCCGGACTAAACCCGGTCTAAACCGGGTCTAAACCAGGTCTAAACCCGGTCTAAACCGGGTCTAAACCCGGACTAAACCCGGTCTAAACCCGGTCTTGTCTGTTGCAGGCGTCTGTTCGAGGCTGAGACCCAGGATCTGTTCAGAGACATCCAGAGTTTACCTCGAAACGCTGCTCTGAGGAAACTCAACGACCTGATCAAGAGAGCACGCCTGGCCAAGGTACGGTGACCTCTGACCTCTGACCCTAGAACTGAGAGAGAAGAGGGGAGGTTGTTTCAGAAGAAATTAATAAAAAGAAGAAACTGAGGAAATGAAAGTGGGTCAGTGTTGAAACAGAAGTGAGACTGGAATAAGATTTAGATCTGGTTTTAGTCTGGCTCTAGTCTGGCTCTAGTCTGGCTCTAGTCTGGCTTTAGTCTGGCTCTAGTCTGGCTCTAGTCTGGCTCTAGTCTGGCTCTAGTCTGGCTTTAGTCTGGCTCTAGTCTGGCTCTAGTCTGGCTTTAGTCTGGCTCTAGTCTGGCTCTAGTCTGGCTCTAGTCTGGTTTTAGTCTGGCTTTAGTCTGGCTCTAGTCTGGCTCTAGTCTGGTTTTAGTCTGGCTCTAGTCTGGCTCTAGTCTGGCTCTAGTCTGGCTCTAGTCTGGCTCTAGTCTGGCTTTAGTCTGGCTCTAGTCTGGTTCTAGTCTGGCTTTAGTCTGGCTCTAGTCTGGCTCTAGTCTGGCTCTAGTCTGGCTCTAGTCTGTCTTTAGTCTGGCTCTAGTCTGGTTCTAGTCTGGCTCTAGTCTGGCTCTAGTCTGGCTTTAGTCTGGCTTTAGTCTGGCTCTAGTCTGGCTCTAGTCTGGCTCTAGTCTGGCTCTAGTCTGGTTTTAGTCTGGTTTTAGTCTGGCTCTAGTCTGGCTCTAGTCTGGTTTTAGTCTGGCTCTAGTCTGGCTCTAGTCTGGCTCTAGTCTGGCTCTAGTCTGGCTCTAGTCTGTCTTTAGTCTGGCTCTAGTCTGGCTTTAGTCTGGCTCTAGTCTGGTTTTAGTCTGGCTCTAGTCTGGTTTTAGTCTGGCTCTAGTCTGGCTTTAGTCTGGCTTTAGTCTGGCTCTAGTCTGGCTCTAGTCTGGCTCTAGTCTGGCTCTAGTCTGTCTTTAGTCTGGCTCTAGTCTGGTTCTAGTCTGGCTCTAGTCTGGCTCTAGTCTGGCTTTAGTCTGGCTCTAGTCTGGTTCTAGTCTGGCTCTAGTCTGGTTCTAGTCTGGCTCTAGTCTGGCTTTAGTCTGGCTTTAGTCTGGCTCTAGTCTGGCTCTAGTCTGGCTCTAGTCTGGCTCTAGTCTGGCTTTAGTCTGGCTTTAGTCTGGCTCTAGTCTGGCTCTAGTCTGGCTCTAGTCTGGCTCTAGTCTGGTTTTTAGTCTGGTTTTTAGTCTGGCTTTAGTCTGGCTCTAGTCTGGTTTTTCAGTCTGGCTCTAGTCTGGCTCTAGTCTGGCTCTAGTCTGGCTTTAGTCTGGCTCTAGTCTGTCTTTAGTCTGGCTCTAGTCTGGCTTTAGTCTGGCTCTAGTCTGGTTTTAGTCTGGCTCTAGTCTGGCTTTAGTCTGGCTCTAGTCTGGCTTTAGTCTGGCTTTAGTCTGGCTCTAGTCTGGCTCTCTAGTCTGGCTCTAGTCTGGCTCTAGTCTGTCTTTAGTCTGGCTCTAGTCTGGCTCTAGTCTGGCTCTAGTCTGGCTCTAGTCTGGCTTTAGTCTGGCTTTAGTCTGGCTCTAGTCTGGCTCTAGTCTGGCTCTAGTCTGGCTCTAGTCTGGTTTTAGTCTGGTTTTAGTCTGGCTCTAGTCTGGCTCTAGTCTGGTTTTAGTCTGGCTCTAGTCTGGCTCTAGTCTGGCTCTAGTCTGGCTCTAGTCTGTCTTTAGTCTGGCTCTAGTCTGGCTTTAGTCTGGCTCTAGTCTGGTTTTAGTCTGGCTCTAGTCTGGTTTTAGTCTGGCTCTAGTCTGGCTTTAGTCTGGCTTTAGTCTGGCTCTAGTCTGGCTCTAGTCTGGCTCTAGTCTGGCTTTAGTCTGGCTCTAGTCTGGCTCTAGTCTGGCTCTAGTCTGGCTCTAGTCTGGTTTTAGTCTGGCTTTAGTCTGGCTCTAGTCTGGCTTTAGTCTGGCTCTAGTCTGGCTCTAGTCTGGCTTTAGTCTGGCTTTAGTCTGGTTCTAGTCTGGCTTTAGTCTGGCTTTAGTCTGGTTCTAGTCTGGCTCTAGTCTGGTTTTAGTGTTTTAGTCTGGCTCTAGTCTGGCTTTAGTCTGGCTCTAGTCTGGTTTTAGTCTGGCTCTAGTCTGGCTTTAGTCTGGCTCTAGTCTGGCTTTAGTCTGGCTCTAGTCTGGTTTTAGTCTGGCTCTAGTCTGGTTTTAGTCTGGCTCTAGTCTGGCTTTAGTCTGGCTTTAGTCTGGCTCTAGTCTGGCTCTAGTCTGGCTCTAGTCTGGCTTTAGTCTGGCTCTAGTCTGGCTCTAGTCTGGCTCTAGTCTGGCTCTAGTCTGGCTTTAGTCTGGTTTTAGTCTGGCTTTAGTCTGGCTCTAGTCTGGCTTTAGTCTGGCTCTATGGTTCTCTGCTCTAGTCTGGCTTTAGTCTGGCTTTAGTCTGGTTCTAGTCTGGCTTTAGTCTGGCTTTAGTCTGGTTCTAGTCTGGCTCTAGTCTGGTTTTAGTGTTTTAGTCTGGCTCTAGTCTGGCTTTAGTCTGGCTCTAGTCTGGTTTTAGTCTGGCTCTAGTCTGTCTTTAGTCTGGCTCTAGTCTGGCTTTAGTCTGGCTCTAGTCTGGTTTTAGTCTGGCTCTAGTCTGGTTTTAGTCTGGCTCTAGTCTGGCTTTAGTCTGGCTTTAGTCTGGCTCTAGTCTGGCTCTAGTCTGGCTCTAGTCTGGCTTTAGTCTGGCTCTAGTCTGGCTCTAGTCTGGCTCTAGTCTGGCTCTAGTCTGGCTTTAGTCTGGTTTTAGTCTGGCTTTAGTCTGGCTCTAGTCTGGCTTTAGTCTGGCTCTAGTCTGGCTCTAGTCTGGCTTTAGTCTGGCTTTAGTCTGGTTCTAGTCTGGCTTTAGTCTGGCTTTAGTCTGGTTCTAGTCTGGCTCTAGTCTGGTTTTAGTGTTTTAGTCTGGCTCTAGTCTGGCTTTAGTCTGGCTCTAGTCTGGTTTTAGTCTGGCTCTAGTCTGGTTTTAGTCTGGCTCTAGTCTGGCTCTAGTCTGGCTTTAGTCTGGCTCTAGTGTGGCTTTAGTCTGGTTCTAGTCTGGCTCTAGTCTGGTTTTAGTCTGGCTTTAGTCTGGCTTGGTTCAGTCTGGGTTTAGTCTGGTTTTAGTCTGGCTTGGTTCAGTCTGGGTTTAGTTGGTGATGGTTTAGATTGTTTTGTGACATGTTTAATCTGAAGAAGCTGTAATATGTTTTTAAACAACAGCAGGAGCCTCAGATCCAGACGGTTTAGAACTCTTTGTGTGTTTTATCATTAAACTGATGCTTATTATTATTATTATTATTATTATTATTATTATTACATTATTATTATGGTTATTATGATGGTTATTATTATTATTACATTAGCCCAGCTCCATGTGACTAACAGAAGTTTACAGTGAAATATTTGCGCTCTGAGTCGACGGTGTTGGTTACAGAGCAGCTCTGTGTCGTGACTGAGACGCAGGAGACAAGGGAGTGGACTAGGACCGGCCCTGGACTTGGTTTTATCTGGACTTAGTCATAGTTTAGACTCAGTAAACCCTTCAGTGATCATTGGAGGGACTGGGAGGTCTAAATGTGGTCCAGCCCCGGTCTAAGACTCAAACGTCACAGGTTTTAAATAAAGACGTCCCTGTTCCTCGTGAAGAGCTCAGAGGAAGCGGGTCCGGACTGACGCGGTTTTCCTGCAGAGACCCTTAAAGACCGGGTCCGCCCGAGTCCACCTCAGATCCACAAATACTTCAGACACTTTCAAACAAGACCTGAGTTATGTTCCTGGGACGTCCCAAACACAAGAGACACAAGAGACACAAGAGACACAAGAGACACATGAGACACAAGAGACACAAGAGACACAAGAGACACAAGAGACACAAGAGACACAAGAGACACAAGAGACACATGAGACACAAGAGACACAAGAGACACAAGAGACACAAGAGACACAAGAGACACAAGAGACACAAGAGACACAAGAGACACAAGAGACACAAGAGACACAAGAGCCTCTTCAAAACACCGAGCTGCTTTTAGGAACAAACAGGACACTTCAGAGTGTGTCCCCGCAAACACAGAGGAAAACCTGGTCTAGTCCTGGTCTAGTCCTGGTTTAGTCCTGGTTCAGTCCTGGTTTAGTCCTGGTTTAGACCTGGTTTAGTCCTGGTTTAAACCTGGTTTAGACCTGGTTTAGTCCTGGTTTAGTCCTGGTCTAGTCCTGGTTTAGTCCTGGTTCAGTCCTGGTTTAGTCCTGGTTTAGTCCTGGTTCAGTCCTGGTTTAGTCCTGGTTTAGTCCTGGTCTAGTCCTGGTCTAGTCCTGGTCTAGACCTGGTCTAGTCCTGGTTTATAGTTGTTGTGTAGATTATTGTTCTGTTTCATATCTGTCCTGGTCTTGCTCTCGTCGGAGGTTTCCTGTCCTTTCTTTGACTCTTGGCTCGATTCCGTCTGAAACAGAATAACCCTTTCCTCCGGTTCCTCCCACAATGCACTGGGGCTGCATCCATCATCAGCTCCATATTTCACAGCGGCAGGCTCCGCTCCGTCTCACGACTGTTTGTTTTAAAACACGAGATCAGGCCGAGCTCTGAGTCGCCCTCGAACGGGTCCAGTCCTGCAGATTTCACCTTTGACCTTAAACTCATCTGACCTTTGACCTTTAACATGAAGGTCCTTTTTCACCTGATACTCTTCTGTTACATAGTGATGTCAGGAAGTAACACAATGGGCCCCGAGGAACAATAAGTGAAGACAACTAAGTTTTAGACCCGTTTTAGTCCATGTTTAATCCTCTCTCGACCCCTTCTGGCTCTGGTTTTGGTTTAGTCCTGGTTCAGTCCTGGTTTAGAACTGGTTCAGTCCTGGTTGAGTCCTGGTCCTGGTTCAGTCTGTGTCTCTGTCGCCCCCTGCAGGTGCATGCCTACATCATCAGTTACCTGAAGAAGGAGATGCCGTCTCTTTTCGGTCGAGAGAAGAAGAAGGAGGAGCTGATCCTGCGTTTGCCTGAGATCTACACCATTCTGCAGCGAGAGCACCACATCAGCCCCGGAGACTTCCCCAACGTCGCCAAGATGCAGGTCAGACACGGGACGGGACCGTTCAACACGCTCAGACACGGGACAGACACGGGACAGGACCGTTTAACACACTCTGACACGGGACAGACACGGGACAGGACCGTTTAACGCACTCTGACACGGGACAGACACGGGACGGGACCGTTTAATGCACTCTGACACGGGACAGACACGGGACAGGACCGTTTAATGCACTCTGACACGGGACAGACACGGGACAGACACGGGACAGGACCGTTTAACACGCTCTGACACGGGACAGACACAGGACAGGACCGTTTAACACACTCTGACACGGGACAGACACGGGACAGGACCGTTTAACACACTCTGACACGGGACAGACACGGGACAGGACCGTTTAACGCACTCTGACACGGGACAGACACGGGACAGGACCGTTTAACGCACTCTGACACGGGACAGGCACGGGACAGACACGGGACAGACACGGGACAGGACCGTTTAACACGCTCTGACACGGGACAGACACGGGACAGGACCGTTTAACACACTCTGACACGGGACAGACACGGGACAGGACCGTTTAACACACTCTGACACGGGACAGACACGGGACAGGACCGTTCAACACGCTCTGACATGGGACAGACACAGGACAGGACCGTTTAACGCACTCTGACACGGGACAGACACGGGACAGCTCCTCAGTCAAAGCACAGGTGTTTTCAGACCCATAATTCCTCTGGGTCTCGTCTCAGTCTGGACAGTGTTTCTGTGGTATTTCTGTGGCTCAGGACAGTCTCCACGTGTGACTGTCCTGGACACGTCTCTGTCCTCTGTCCGTCCTGGGACTGGACCCTCCTTCTGTGGTTCTCTCTCAGGTTTCTCTGGGTTTTTAGAGACTCTAACCCAGTCTGAATGTGTCTCTGCTGCTAATACACTTGTTTTTAATGAGACAATCCTTTATTTGAATATTTATACATTTATTTACACAATTAAGCATTAAATGCAATAAAATCTGCAAAAACAGCCTGTGCCCAGTGTAACGAGAAAAAAGTGATGTTAATGTGAAAAATGTAGTGATCTCAAAGTAAACTTGTTTTCTGCTTCTTCTTCTTCTGAATTAACAGTCGTTTAAGTCCAAACCTGTCCCTGTCTCAGCCTTTAGCTCATGTCTCGTCTGTTAATTCCTGCACATGCTCAGAGCGGCGCCGCGTCCACACTGGAGACACACGCAGTGGAAGTGCAGTCAGGACAGGGCTGTTGTCTTGTACTAGTTACATGTGTCTATTTGCTGCTTGTGTTTCTGTAAAAGCCTTTGAGGAAACTGCTTCAGAGAAAAAACTGATGTTGTTGTAGATTCCAGATTAAATTTCAGTTCTAGTTGTTCTGAGATTCCTCAAAGGACTTTAAAGGGACACAGCTGCTTCGAGAAGAACATCCAGCTCCACAGGTGTCGAAAAACATCCCGAACTGTCCTCTCTCAACAACAAACCAGAGAACAAACCAGAGAATAAACCAGAGAACGAACCAGAGAACGAACCAGAGAACAAACCAGAGAACAAACCACAGAACAAACCACAGAACAAACCAGAGAACAAACCAGAGAACAAACCAGAGACAGAGAACAAACCAGAGAACAAACCAGAGAACAAACCAGAGAACAAACCAGAGAACAAACCAGAGAACAAACCAGAGAACAAACCAGAGAACAAACCAGAGAACAAACCAGAGAACAAACCAGAGAACAAACCAGAGAACAAACCAGAGAACAAACCAGAGAACAAACCAGAGAACAAACCAGAGAACAAACCAGAGAACAAACCAGAGAACAAACCAGAGAACAAACCAGAGAACAAACCAGAGAACAAACCAGAGAACAAACCAGAGAACAAACCAGAGAACAAACCAGAGAACAAACCAGAGAACAAACCAGAGAACAAACCAGAGAACAAACCAGAGAACAAACCAGAGAACAAACCAGAGAACAAACCAGAGAACAAACCAGAGAACAAACCAGAGAACAAACCAGAGAACAAACAGAGAACAAACCAGAGAACAAACCAGAGAACAAACCAGAGAATAAACCAGAGAACAAACCAGAGAACAAACCAGAGAACAAACCAGAGAACAAACCAGAGAACAAACCAGAGAATAAACCAGAGAACAAACCAGAGAACAAACCAGAGAACAAACCACAGAACAAACCACAGAACAAACCAGAGACAGAGAACAAACCAGAGAACAAACCAGAGAACAAACCAGAGAACAAACCAGAGAATAAACCAGAGAACAAACCAGAGAACAAACCAGAGAATAAACCAGAGACAGAGAACAAACCAGAGAACAAACCAGAGAACAAACCAGAGAACAAACCAGAGAATAAACCAGAGACAGAGAACAAACCAGAGAATAAACCAGAGAACAAACCAGAGAATAAACTAGAGAACAAACCAGAGAACAAACCAGAGAATAAACCAGAGACAGAGAACAAACCAGAGAATAAACCAGAGAACAAACCAGAGAATAAACTAGAGAACAAACCAGAGAATAAACCAGAGAACAAACCAGAGAATAAACTAGAGAACAAACCAGAGAATAAACCAGAGAACAAACCAGAGAACAAACCAGAGAATAAACCAGAGACAGAGAACAAACCAGAGAACAAACCAGAGAACAAACCAGAGAACAAACCAGAGAACAAACCAGAGAACAAACCAGAGAACAAACCACAGAACAAACCAGAGAACAAACCACAGAACAAACCACAGAACAAACCAGAGACAGAGAACAAACCAGAGAACAAACCAGAGAATAAACCAGAGAACAAACCAGAGAATAAACCAGAGAACAAACCAGAGAACAAACCAGAGAACAAACCAGAGAACAAACCAGAGAACAAACCAGAGAACAAACCAGAGAACAAACCAGAGAACAAACCACAGAACAAACCAGAGAACAAACCACAGAACAAACCACAGAACAAACCAGAGACAGAGAACAAACCAGAGAACAAACCAGAGAATAAACCAGAGAATAAACCAGAGAACAAACCAGAGAACAAACCAGAGAACAAACCAGAGAACAAACCAGAGAATAAACCAGAGAATAAACCAGAGAACAAACCAGAGAACAAACCAGAGAACAAACCAGAGAACAAACCAGAGAACGAACCAGAGAATAAATAAAGTACGTTGTGTTCTGTCATAGTCACACTGAGTCCAGCTGCTTCTCAACAACAGCTTGTCTTTTCAGATCAGTCTTTCCCACATTTTATGAATATGATATTCACTCTGACAATGTTCCTCTGAAGATCCTTAACAGAAACCACGCTGAGCCATAGACTTAGTTTAAACCTAGGTTTAGTTTAAAGCTGGTTGAGTCTTGGTCTTGAATATAAATGATTTCCATAAAGTGAATAAATCAAAAGGTGCATAAAGAGAACCCTAACATTTGTGTTTCTGTTCCTCCAGGACCAGCTGCAGCACTACGACTTCAGTAAGTTTCCATCTTTAAAAATGAAGCTGATCGAGTCCGTGGACAAGATGCTGGCCACGAAGATCGCGGTCCTGATGGCGATGATCCGCGAAGAGGAGTCGAAGGCGCCGCCCGCGATGGTGACGGGCGGCGCCTTCGAGGGCTCTCAGGACGGCCCCTTCGGCCACGGCTACGGCGAGGGCATCAGCGCCGGCGCCGACAACGAGGACTGGATCGTGAGCCGCGACAAACACCGCTACGACGAGATCTTCTACACGCTCATGCCCGTCAACGGCAAGATCACCGGGGTCAACGCCAAGAAGGAGATGATGAACTCGCGGCTGCCCAACACGGTGCTGGGAAAGATCTGGAAACTGTCCGACTGCGATAAAGACGGGATGTTGGACGACGAGGAGTTCGCTCTGGCTCAGCACCTCATTCAGATCAAACTGGAAGGATACGAGCTGCCGGTGGAGCTGCCGCTGCATCTGGTCCCGCCGTCGCACCGGAAGAACCACACGGCCGAGGCCCTGTTCAACCACAACGAGGATTAAACTGGGACCGAGACACGGAGAAAACACAAGAACCACACGACGGAGGCGCTGTTTAATCACAACAAGGACTGAACGAGGAATGGACCAAAGGATAAGGACCGAAAACACACAAAACATGGAGAAAACACACCACAACGAGGATTAAACTGGGACTAAACAGTGGTAAACCTGAACGAATACACCAGAAAAACACAAGAACCACACGGCGAAGGCACTAAACCAAGAATAAACAAAACAAATACATGAAAAATAAGCAAGAACCACATCAAAGAGGAGCTTTGTAATCACAACACGGAAAAAATACACAAAAAAACACAAGAACATCTCCTCGAAGGCTCCGTTTAATCACAACGAGGATTAAATTGAGAATAATACACGGCATTATATAACCTTAATGTACAAAAACCACAAGAGCCACAAGGAGGAGGCACTGTGTGACCACAACCAGGACTAAACAAGACAAAAACACACAAAAGACACAGAAACAAGGACTGAACCGGGTCTGAACCAGAACAAATACATCAAATATAAGCAAGAACCACACTGTGTTGAACCACAACGAAGGAACAGACTGTTCTGCCATAATAAGGACTGAACTGAAGACCTGACTGCATCTTAAACCCAAAACCAGGTCTAAACCAACACAAATTCTCAAAAATAGCTTCTTTTATGTTGCTCTTTGCTCTTTGTAGCCACTTCGAGCAAAAACTGTGAATAAGTTTTAATCATTCTGACTCTTTTTGAGGGCTTTCTTGAGCTCATCGACTGAAAGAGATTCTGGGCTCGTTTGCTCTCAGCGTCCTCAGAGTTTTCTCTCTGCGCGACGGCTCAGAGCTCTTCTTCTTCTTTAGCCCCGGTCACTGAACTCACCCTGAGACCCGAGTGAACAGTTGTGTTTGAGATGTTCAGGAGCAGATCCTGTCTTCACCAGGTCTCAGCTCTAGGACAACGTTTCCCATCATGCACTGTTCTGTAGTCCATACAGGTGAGTGCAGTCAGAACATAGGTTAGATCTGCTCAGGCCTGGCTCATGTCGAACCTACTGTCCTCTACAGTGAGGGACTCCTGGGGTCACAGAGGTCAGAGGTCACACAGGCAGCGTTTACCTTCGACAGCCTCCGGGCGGCGACGGTGGAAGCAGTGGAAGTAAACGATCTGTCAGAGTTTTTCCTCTCTTTGTGAAAACAGCAGCTGAGACTCGTGACCTCTGACCTCCGTGTCCTTTCCTTTTCGGACCCTCCTCTCATTAATCTCACTCCGGAGCTGCTCTCGGAACGGACACGCGTCTTCACAAAGAAACGAGCCAAGGTTTGAGATAAAAACATGAAGCTCCACCGTCTTCAGCTCAGAGCGAACTACGACCTTTGACCTTCGAGTCGAGTGGTTGGTTCTGGAGTCAGCGCTGGGTCTGTCTCAGCCTGGATTAACCCTCTCAGGTGTAAAACGAGATTAGTTTATTTGAAAGAGAACAAACATGATTTAAGTTAGTCCCAGGCTTTAGTCGTAAAAGAACTTTAAAATAAACATCATTAAGAGAACTCCACAAACATAAAACAGAACAAAACTGATTATTACAAACTACTTCAGCCAGAAATCTACAGAGTTCCTGGTTTTATCCTGATTTAGTCCAAAGCTGTTGTGTCTTTATTCCACTGCTTTTACCCATTTACCTTTTGACCTGATTCCAGTGTCTTTTTAACTCTTTACGTTTTGTCCAGATACATTTCCCTCAGACCAGTTTTAAATCCATTATTTCGTGTCGTCCTCTGTTTGCCCCTCGGCTCCTGCCCCAAAGCCCTTCGAGGGGTTTTTATGAGGCTCATGTGATTAAAATATGCATAAAGTGTAATAATCCGAGCTTTATTGTGTTGTGCCTTTATGAGCGGGTCTTATGACGGGACTCTCCCCGAGGACACTCCTCAAACTCCACAAACTCCTTTAAAACTCTTCGGTGTTTTCTACATGTTTCTACCAGAACTCATTTCATTTACTAAACTTAAGGTCAAAGTCATGCACATTTTATTATAATATTGAGAAGAGCAGATATTTGTGTTTCCGATTATGTCATGAATGAGTTGATTGTGTAAGAAAACATAAATATGTCTAATGTTGTGTTTTATGTGATATATTCAATATTTGTACAGAATTAATCCAAAGGGACACTTTCTTTATTTCTGTTTAAAACAAGGCTTGTATAATACACGTAATAACTGCTTTTTAGACGTATTCATTTGGAAAAGCCATATTTCCAGTTCTCAATTCTGACTTTTAAGACTTCTATATAAATTCTAAATTGATTTGAACAGGTTTTAGTCGTTGAAATCTCTGTGTAGTATGAAACTGACTGAATCTCAGAAATCATATAAAAAGACGTGTTTTTATGATGAGCTTTTATTTTATTTTATTTTGTTGTGTTTAAAGCCTTGAATCACGTTTGTATGACTCAGCAGATTGAAATATGACTCAGCAGAGAGTGTATATTTTAGTAAAACTTATTGAAACATGTTTTCTGTTCTTTTTTATTTCTGTCTGTTTTATTTTAGTTCAGGTTTACTCTTGGTTTCGTCCCAGAGCTTATTACTATGTAATTACAGTTTATATCAGCTGTTCTGGGTGTGTTTTAAGAGATGTGATCCCTAAAGATCCTTTAGTCTTGTTGGGGCTGCTGCCACTGAAAAAGGGAGGACAGTTACAGCTTTAAAATTCTTAAAATTTCATGCAAAAATAATAAAATAATAAGAATAGAAGAAGAATAACTCTAGATTAATTCATCAGATTTTACACTTTTAGAATTATCGAATGAACAACCAAACCTCCAACGAAGCTCTGATGTGACTTTATAATAGTTCTTCTGACAACACCACACTATTATTTAGTTTTCCTCGCCGTCTTTCTTCAAATACTGCTCTCCTTCAGAGTCAGATGTGTGTGAGCTGCAGATGCACTTATCCCGAAGGAATTCAGAGAATGAGGAGCTGCAGCTGGAGCCAGTTATCACAATGAAAACAGATCCCAGAGCAGTTTGGACTCAAAACATTCAGATTCGAGAGTTCACCTCAGAAATGTGTCGGAGTCGATAATCTGCGGCTAATAACAGCTCCGGAGATAAAAACAACACAAACGGTGACTGTGTGGCAGTGAAATGGATGAACACGTCCTCCCAGAGAGAGATGGATGAAGGAGCGGGTCGCAGCTACTCTTCATCAACTCAACTCATCAACACTCAACGCATTTCTGTCCCAGTCCAAACCCAGCAACAGCAGAGAGACCTTTCCTGCTTTATTTCATTCAAAAAGTAAAAACTTGACCAATTAAACATCTCAAATATGAGAATACTCAGGTTTAGAGCTGAGAGTTTAGAGTCTCATTAAAATCCTATTTATCCACGTCTCACTTTGCTTGTTTTCTGTTCTCTCTCAAAGACGTGCCCTGTGCTGTTTTCTTAGTAATTACTTCCTTATTGACATCAGTTTCGACCAATGGCAGCGTCCTTTTCCAGGTCTTACCTGAGATTGGACAAAGACCAAGTTTGTGCAACATTCTCATTATTATTAAAACAAATATTCATGTCTAAGGTGTCTTCTTTTCACAGTCATTTCTTTTGCGATAAACTGCACACATTTTGGTGACGGAAGCACCAGACTTTCCCGTTCATTTTAACAAGGAGCAAACTAAAAGTATTTTTAGCTTTAGAGGGTCAAAGGTCAAACTACAATGGCCTCAGAGAGTCAAAACCAGGAAAAAATAACTATTTATTTGTGTTCATTCATAATAAAATGTAAAAATAATGCAGTTCCCTGAGGGCTGGGCCTTGTGGCTGTGTTTATTTCTTAGGATTGTAGTGAACCAAAAGAGCAAAAACAGTTCCGATTTATCACAGAGCTTCAGTCACTCCGTCCCTTTCCTCACGCTTTCTCACCGTGACCTAAAACAGACCTAAAAAACCCACAACTCAGTGAACTGAGAGAAGTGCTGTTTTCTGCTGCAGGGAAAGTGCACCATCTTCCTGCAGCTGGGAACGAAACAGCCCACACATAGCATTTCTGAAAAGATCACGAAAAAGAGGGATTAGAACAGGTTCTAGTTGGTTTGAACAGGTTTTAGTCAGATTTGAAGAGTTTCTAATCACATTTGAACAGGTTTTAGTCAGATTTGAACAGGTTTTGGTCAGATTTAAACAGGTTTAGTTGGATTACAATATGTTTTATTTGGATTAGAACAGGTTAAGGTCCGATTTGAACAGGCTCTAGTTGGATTTGAACAGGTTTTAGTCAGATTTGAACAGGTGTTAGTCAGATTTGAACAGGTTTTAATCAGATTTAATTTCTCTCGCTGTAAGTGTTTGTACGCATGCGCACTGTATATCAAACCCGTGACATCAGTCAAACATGGCGCACTTCACTTACAGCAGATTGTCGCATTTATTGAGAATATCAGTGAATAAAGCTTCAGTGTTGCGCTCAGGAGCAGAAATAAAACACGGAGCGGGGTGTTGTGTGCAGTCGATAAGATGTCAGGTGAGTTTACGGCTTGGATCTCACTCCAAATTACAGTATTAAGCAGCTTTAGCGGCTAGCTTTTGGTGATTAGCATTAGCCTTAGCATTAGTTAAACCGGAAGTGTGAAGTCACAATAAAAGCACTGCGTAAAACATAAACAGAGTATTTTTTAAATCAGTATGTTATTAAAAAGCTTTTGTGACATTAAAATAGCATCAAAATAAAGAATATAATAGTTTAAAATAACAAGCCTCCCACAGATTAGAGTAACGCTAGGTTATTACATGTTGTGTTTATTTGGTCTTGTGTGGTGGTGTTTCCAGCGTTCTGTGGACAGTAAGACTCTGCAGGAGCGGCAGAAGCAGCAGATGGCCCGAGGTTTGCCCAAACAGAAGCCAATCCCTGGTGTTAAACAGATAATAGTCGTAGCGTCCGGAAAAGGAGGCGTTGGGAAGTCCACTACAGCAGGTCCTAACCCAACACCACCATCATCCAAATTAATCTCAGATTATGCTTTACAATATTTGTTTTTCCTGTTTTCTGCAGTGAATCTTGCTCTGGGACTGTCAGCCAATGATCCGGTAAGAATTCTCATCAATACTTTACGTATTCATTCATAACCAGTTAAACAATGGCAGTATTGTTCCTGTGTTTCAGTCTAAAGCGGTGGGTTTGTTGGACGCTGACGTTTACGGCCCTTCCATTCCTAAACTGATGAATCTTAAAGGAAACCCAGATCTCACTGACAGTAAGAGCTTGTTGTTTCTCTGCTGTCATTCATGTTTTGTTGTTAAATGTTGTATAAAACTGTATCAAACCCTCTTTTCCAGATAATCTGATGATCCCGCTCATGAACTACGGCATTCCCTGGTGAGTTAAAGCTGTTTTTATCACGTGACATGGTTTTAAATCCAGAGGCTGCAGCAGTTCTCCTTCATTTTAGTTCCTCACAGTTTTATGTCTCAGTCCTGCTCCTGTTTAATGCAGTGGAGACAGAGACTGGGTTTAACTCTTTTACTGTGTTTTGCAGTATGTCGATGGGCTTCTTGGTGGACGACGTGGCTCCCATCGTGTGGAGGGGCCTCATGGTGATGTCTGCCATCGAGAAACTGCTCAGACAGGTACAAATATCAGTGTCAAATCTTCACTTCTGACTTTTTACACTTTACTTAACATTTACATCAAATTGATTTATGTATTTCTATGATTTTATTTAGTTTGCTGTGATGGATTGTAAACCGTGTCATGATATAGTATTAATTATCCTTGTATCGAGACAAAACAGTGTAAATCTGTTGTTTTTGGAAATGCTCTGGGGCTAGTTTTGCTTGTTTATAAAACAAAGAAAGGTGCATTTAAATGAACTGATGAGAAGTATGTAAAAAACAAATTTTGTGTGATGTCAGAGGCTCAGTGTTTTAAATGGACTTCAACTTAACCTCTACTTTTCAACTTCTAATTCTAATTTCAACAGATTTTTGCACAAACACTGAAAGGAAAATAAAAGAGGAATATCACAGTCGGTGTGTGTTTTAGAAACAGGCCCATTTTCTCTTATATTTCTCTCTGTTTTTTGTAGGTCATTAACACTACACTGAAAATATGATTAACAATTCCTGTTTGAAGAGAAATAGAGTCACTTCAATGGAAACGTGTGCGTCACAGTGAACGTAGATCATTCCAATGTTCTGAAAGTCTTTGGAGCTTTTTAAGTGACTGAAAAGTTCAAATACATCATTGCAATTTTTTGTTTTGCATTTCTTGTTGACTTATCATTCAGTGGGTTTGTGGATAAACAGTTTGTGGTGTGGAAATACTCACCCTAAAACAGAGGGAGCTGCTCTTTTGAACCAAATAAAGTTTTGTCTAAAATGATCATTTCGATTATTAAGTGTAAATGTGTTGTGACGGTGGTGTTCTCAGGTGGACTGGGGGCAGCTGGATTACCTGGTGGTGGACATGCCTCCGGGGACAGGAGACGTGCAGCTGTCCATCACTCAGAACGTCCCAGTGGCAGGTCTAAATCTCTTCTTTATAAATGTATTTTATGAGGTGAGTCCTGTTAGTGTCGGCGTTTGTCTCGCCCTGAGCCACGAGATTAGTGTCACCAGAGTTTAATATGATCTGTTTACCAGGATCCACCGTCTTATCCTTGTTTTACATGTAGGCTACAATATGGTAATTCTGTTCAAGACATAGGTAGGAAACATGTAGACACCACGAGAAAAAGGACGACCAACCGGTAAATGTTGAAACCAAACAGCTGTTATCTGTTGAGGATGGAGGATTTTAGACCAAAGTCTCATATGTTTAATGTGTGTCTCATATGTTTGTTGTGTGTCATATGTTTGTTGTGTGTCATATGTTTGTTGTGTGTCATATGTTTGTTGTGTCTCATATGTTTGATGTGTGTCATATGTTTGATGTGTCTCATATGTTTGTTGTGTGTCTCACATGTTTGTTGTGTGTCACATGTTTGTTGTGTGTTTCCAGGAGCCGTGATCGTGTCGACGCCGCAGGACATCGCTCTGTTGGACGCTCGTAGAGGAGCCGAGATGTTCAACAAAGTTCACGTCCCGGTAACAGCCGTGGGCTCTTATTCAGACCCTGGTCTGTGATGATGTCCAGACCCAGACCGACTCTGTCTCTGTCTTTTGTGCAGGTCCTGGGTTTGGTTCAGAACATGAGCGTCTTCCAGTGTCCGAACTGTAGCCACCAGACGCACATCTTCGGCTCGGACGGCGCCAGAAACCTCGCACAAACTCTGGGCGTCGAGTTTTTAGGTAAAACAAACATTAAGATGGAGTTAAGATCCTGATTCTGCTGTTCATTATTACTGCATATATAATGTTCCACACCACAGTATTCTTCCTGTTCATACAAGACACTGTTCTGGAAAAATGCAGGGGCTTTTCTGTCTTTTTCAGGTGACGTTCCTCTTCATTTAAACATCAGAGAGACGTCAGACAAAGGAAAACCTGTCGTGGTCTCGTCTCCTCAAAGCCCCGAGGTCTGCTTTTACCTAAACTTTGAATCCAGACCAAATATACTCCACACATTTCCTAACGTTGTCAAATAATGTGAACACAGCAAACACTGCTGTTCTTTCTCAGTTTCACATTTATCCTGCTTCATTCTTTGTTGGACTGAACGACAGACTGTGTTTTCTTGTTTTTAGGCCGAAGCGTACAGAAAAGTGGCAGCAGCCGTCGTCCAGAGACTACAGTCCATCAACTCCTGATCCTCGAGAACAAACGGAGAGCTGCAAAAACACTTAAGACACGAAAAC
Source organism: Rhyacichthys aspro (assembly GCA_036850595.1). Taxonomy (NCBI): domain Eukaryota; kingdom Metazoa; phylum Chordata; class Actinopteri; order Gobiiformes; family Rhyacichthyidae; genus Rhyacichthys; species Rhyacichthys aspro. Next base: position 22,049,220 of record CM072169.1, read on the forward strand.
GCACACTCACGCTGTCGTAACGCACAAACTAACCCCTCAGTCAGCTCACAGTGTTATTTATAAAGACTGATTGTGTTTGTTTAATACAATATTCAATAGACCCTTTTCATGTAAATAACAGGGTTTAATATTAGCACGAGCCAAACAACAGACGCCTGCTGGAAAACATGTTTTTATATCTGTATTTACAACAAAATCTAATAAAAACATCCAGTAATGTTCTTGAATTATTCAAATGTTGATAATGGAGTGATTTTTATTTTGTATTTATTATTAAGTATGGCCCATTAAAGAGGAATTAATGTGTGGTGCTGTTCTTCATCCACCAGCAGAGGGCGCAGTTACACAGAGTATTGTCAGATAAACTGTACATAGAGCACAATGTGAACAGTAATAATGCAGCAGCATAAATCAATATTTAAGTGGGTAATTACTGCACATAATACCACAGATTATGTCCCTATTCAGAACCATATAAAACCTGTTCAAATCCATCTAAAACCAGATTAGCTCCAAAAAAAACTTTTCAAATCCTTCTAAAACTTGCTCTAATCCATCTATACCTTCTTCTAATCCATCTAAAACCATTTCAAATCCCACTAAAACCTGTTTTAATCCATCTAAAACCTGTCAAGTCCAACTAAAACCTGTTCAGATACAACTAAAACCTGTTCAAATCCATCTTAAACCTGTTCTGCTGCTCACACCTTCAGGGTCTAGTAGAGTCCAGGTCTCGACGGATCAGGGCTGTTCTGGATATCATAATAGCAGGCCAATATTAATATTTTTATTTACCCCGACAAGTTATTAAGAACATGCTCTAATTTACTGTAACGACCTGTAAAACGTATGAAAGGTGCTTAGTGTTGAATGTAGACAATAAAAGCTAATATAGAAGTGTGTGAAGAGGAATGAGCTGCATGTGTTTGACCCGAGGACACACAGACACACACAGACACACACAGAGACACAGACACACACAGAGACACACACAGAGACACACACAGACACACAGACACACACAGACACACAGAGACGCTCAATTATTCATGAGCTTCATAAAAAAACACTACACCTAATATCTGTCCTCGTCACTAACATTTATATCTACTTTAATAAATCTGCAAATTCAGCAACATTTATATGATTTATTTTATTGTTTGAGTAAAAATAACTAAATCTGGTCCAAACAAACTGGTACCTGGGACTCTGACTAAACCAGGTCTGACTAACTAAACCTGGTCTGACTCTGGACTAAACCTGGTCTAAACCTGGTCTGACTCTGGACTAAACCTGGTCTGACTCTGGACTAAACCTGGTCTAAACCCGGTCTAAACCTGGTATAAACCTGGTCTGACTCTGGTCTAAACCCGGTCTGACTCGGTCCTGAACCTCTGGAAGCGTCTCGATGGAAAACTGTGAAAGATGAAAGAGACACGCCTCAGGCTCCAATTAAAAACACGGCTGTTTCCATGACGACGCTGACGACCTCCAGCTTCATGAAAAATGACTGAGGTTTACTCCTTTATCTTTACGTTGATCTCAGACTCAGTTTAAAGGTGTTTCTGCTGCAGCTTCAGAAGAAAACAACCATCTGGAGTTATTACTATTCACTAAATAAGAACGATAATTACAACTTTAATAAACTATTCATCATCAATAATAATTAAACATCTGGAGTTATTATTATTCACTAAAGAAGAACGATAATTACAACTTTAATAAACTGTTCATTATCAATAATAATTAAACATATGGAGTTATTACTATTCACTAAAGAAGAACGATAATTACAACGTTAATAAACTATTCATCATCAATAATAATTAAACATATGGAGTTATTACTATTCACTAAAGAAGAACGATAATTACAACTTTAATAAACTGTTCATTATCAATAATAATTAAACATCTGGAGTTATTACTATTCACTAAATAAGAACGATAATTACAACTTTAATAAACTATTCATCATCAATAATAATTAAACATATGGAGTTATTACTATTCACTAAATAAGAACGATAATTACAACTTTAATAAACTATTCATCATCAATAATAATTAAACATCTGGAGTTATTACTATTCACTAAATAAGAACGATAATTACAACTTTAATAAACTGTTCATTATCAATAATAATTAAACATATGGAGTTATTACTATTCACTAAATAAGAACGATAATTACAACTTTAATAAACTATTCATCATCAATAATAATTAAACATCTGGGATGATAATACTATTACTAAATAAGATCTGATAATTACAACTTTAATAAACTGTTCATTATCAATAATAATTAAACATCTGGAGTTATTACTATTCACTAAATAAGAACGATAATTACAACTTTAATAAACTGTTCATTATCAATAATAATTAAACATCTGGGATGATAATAATGTTAGTGATAATGGTCTGAAAGTGATGGCAGTAATAATTATTATGAGAATTGAAACAATATTAATATTGAATATCAAGCGATAATAAAGATGGCAATGATGGTAATAACCCTGATTATTACAGTAACATTAATGATAATGAAAATATTATTGCTGCTGCAATTATAATTGCACTGTTAATGATGGTAATGACAATGATAATAATGATAATGATCAAAAACAATGTTGCATAATTAATAAAATGAGTACTAATAGTAATAATATCTGTTTTATAAATGTAACTTATTACAACTGTTTTGTGTTTTTGTTTTTCTTCTGTTTGTCTTGTTTTGTTCTTAAATATAATGTTAATTTTAATGTTAAACAGAACTGAGTCTGTTATTGCTCCAAATGAATCTCGTGGTATTTATTAAATACTGTTTATAATCCTCCATCGTGTGGTTTAATGGTATTTGTATAAAACTGAGGATTTTGGATGAGCCTCCAAAGAAATGTTCTTTAAATGAAACCTCAGTGATTGTATTTATCGTCTGAGTAACAACATCAAAATGAACCTGATTTAAACATATTACCTCGAGCTTCTGTTTACGTTTTCTCCAAATGTTAAATATGTTGTTTTGTCTTTTGTCGAGTCGATGAGTTTGGACGGTTCTGATCGAGAGACGTTTGTAAAATTTGGGAAAAGTGAAAGTAGGTCAAAGCTAAAAACACTGAAAACATTTCTGCAGGAAATGTTGAATATTAACCAGCGCTGTCTCCATTAAACATGAGTGGTTTTAAACTGGAGCCTCGTCTCGCAGTAAAACTTTGAAGCTGAAGAAGCTGCAGTATTTTACACAAAAAAGAGTTTACAGTGTTTCTCTGTCGAAGGAAACAGTTCAGAACAAACACTGGAGGAAAAAATACAGTTTCAGATTTAGAGAATTAAACAATATCTGCAGAATCAAATATGACTCACAAAACATGATTAAACCAGGTCTAAACCAGGACTAAACCAGGTCTAAACCAGGTCTAAACCAAGTCTCAACCAGGTAGACTACAACTAGATCTGTAAACCAGGTCTAAACCAGGACTAAACCAGTTTAAAACTGTGACTAAACAGACTAAACCAGGTCTGAAACCAGGTCTGAACCAGGACTCAAACCAGAGGCCCAAAACTAAACCAACGGACTAAACCAGGTCTGACCAGTACTAAACCAGGTCTCAAACCAGGTCTAAACCAGGTCTAAACTACAGGACTAAACCAGAAACTGAGACTAAACCAGGTAATGATAACCAGGTCTAAACCAGGTCTCAAACCAGGACTCAAACCAGGTCAAAACTAGGACTAAACCAGGTCTAAACCAGGACTAAACCAGGTCTAAACCAGG